>VXBL01000838.1:3334410-3484534 GCA_013400195.1 Aramus guarauna | reverse complement strand
AGGGAGAGGGAGAAGGAGAGAGAGAAGGAGAGAGACAGAGATTGGGAGAAGAAGAAGGAGAGGGAGCAATGCAGGTTCTAGCAAATGTTAACATCTGTTTGTGTTCTGTAGTTAAACCCACCAAGTTAGACTATAGAATCACAGAACAGCCCAGGTTGGAAGGGATCTCAAAAGATCCTCTGCCTAACCTTTCATGGGAAAGGGAGCCTAGATGAGATTATCTAGCACCCTGCCCAATTGCATCTTGAAAACTTCCAGCAATGGGGACTCTACCACATCCCTGGGGAGGTTGTTACAGTAAATGATCTTACTGTAAAAACTTTCTTATGTTGAGATGAAAGATGGAGAAGCCATCACCAGAAGGATGAAAGATGGAGAACCCTTTATCAGAAGGAGGCTGCTTCCTTCTCTAGAAGATTTGTCTTGGAGAATAATGCTGTTATGTGCCACAGGCAACTGCTGCCTCTGTTTGGTTCACCTCCCAACACATCTACAAAAGAAGAAGAGTGTTTAGACCCAGCTCCCTAACATAGGAGAGTCACTGCAGCTAAAGAAAACCCTTCTAGAATGAATTCTCAAAGAACTACTGTTTAACATTTGAAAGCAAATGGAATTTGAGTCAAAACAGTTGTCACTCCAGACTATAAAAGCTTGGATGTCTGTTAGGTCCTACTCAAGTATTTGCTGAGTTTCGCAGAGTATCCCAAAACACTAATTACTGTCATCAGAGCTGATCCAGTTCATTTATTTTGCACAAGCTGTCTGTTTCTTATAGAAGCTACCAGCTAATACTTAAGAAGTACGACAGAAAATTATAGTCTTAACACCCATGGACTTGAGGTCAAACCCATATACTGCCTGGATTCTCCAGGAGCGCTGTGATAGCTTTTCTGAGAGTTATCTTACTTAGGTAGACCTTTTCCCATCATCTGATTCTTCTGAAAGGAATGAGACCAATCATAAGACTTTAAAATATATATTTTAATATACTTTTCAAAAATATTAGTGTATTTACAGAAATTTATCATTTAAAAATATTTTGTACTTGCCTATTTTATAACATCTAGTTTAAAAAAAGTCAGCCAGATGACTACATTACACAAATTTGAAAGAACATTCACTGTAGATATGAGCAATTAAAAAAATACAACAAAGAAACAAATACCATTGCATTAACAGTAAGTGAGTGCACATTTTTAAATTGCTAGCTTCCACAACTTGTTCTTCCCATAAAAACAGCTTTGTGTCAGTAACTTGTACCCACTTTTACACGGGAATTTATATTTTCTTTACAGACCCCCCCCTCCCCTTTTGCTTATACAAAGGTTGCAATAAAATGCATTACAGTAGTATTTCATTTACAAAACAAATGACATTAAAACTTGTTTCTTAACCCATTGGATTGTATTTCAGTAAAACAATGTCCTTTCATGGAGGTGCAACAGAGATTCCAAGAGCTGTCTGGATGTGGAGAATGATCTCTCTCTCGAAGCAGTCCTGCCTGGAAAGGGTGACGACTTGAATTGCTGCATGATGCTATGTTGATTCCTCTTTGGAGGGATCTCATCTTCAGGTTTGGCAATTAGGACAGCATGTTAAAAATTTTATTTAGTAAAAATAAATACAAATAAATTAAAAACAAATTATGGAAGAAAATTATTTTCTCATTGATATTGCTTGGACGAAAGCTTAGCAATGAAGCTTGTGCCAATATCTAGATTACGGATGAATGGCAGGTCCATTTTTCTTCAGTAGTACTCTCTGAACAAGGAGAAAACAGCTATGAACATGGCTGTAATTTTGGAGAGAGATAGTAGTGATCTTCTTTCAAACTTCGTGAGGAAGCCGTTTTCCTATGGAAAAGAATGTGCACAGTTAGGGACAGCTTAAAAATGACACATGCAGGAAAAATGTACCACTTTGTGCTGTATCAGATTAAGGCAGTGCTACACCATTGTGCACAGAGGGGCAGGTTTTCAAAGCTCTCCCTCCAAAAGAGGAATAGGGCTTTAAAAACAGTAGACAAAAATAGCTGCACCTTGCTGAATGTTTGTTTTATCTCCAAGTCAAGACTGTGCCCTCCCTCTGTAAACAGAAAATGAACGTGAACTGTGTCATCTGAGCCCACATCTTCAAGGAAGATACAAATGCTATGTTTCCGATGTAGTAATATACTTATAAATATCCTCCTTTAAGCCTCCTTACTCTGCTACAATCAGCCAGGTATTATGACAGAATGTTGCCAGGAGTTGATACTTCTCTTAAATAAAATTGACTCTATTTGAAAGAGAGAGAGAGAGAAGCCTTTACAGTAAATCTGAGGCATCAAGGGTCCGTGACTCACTATCACTTTTTTTTTTTTTTTTTTTTTACTGCTACCAGACAGAGAAAGAGCGAAACAAGCAAAAAGAAAAAGGGAAAAGCAAGACACTGGAAAACAAGTGAGGGAAAAAAGTAATAGCAAAGACGAAATATAAGAGAAGTGGGACAAGAGAGGGTGGAAAGAGAAAGTAACATTTTCACATAGGTAAAAGAAAAAAGTACCAGGGAAATAACTGACCTCGATGTCATAGATTCTCAGCTTCCCCTAATTACAAAGGAAAATAGTATTGGCGTGATGAAACTCGCCAAAGCCAAAAAGACCTCCTCTCTGCTGGCAGAAGGGAATTTCAGCAGCTTGGCAAAATAATGCACGTATTGACAAATGCTTTTCTCAGCATTGCCCACTGATAGATGGAAGTTCTGGGATTATCTCAGTCCAAACAGAAAAGATTTAACCCCAATTGCACTTACCTCTAAATTTGTTTAAGCTAAACAGATTTGGGGGATTAAATAATGGCTTTGTTGAAATCCACAGCAAAAGTACTGACTTCAGCTGTGAGGATCACACCTGTGTATTCTTCCCTTACCTTCAACTTCAGTATTTTTGGACCAGCTCCTCTATGGAAGCAAAATTGCTGCACTAACCTTAGGATGCCACTTAATTTTAGATTTAATAATGGGAAATTGCATGGCATGCATAGTTTAAACTTCTCTGAGCAGGAGGCTGGGTCAGATGATTTCCTAAGGTCTCTCTCAACCTGAATTATCGTATGATCCTATGAGTCAAGACTAATCTAGGGTTTCAACTCTAACGGATACAGAAAGTGCCTTTTTAAAAAAAGACAGTTCTCTTTCAGCATTTTTCTGTTTAAAGCAGAAGCAAAGCTTTCACTGTAAGTCTCAAGGAGCCATTCCAGACATCAAATATTAAACCACCAAATAAAATCCTGAATAAAATGTTTTTGACAGTGTCTGTAACAATAGTTTCCCTTAATTAAACAAAATCTCCTAATGTAGACGTTGGTGGGAAATGAGAAACTTACCCAGCCACCATTCGCATCTATCCATTCGGCTTTGTTGTTTACTATGTACTCTGTGATGAAATAAGAAATCTGCTCCTTCTCCTCTCCAGTCAGCTGAACTCCATGCTCTTGAAGCTTCTTAGTGAGAAGACCTCCAAATGTAAATATGGTCATAATTCGTCCCCAGTTAGTATTTCCGTCAGCAAATTTTTCTTCCATGACACCATTGAAAATTCTCTTGGCAACAGCAACAGAGGTAATATCAATCCTGTCCAAGAATGGTCTGAGAGCCTCCTCGGTTTGATCTTGCAGTGAAGATGCAATGTTTCGCAAGACATGAGCAACCCTGGTTTGGGCTGGCCCACGATGTGATTCCTGAAGCACATACTGCAGATAATCTTGAGCTAAGTAATAAACGTAGTAGAACTCAGCAGTTTCCATTTAGGACAAATCTCAGAGAGCAGTGCACCGCTCTTAATCAGTCAGTAATGAGCAGCCACAGAACATGCACACAACTTTGTATCGTCTGGCTTTGATGGAATTTTTTGCTTTCACCACAGAAGTTCCTGTTAAAGCCTAATGACTTAATGATTGTGTGGGTTGTGGAATATGTCACAGCGGAAACGAAAGAAAAAGCATCTGCTAAAGGGGAGAAAACACGTCTTGAGTGATTTATTATTTCTCTAAATAGTATGATTCCACAACTAAAATCTACTAGCTTTTACCGCATTTCCTAGGGACTCCTGCTATGTAAGACTAGCAAAGATTTGGCATTTGCCTTGAAAAAACATGCCTAAAAAGTGTATGCTGTAGGAGCATGCAGCGCACCCCCCACCACCTCCTTCTCCCCTCACCCCAATCTCTTCATTGCCAGGGGTTAAGGCTGCAATCTGTGTTGCAGGTTAATGGGTTACTTCTGGTTTCCAACTTTTTGAATAAACTAGGAGACACGTCCAACAGGATGGAAGAACGGATAAACCTTCATCAGCACTCAGGGATCTTTACATAACTGCAAAAAGTGGGAAGGCAACAGTGGTACAAGTATGGATGGAAAAAGGGGAAAGCCAGCTTTATAGCATTATCCCCTGTTCCAGACTTTCCCACACTCTCTCTGTGAGTGCTCTTCAAGCTCCTCCTTTGAAGATTTGAATGGGTAGCTTCAAAGATTTTTTTCCCCCATGGGGACTTCTGCTGTAAAAGACGTTATTAGTATAGAAGACAATGCTAATGCAGTCAGCATGTCAGAACATGGGATGGAAAATGTGGGGCAAAGCTAGTGGTGTGTGATACCGTCTGAATCTTTCGGGACAGCTGACAAAGAAGTATTGTGATACCTATGACAACTGCTCTTCGCTTCAAATTTTCAGTCAAGCAGTTATTTTTTGGGAGAAGGGGTGGGACTGTCCAGCTCACTCTTTACTTACAAACCTCTTCTCCTGAGGCAACCTGATCTTGCTGAAGGGTCAGGATGTGTCTGTAGAGAACCTCACCCCATTGCAAAGCCTTCAGAGCAGCAAGCAATTTGATGTTGGAAGACCCCTCTCTTTCTCCACCCCCCCTTTCTTCATCCCTCTACTTCTTACCCATCTTTCATTCACACCTCTTCCTTCTCTGAAAGCGAAAGGCATTCCCAGCCCCACACACCATCAGCTTTTCTTCACTCCAGGGACGGCAGTGAGCCTGTTTCCAGTCCCAGACACTCCCTGATGCTCAGATCTATGGAAGATGAGCAAACCTGCATGCCTGGTGGCCAGCACAGAGCCTCAGATGTCAGGATAGCACTGGTACCTAATCGTACTGGAGCAAATCATATCTAGGGTGTGATAGAGCTCTGATGTCAGTATATTGCTAAGCCTAGCTAGCCCCTCCAAAATGTGTGTGGTCCTGCTTTGACATCGTAGTTTTGCAGAAACCCATTGAATAGACCAACGTAGTTACCAGTTCCTTCTCGGGCTTTTTTTTTCCCTCTGTATGTGGTGAGTCTGGCTCAGAATAGCACAGTAATCTTCCATGCACAGTGGGGTTTGAAACCTCAAGCTATCACCAGCAGAGCACAGACATGAATCACTTCAGTGGTTCAGGAAAATATTTCCCTCACTTTCTCTTGGAAGCAAAGGAAGAAGTGGCTTGGTGCTGTGTCCATCTTGGGAGAGAATGGGATTAGGAGGGCAGCGTGAGCTGGAAAACCTCTCATGTTAGATGTTACCCCAAGGCAAGGATGGGATGCAAGGACTGGAAATGGGCTTGAGGGTGGGAAGCTCACTCTCCCCTTCTCCATACACACTCACGTTCTTACCAAAGCTCATTTTCAAAGTTCAGGTGTCCTCTATCCAATAGCTGCAGCTGCTGCTTGGCCAGAGCTGGTAGGCTGGCTTTGCCTTTGTCATGTTCAGCAATTTCAGCAAACTGCCAACATTTTATGAGAAATGCCAACGAGGGGGAAAAAAAAAAAAGGGAAAAAAAAAGATGTGACAGTGCTTAACTCTTCCCAACTCAGCTAAATCTGGGCAGAAATTTCTGGGGCAGAGGGAAGGCATTGCTCTACCCAGAGAGCTTCCCTCCTGTCAGATGCTCGCTGCACACAGGGCTGAGAGAGGTACTCAAGGAAAAATCACAAGAATCCTTTTTCTATATAGCACAGTCTGAAGTTATAGATCACTTCTGACTCTCTTAATAATTGATTAATGAAAAGTTTTTTGTATTCTTTGTGAATGAAAGTAATAGTTGAATATAAGAACAGGAGACAAGTTTTGTTTTCTTTGCCATTGACAGCGGCAGAGCACGGGCAGCAGCAGATATTTCTTCATTAGTGGAGCGTTCAGGATTCTGAGGAGGGTGATGAAATAAGGCTATGAACAGGTCACCATTATCGAAAGAAATCAATGTTAATACCTTGGCAATTTTGGTGCAAATGCTGCCACTTAGAGTCTCTTGATTTCTTAAAGGGCTGTGAGGGGAAGCTCAGCGCTCAGCTCCCAGGAGGAGGTGGCAGCTCTGAGCAGACATCTCGAACAGCAAGCTGTGACACTGGTGACCAGAGCTCTGGATGTAGCTGTTGAGGCCCTAGGTTTATTGACTTCAATGTTGGACACATTTGCTTTTCAATAGTGTGTAGCGGAGGATGCAATTCCAAGTGTTGGATGTTTAGTAGCAACGACAGGATTATATATCTACATACACACGTAAAGAGTCAAACCAGAGCGCGTGGCCCAGTCTTCCCAAGCGCTGATGGTCAGCTCTGAGCGCTGAGCGCTGTAAGAAATCAGCTTTGGGATCTCTTGCCTGTATCATGCCACTCTAATGCTCCGATTCTCATTTTCTACATTAGGCAGTGCCTTCCTTTCTCCTGCAACATTTTATTCCCATTTTGTAGTTATAAGTGAATACCTTTACCTTAATGAATCTCTGCTTTTCTTCCTACCTGCTGTATCTGCCCAGGGATGCAAAGAGTGTATTCTCATACAGGGCATTGCTTCTTTCTTCTTTTCCTCTTTGCTCTATATACTTTGTCTTTTATGCATGGTAAGTGTTAATAAAAGGTTTGAAACAGAAACCAGCTTGACATAGAAGCTAAAATGTAAACCCTGCCCTCACTACCGGGCAACAGCCAGGGGCCTTAAATACTTTAATTTAAATCTGTGCTCTGTGGATTTGACTCCACATCCTACCCTAACCTGAAAAAGCTTATTTTCCAGAACAGATGGGAACTGAGTTGACAGATCCTCATAAAATTGACTTGTGAGAGACGATGTTATCTCCTCGTGTTCGAGGCAAAACTAAGCCAAAATGACAAAAGCTTCGTTGAGCTATTTGTGCTGCATCTGCCTTGCCAGGGTTGCTCCGGCTCCAGGTGAATGTGGGAACTGTGAGTTTTGTCTGGAGGAGTAGTCTGAGGCCTTGAGAAAATTATTGCAGATTTTTTTCTGGTTTTCTTCCCTTTCGGATGTCCAAACCAGGGTGATTTTAGTGTGGCGTCCCATTTCATTGCAAAAGAACACCTCGGTTGACTTGCAGCTTTCCATCTGTCCCGCGCATCCCTGATACAAGACTTCAGGAGGCTTTAGTGACTTTTCTTTCCCCTCTCTTTCCCTCTAAACTGGAACCCGCAGGCTGGCTCCCCCGTGAGCTGCAGCGGCCAGCCGGTGCCGCCCGCCGCGGCTCGGTTTGCCCGGTGGAGTGCTGCCACCTAGCCGCAGCCAGCCTGGCTGCACGCAGGGGAAGGAGCCCGGCACAGAAGTCCCTGTTCACCTCCCTGGAGCTCTTCAAGCCTGGCGTGCTTTCAGGTTCTGTATGCAGCAAGGAACTAAACTACAATTGCATTGGGACTCAGCCTCGGTAATGATCTAAAATAATGAGTGATGTTGTGTTTCCAGAAGAATTCGGTCAGCCGGGAAGCAGCAAAGTCTCCTGTTCAAAGCTTGGAAAGGTCATCTCTGTAAGAAGTTTCGAGGGCAGATCATCCTAAAAATCTTCAGCCCATCTCTTGGTGTTTCTAGGATGGAGAAAGAATAGGAAATATCTGTAGTGGGATCCTGGACCTCAAATTCTGTGGCAATTGAAGGCGAGACTTAGAGCCAGCTTACATTCAGTCTATGTCAAGAGATGTGGATGTAGCACAGAAGACAAGCTCCAGGAAGGATAGGAGGATGTAGCTGGTTTTTGCATCTTCTGGGCCAACTGAGAGATTCTGGGCCAGCTGGAAAGCCAAAGTGGCCCCCAACATAAACTAAAGCAAGTAGCTACTCCAGCTTACTGTTGAGCTGTGGTGCGGTTCCAAATGACTGGGGGCTGAGCAATATGGCACGAGCTCTGTCCTGCTCCCAAAATAGCGCACAGCAAAGGCTGGGAGGATGGATCATATGAAGATGCACACTGTGGCTCTCCATTGCCCAAAGATGAGAAGAATTCTCTGAGAGGCCATTCTGCTCCCCTTATGACTCCTCTGTAGCCCTCCAACAGTGTGAGGGACTATAGGAAGGGCTAGGTCTGGCTGTGTTACTCAGGGTTCAGGTGCTGCCTTGTCACTTCCTCTGGTAACTCAGCTCAACCCCAAACGTGGCTTCTTCTGGATCCCATGCTCTCTCATCATGAGTCAAGGGGCAGCCAAACATGCTGCTCCACTGTGCACGTGCCATGTGTCATCATATGCATGTGTGTAGACACATGTTTTGTTCTATGTTCTCATAAGCCTTTCCAAATGTTTATCTAGGATTAGGAGAATTTAAACAAATAGTCATACCTTGTCATCAGCAAGACACAGAGAAGTACAGATCCCTCAGCTTCCCAGACAATGCATCATGAACAAGTCAAGTCTTGGTAGGAGCTTAGCAAGATACTGCAAATCCCAGCAGGAAGACTGTATGCTGAAGCCAGCTTCATTGCTGAAAATATGTGCTCCCAGAAGGGAAAAAAAAGCAAAAAAAAGTCATCTTCTGCGTATTCAAGAAATAAGTCAAGAGCTCTCACCTCAACATGATAACCAAAACTTTGTGTGTCCTCCAATCCCAAAAGCCAAGACTAGTCTTGACTTTTGGTTCATGCTGCTATGGCAGGTGCAACATGAACATGTGCAAAGCCCATTTGTATACTGACCTGCAGCTTGGGCTCAGTTTTGTGTCTTTGGACATAATGCCATCAGGAGAGACAGCCATCAACTGCACCAGTGCTTTAAAGCTGCTTTAAATGGTGGTGACATTCAAAATGTGATGAGACAGCATTTCAGGGATGTATCTGAGCCTTACTTAGCATACAGAAAGTCCCACTGGATGAGAGTTTCAAAATACGAACAAGATTTAGATAAAGAGTGTCCACTGAGTGAAAAGGATATAGGTCCCCAGATCCTTTAGGTGCCTTTGAATAAAACTGCAGCTATTCAATAAGGCTACTAACAGCTTAAACTTAAGCATTAAATTCTTTGCTATTTGATTTTCCGAGGTAAGCTTACGTATCTCATGTTTTTAGAACAATTTGCTTTAAAATTCAGGCTCACTTCACCAGGTACAACTTACCTGGATGCCTCGGAGGTTTGCAGTTCTCTACATCAGCCCTCCCAGGAGCGTGTCTGCTTCTGTGCTTCTCCCTTATTTAAATCAAGCCTGCATCTCCGCCTGTTACTGCTAGAAACCTTTGCACTGGGTCAAGTGTTAGTGATTCATAGATTAAATAACTTTCCTTTAGAAGATAATGTGTTCTTTTAATAAATCATTTTACCCCCCTTTTGCGATATCCCCTCTGTCAATGACCCTATAAAAGAGGGTTGTAGCAACTCTAGTATTTCTACTCTAAATCACTCTTCATGGAGGTTCATAACTAATCTGTAGTTTGTTTTATATGCACGATTCCTGTCTGGCGGAACATTTGTTTTTATTCCCCTTTCAATTTTTTTTAATTATTTTAATTTATAAAAATGGACAAAAATACAAATGTGCAGCGTGCAGATATTTTCCTCTTTTATAGTCAGTCCAGATCTTTGAATAGCAATTATGTTTAAGGAAATTAATGTGTAATCTGATTTCAGTAATTTTCATATGATGGAGACAAATATTTATATTAAAACACATTTCTGAACCCTAATTCAATAATTTTGCAACAATTTTATTACCTTCTCAAGTGTGTATGTGCATGAAAATGTTGTAGTCCTGGTGACTACAGCCTTTTTATTTTTTTTAATTAAAAAGAAAGCCCTTCATCTAACATACAAGGAAGACACAGACTACATTGCCATTTGGTAGGAATTTTCTGAAGTCTAAAAGCAGTTGGTGTGAAACTCGTTCCATCCACCTATTGCATAAGAAACTGGACTGCATACGGTAGAATGAAATCTCCTGCATAAGTCAACTGCAAGGAAGAACTCGTGATCCTAATATCCCAAACAACCCTTCTGGAGGGTTTTTAAATCCAAACTGCATTTCACATTCTTCTGATTTGCACCATTTCAGCAGACACTCTGCTGTTGGCACTGTGCAGTATTTTCAGACCCACAATGATTATGTGTAAATTGCTGCAATTTATAGCAAGAAATTAGCTGTAACTCCCATGGTATATTCTTATCTTTGTGTTTATTATGATTTTCTGATCCTCCAGAAAAGCACGCTGAGATGGCATTTCTGGGCTCCTAGGAGAAGGCTGTGAGCAGAAATAGCTAACTAATCTGTCTCCCCAGGTATTTATACCACATTCATCGCTGTGCTGTCTGAGCATGTAATACTATCCTCTCAATCTTTTTAAGTAAAATGATGTCCCATTAAAGAAGCGTGAAGGAAGCTGATGCTACCGTGACTAGTCATCCTAACCTGCTGCCATTCTTTAATCAAAGCAGAAAGAAATTTGCTTTTGAGCTCATTTTTTAATCACAGAACTTCACAGTGCTCTGTGCTTTGAATGACGTTTGCCCACTGCTTCACCGCCATGGCTGTCTATAGAGCCCCTGGTCCATCTGGGGACTTGAGCCCGCACCGACTCTGTAAGCGTGTTAGCGACGATGCTAATACCCGTGCCTGCTCTGGCCCTAAAATGCTCTCACTTTCAGAAAGCCGAGTTCTTTTAGACCCTTTCAAATAATCGCAATGCAAAGAATTTACCGATTTGTGCTGTTGTAGGCAATAAAGTAGGACCTAGATGTCGAGAGTCGGGGTGTCTTGCGCTGGGTGTTTCACCAGTTAAAGGCAGGAGGAGTTTCCTGCACCAGCTCACTGGGAAGCGCGGAGCCGACACAAAGCCCGCTGGCTTCACAAAACAGCAGGAGTGGGACTGTGATAGTCTTTCATTAGGCAACAGCGAGGACGATTGCGTTTAATCTGTGAGGCATTTTAATAGCTATCCGTAGCAACGGCAAGCAAACTCCATACCAGCAGTTCAGTGTATGTCATTCTGAGTTTTCACAATAAACCCCAGAATACCCATTCGCCCTTAGCAGACTTGCCTTTGTATCACTTTGGGACTAGATTCTTGGCATGCCAGGGAATTATGCATCATAATGACTTAATCAAGGGCTTTCATAGTGTATTCTAGAGGCGAGAAACCTTTTTAAACCCAAATGCAGATGGGAGCTTGGACCCAGCAGTGAGTGCTTTGCTCATGAAGTAAGAGGAGCTCTGCACAGACTGACCCCCTGTGCCTCAGCAAAGCTCTATTGATTTTGGTAACTTCATCTGTGCAGGGATGTGAATCTTTCTACAGGGAGCTAAATGAAGCCTAAAGTTATCGATTTGCAAGAGAAAAGAACTTTAGTTAAAGATCTCTTATGTTTTCTTAATTATTCCTGATTTTGAAACATGACATCACAGCAGACCAATGATATTAAGAAGCGGCAGTAAATAAACCAGCCAGTTTCACATGATCTGATGCAGCAAGACCAGCGAGAATGGGACTGACCGAGTTAGACAAGGTTTTTATTTGCTCTTTGTGCTGGATAACTGTTAATCACTCAATGAGAAATGCATTTCCAATGGCCAGTGCTCAAGCAACATAAATAACAGCAGCATCCTTGTTTCTCCTTCACCCTTAATCTCCTTTTGGAGGCTTGATAATAAACAGCCATTCCCAATCTATTTAGCAACTCAGAACTCAGATCCGAAAAGCCCCCATCAAACATAATTAGTTTGTTTTACATCCCTCCTTTCTATTCCCGAGCTAATAAATGGCCGCTGCAGTTCCAGAGGGAGCTCGGTTTTCTGCCTGCCTTGCAGGGGTTCGAGAGTTGTCGTCTCACTTGAGTACAGCTCAATCCTTAGCTGGAGGTACTGGCAGGGACCGGCGCTCTCTACAAAAGGTGGCAAAATCTGGAGTCATTATATTCCATATAAAGCATGGTGTTCCTCTGGCCTGACAGACCCCTGCAACTCCCTGAGTTTTGGTTTCCCCATCTGCAGGATGGGCTTCTCCAGAGGCTTTGCTGACTCAGCAAATACAAGGTAATTTTTCTACTTGTACCACAGCCTTCCCACATGACCTTGATAAAACTACTGGTCTGTCTGTGACTCAGTTCCCCACTTGTAAAATAGAGGAAATTAGAGAATTATGTTCAGGTGTGTGTCTTTTGCCTATATTTAGCAGCCTCCCCAAGGAGGCACATTAAAGGGGTTTCTGTGTGTCCTTCAGCTGGTTGGGGGTCATGCTGGGATGGCTGAGCTTGGGCTATTGATGACAACAAGTCTGTGGCCACAAGCCAAACTGAGCTGAAGCAGGTAAGAGCTGACTCAAAGGCACATCGCTCCAGTCATTTGCCATCTGTGCGTGAGTCAGAGCCCTAATATTTGTTTTCTTCCATCCTTTGTTGAAAGTCAGAGGAGCTGTTTATTTGTACAGCAGCTAGTGTGCTGGGACCTTGATCTCAGCCAAGCCTAAGTGCTGGTTTTAATACCTAGTCTAATGTAGCAGGTTCTAGAGTGAGTTGCTGCTTTGGGCACTTATATAATATATATGTTGTGTGTGTATACCTCTTGGATCCCATTTTTCTCCCACATAATGCTGTAGATAGCAGATAGATCTGCCTTAGAGATGCCAAAGATGTAGGACTCTTAATTCTTTGGACATATGTTTTGCTTAAGTCACCAAAGACTGAGTGCTTGTGAGGCAATCTGAAAGAGAGTTATCAAGTTCATCTTTTCAAATCACTCTTCTTTCACAGTGTGGGTTCCTAGCTGTAAAATTATTCTATTAAACTGTGTAACGACACTCTAAGGCAATTTGTTTTCTTGTGCATTGATCTTTGATCCAAGATACTTGCTCCTGAAAAGGTTTTTCATTTTTAACCACTTGTATAGAAGCTATTTTTGTATAATCTGGAAATCAGTGCAGAACAACATTGTCTGCCCTTTGTTGTTTGCTAATCACTTTTTGTGGATAGTCAATTTGTGAGTGGATTCCTCATCAGTCATGGTCAGATTCTTTAGTGCTTAATGTACTAAATTAATTTGTTGCGTAGCTCTCCAAAACAGTTTAAAATGATAGATTTCATAAAAGGGTAAAAATTTTGGTTTAAAATAAATGAATAGTTTTGTTAGTATGTAATGTTTTCCAAATGGAAAATTGGAAATAGCTATAATAGCCATAAACTACATTTATAGTTAATTAACTTCTAACCTAATAGAAACTGATCTCCCTTAGAAGGTAAAAGCACAGCACACTTGCATGATGTAGTCAGGTTTTCTGTTCACGGTGTCCAGCTGGATACCCAACAAAGAAAATATCTGGGGTTTTACTGTATTAATTCCTTGCCAGACAAGGCTCTCTGCATTAACTGTGGCCTCTTGTGAAATCAGGAGGTGTTTTAGGTGCATTGGGGATCTCTAGCTGTAGTATGTCTTTGAGACATTAATGTTTTCATCCTTAAACGTCTGTGCTATCCAATCTTCTTTCTTCCTTTCTGCAGCTTTAAAGCCCTACCTTGCAGCCTCACATGTATAAGTTTTAGTGATGGGACACCCCGCCATGGGGAGGGAGGGAGTAAGTACGTGGCCGCAGGATCCAACCTGTAAAGCTACCATCTCAATTCTGTGAATGTTTCTGTCCTCTTCTGAGGAAACAGGGATGGATAACAGTGTGGTCCAGAAGTTCACACTTTGGAATAGGGTTCAGTTTTAGCAAATGTATTCCCTGATTCCTGGTGATACTAACAAGGTAGGAGTGCCGAGACAAATATTTACAGCCCCAATAATACACTGGAAGTGGTGTTCTGCTGTGAAAAGTGACTCAGTGAAAACATTACTTCCAAGGTGCTGGATTATTGGCTCTCACTGAGTCCAGACCAAATGTGCTCAGGTTGCAAGCAAAAATGCAATATTTATTTCTTAGCTGCCAGCCATGCAAAGGGGCTACAGGGGGTTGCCCTGTAGTCCACGTAGTCATTTCCTCAGGTAGGTGTTGCAGTCGTGACTCGGTAGTGTTTCACCTCTGCTTTACGCTGACACTAGCCAGGTTGTAACTGAATGTGCATAAGGTCAAAACAGGTTCCTTTCTTCTGATAAATGTGTGGCTATTTGGATCGGATCATCTAGTCTGCCCTCTCTGACAACACAAACCATAGAATTTCAATTAGTACTTTCCTGTGTGTAGCTCGTAAGTCTGATCTAAGACAGGCTCTGCTAGCTAGACTAATCCCCCAGAGCTTTATACTTTCATTCCTTTTAATGGTTTTGCAGACATCTAACAATCCAGAATGGGGGCTCTGGCACGCACATGCTGGTGACTTGCCTTGCAACCAACTGCTGTGGTTCCTCCTCCCAGAAGTCATTCCCTCCCATCCCTCCCGCCTTTTGCCCTGTCCGTGCTGAAAGACAGCTCGACTGTTCACCAGGTAGAATCTGAACTGCTGCAATCTGGAGCTCAATGGATCAAGGTGGACAAACACAGATTTCAATTGTCCTTCATGCCCCGGGTCTCAGTTTGGAGCAGTGCAGTAGCTGCGATGTGAGAGCTGAGCCATCCTTATGGCAGAGGCAAATCTCTCTTGCTGCCTTTCTGTAAATCAATCCCACTCATCCATCAGAGCCTTCAGTAGATGATTCTTGCATGTGACTCTGGAGATACGTGAATGGTGGTGCAGTAGTGTTGTAAACTGTTTCCACCCTGAGGTACCTGCCTGATATTCAAGGGAAGTTTGTTCTGTACAACTGGTACGTTTTGCAGCAGGTTCAGTGGTTAAACAACCAAAATGATAGATAAGAAGTTCACTGTTGAAGCTAAACACCGTCACTGGTAGTGGTTTTTTGTCCATGTTCCTATATGTCCCTGTACTTACTTGAGTTGGGATATGGTGAGAAGCTATTCTGTACTCTAACCCTACGTAAACTAATGCTGATGTCTCCAGTCCCCATCTCCCCTTTATTAAAGTTGGGGATTTTGGTACCTTCTGCCATATTTAAATATTAGGAAGAATGCTAAGTCAGCACAGGCTATCTCTTGTTATTGTGAGTAAACGATTGCATCAGTCAGTGTTGACTCCTAAGGAATTTGTAGAAATTTATTTCCAGAGAGCAGTTGAGTTATCAGCCTACAAAGGACTGATCGATAGCAGTTGGTTTCAGCTATTACAGTGCTTTTAATTTAGCACATTGTGCTTTTGTCATGCAACATCATAGGGCTGCTTCTGGCTCGAGGAACCTGAAGAAAGGGAATATTGACTTTCGAGTGATTACAATCTGGGAAGCTTTACCTGCAGTTTGTCTATAGCATCTCTGTATAGACAGAACAAACTATCGAAGTTAAAAAGATTATTGAGGCAGTACTGCGCAGGGAAATTTTGGTGCAGAGATTTAGCCATCTATGTCTGGCCATATTAATGGGAATCCTGCTGCTAAATCCCTGTGCACCCTGCTAAATAATTTGCCTAATGACTTCAGTTAAGCACCGAAAACAAGTGCCATCTGAAACTGTTTGTTTGACATACGGTGCTTGATGCATGGGACCCAGAGAGAAAATACGGCACTGCAGTGCGAATACCCGGTACTGTAATGAGGGGAGGAGACTGGTGTTAAGATAAAGATGTCCTGGGACATCAGTGCTCACTGTAGTGGACAAAGCCTGTATTGTGAATCCAGCTTTTATCCTGCTGCCAGGAATGCACCTTTCTTACCCTAAATCTCAAGAGTCCAGTTGGGCAACTCGTGACTAAGTTGGACTCCTGGCTTTAAAAATGACATTCAACTGTAGGGTCTGGGTAATCTTTAACTTGCAAAGAATTTGGCATTGGATCCCATTTGGACACAAACCACTCACTGCTGTTATAGTGAGTTATTACAGTGTCTTCCCTGTAAGCGAGATTTCAACTTTGGTATATGCTGCTTTGGTACTTCCCACCTACCTTGGGCAATAATTTTTAAAGGGAAGGTCTGATCAGTTGTCTTCCCTTGCAGTACAGTTCCATTCATGTAATGGTTATATAGAGGCAACATGATATGGACAGTCTGTCAAGAATTATCTTCTATTTCAGATAATAACTAAGTCTTTTCACAACTACATATAGCAACACAGCGAATACACAAATGACATAATAGAAGGATTTCTCACCTGCCCCATATTCAACTCTGATCTTACTATCCTTTAAGTATACGTGGCCGTCAGCCCCAAAGCAGATGTTGGAGCAGACTGTGGGAATACACTAAAGATGCAGCTCTAAGTCCAGTAAAATGCTACACATCCTCCTACCACATTTAGGAGAGACTCACTGTCATTAAATAGTGTGCTATTATCTGCGTTACAACTCAGACATCAGCAAAGCGCCTACGCGTCCCTGGCTGAAGGCTGCCTGTCATGCACCTTCCCACGCGTATCATGTGCCAGGACTGTAGTGAGTAAAGCTGTGTATGCTCAAGCTCTCCTGAGCCCAAGGGAGCCGGACTTCATGAGTCCCTGGACTGCTCAGGAAACTTTCTACAGAAACTTGTGCGCTGCTGGAAATTAAGCTTTTGTTGCTCGAGTCATTATCTTGTCCCTGAGTTCAGTTGGAAATAGCGTGCTGAGTGATGACAAGGAACCTAACGCT
Organism: Aramus guarauna; assembly: GCA_013400195.1. NCBI lineage: Eukaryota > Metazoa > Chordata > Aves > Gruiformes > Aramidae > Aramus > Aramus guarauna. The sequence goes on along the minus strand of VXBL01000838.1, from coordinate 3,467,707 downwards.
GGTGGAAGTGCCATCGCTCACAGGTGATGAAACGACCCAAAAATACTTCAGGGTATATTTTTACAAGCAGCAGCATATCAGCTCTTATGTCCTCATCAAATTCCAAATCAAGTAATTAGCTTGCAATTTCAAATGGCAATATTATTGTTTGCTTCATTACCTACTGCACTCGCGTAATGCTGTTTGTGCAGGATGGTCACTATTTCTCCAGCTTAGCAGCAGCTGTGTTTTAGCAATGAGCAAAAAGACCCATTATCAGCCTCCAGAGCACCTTGGTTCTCTTCAGGATGAATGGTGCAATATAAACGTAGAAGATTATTTAAAAACCCATTGCAAACACTTCTTGCATATTAGCCATTATAATAGTCTGACTGTTTTATTTGGCAATAATCCAATCCCTTCGTCAAGGTGCAGTACCTGGCGCACGTACTCACGGACCAACCGACTGGCTCATAAAATAGCAGGATGGCAAAATTATCAGGGAAAACAATGATGTGTTTTTATGTCGCTGTAAGTTATGGATGTGTAATAAAAGGGGGACATGAAGTTCTTGAGCCACTAAGCATATAGGTGAGGGTTTTATGGCAGCTATAAGTTCTGAAGTGTGTGTTTAATACTGGATGATCTTTAGCTGCCCAACCTGATTTTTTTTGTGTACTGGAATAATGACAATAAATGTGAACTAGATAATTTAGGAATTGGGAAGTGTAGCAATGTTTTCTTTGAGATCACTGAGCAAAGGAAGAGGATGCAAAATGTTTCCAATCAGAAGTAAAAATGTGAGGGATTCTGTAAGAGTGCAAATGAGGCATTGAATTCACTCTGCTTATAGTTTATTTGAAATTTGAGGGGTTATCAAGAGAAAAGCTCACTTCTTATTGTGGTTATGTTGTATAAATATAATACAATTACAACAGTAGTTTCTATGAGATTTAGTTTCTAATCTAGTGCCTATTGACAGATCTTCAGCCATTCTACAAAGGATGCCTCCAAGGGGAAACGGAGGCATGGCACAGTGCAGGCGTTGACAAAAGCAGATATATTAATTGGCACCTCTAATATATATATTCATTGTTGATAATACTCATCAGTATTAACCAAATTTCCTGAACAAATGATGTCCAGGGATCCATGCAACTGATTGAATTTAAAACTATTTTTCAATGAAACATTTGGTTAAGCATGAAAAAATATCCCTGGAAGGGTTTACTGAATCATGCTTTCGTGCTGTCAGTGGTTGTTGATGAGTTTGGGTGTCAGCACGCTGTGTGTGCTCAAGGCTGGCAGAACGTCTTCAAATGGGGTTTAAACTGGGCTCCAAACCCAAGCAGAATATCTTAGACTTAAGTACAAGGATTTTTAGAAGCATCCCCACAAAGGTATTGTGAATTCTTCACCCTCTGTGTTGCTGATTCAGAGTTAAGCACAGGAGAGGGGCTAGGTGGTCCTCCATCGCCTTGCCACCCACTCGGGATGAGTCCGTGGGCCTGCTGACTGAGCAAATCTCAACTCCCAAACCTTCCTCAGTCCTTACTCACTTCTCCCAGAGGGAAGCCTGGAGAGAAGCAGTTCAGTAACTGATCCCGATATCTACGTATAGCTCAACTAATAGAGATACATTAGGCACAGACCTAATGAGCTATGGGTTAGAGCTTAAACCTCTGTGCTGTGGATGCTTCCTTTTCTTTTCTGTCTCTACGGTTGGGCTCAGTCATTCACCTTCTGTGAACTATGGAGTTTCTTCCTTCATAAACAGTGTCACCAGGCAAGCAAGTGTTACTCAACAAGAGTAAATGTGACAGCAGCTGGGTCTGTAGTTAAGACTCATCTACTCTGAAGTGAGAACTGAAGTAGGCCTAACCCTGCTGGATGAGTCAGTGGCAGAATCAGGTTGAGAACAAGAATCTCTTATTACCAGCTCCGCGATATAAACACATGCCTTCCCTCGCTGTCTTCCCAACTGTTCATTAACACAGCGGTAGCAGTTAGATCCAGCTTAATTTTTATTTTTTTTCCTCAGGATCAACTTTCACCTATTTTTGAGTTAGCCAGGAATCCTTCCTCCCCTTGCCTTCTTCTTCATCAACTTTCTCTGCTCCCATAAAACACCAGGAGTGTCAGACTCCTCGTGTTTGCCAACATGAAACAGGAATTGCTGGCAAATACAAAACGCTTGGCTGCCCCATGCCTCTCACCTGCTCCTGCCGTTGCATTGCATTCTTCGTGGGACACTGCAGCCCCATATGAGCATTTAAAAGCTGTGAGTCAGGCCTCCAAGAAAAGTCATGCATGACTTAAAATAACAAGGATGATCAAAACCAATAAAATGCATATTTTCAATTTGCCTTTGGGTTTTCTAAGGTTGTGAGGCACACCCATTTCAGGTTTTCAAGCTGTTCTCTGCAACCATTAAGGCTGGAAATTCAGGCCATTCATTTTTCATGAGTTAAACATAATTTCTTGTTTTCAGAAAAACAGGGAATATTGTAAGACCTAATGGTCAGAATTGGCAACACTGGTGCTGTCACTGAATGTACTCAGTGAAACTAAATGAGTGATTTTTTCCTCTTCTATCTAGAATGAGGGGTTTTCCTTTTCACATCAGCACAATGACCCAGTGTTTGGATATGTCAAACTTCTTGAGAAAGTATAGATTGCTTTCAGAGAGACTTTTTTAATACAAAAAAATTGTATGAATGGGTTTGTGTTGGATGAAAGTCACAGGAGGATGGGCTGTCCCCTGAGGCTGCACTTTCAGCCTATGGCTGGCTGTGCCACTGATTTGACTTGAGCTTGGCGTAGTCATTTTATCTCTTCACCTTCACGCAGCTTGGTACAGTTACACTGAATTTTCTTCTTCCAAATGTTCCCTCCTTTTTTCTTTTCTTGATGTAAATTTTGAGCGTCACAGCAAGATGCTGGACATTGCATACCTGCATCTCCCAGACCTTCAGACTAAATGCCTAGCTGGCAGCCTCCTCCCTTGGATAAATGGGATTCTGCAAAATGATGGTGCAGCTTGTCTGGGTAGGGGATGGGCCCCATCCCCAAGTAATGAATCCCCTCAGGGGCTCATGGCCATCACAAACATCACCACCTTCTGCTTCCTGTGCTGGATGCAATTCCTAGAGCTTGCGCTCTTGGATACAAAGAGAGCGCTAATAGTACCTGCCAAGACACGCGGTCCTTCCCTTGGAAAAAAGGACAAGAAAACAAACCACGTATGATAGATGTTAGTCATGGTGCTTATTGCAGTGCTGGCACAATCTCCACCTGGGGCTCCTATACTCACATCCAGGATCTGGGGATGAGTCAGGTGTACTGCATATGTACTTATGGATGATCTGAGCATACACAAAATATAATGGGAATTTCATGATGTCCCAACTTGTTTTTCCTTCCCTTTGTGTAAGACTATGTCTGTAAATCCTAGACAGATCCCTTTTTCTCTGAGACAAGGTTGCTGGATGGAAAAACATAGCATGTCTATAGGGATCTGCTGTGCGAGAAGATCAGTTAGCTTGCTAGAACTGAATAGACTAATGATGCTAAATCTTACAACGTAACTGGCCTTACATCTGGCCTTGGTGGTGACTTTCTGAAATCTATCAATTCTCGAGTCATGTTATCACTCAAGAACATCTATTAAACTTCCAACCTCCATTTATGTAAAATAAAGCTGGCTTCACGTGATTCCCCAGGATATCAAAAAGTGAAGACACATAAGAACACACCAAACCTGTATTTTGAAAACCAAAAGTCTGTAAGCCAGTTGTGTGGTTTTGGGGGACCTGAAAATTTATTTCTGAACAGCTTGTGTCAGCAACTTTCTAATTTTCCTTTAACAGCTTTGTGCGATTTGGCTTCCTACACCTTCTGTAATAAAACTATCAATTTTGTATATATTAAAATTTGTTTTTTTTTTTTTCCTTCTAGTTTGAGTCACTAACAGGAGAGATAATGTTATATGCAAGGCAATTATTCAGGCATTACAAGATTAAAACATGGAATATATTTCCCTGGGAAATAAACTTTTCAGACAGCCTTTTCCACATATTGAGAAGGGATGAAAGCTTCAATACTGTCTGTTCTGGTTCCCTGCTTCTAGCAAGAGAAAGGGGCTTTTTTTTTTTTTTTTTTTTTTCTTGCAAGCAGAAAGATTGTTAAAAACAAGGATCCGAAACCGGAAGGACAAAAAAAGGCACGGAGCTAACATAACATGTTGAAGGGAGAATGTTTGTTAGCCCTCAGTGGTAATGCTTCACTTCCGTGAGGCTGTTTTACTGCAGGCAAAACACAACAAGGTAGCAATGAATAAATTATTAAATGCTGCTGAGACTTTTATAAGGACATTTTTATAGTTCTACCAGGTGCAGTGGCATTCTTTTAATTACCTGGACATGACGAAGACTGCTGCAAAGCTGAAGTGTCGATTCTCTGGTATACATAAGGCAATAAAGGGAACAGCCAGGGAAGGGAGCTCGACTGCAGGTGGGAGATGATTCTCTGTGCACGGAAGTGGTTGGTGGTGTTCTGCTCTGTCCACAGTTATTACACTGCTAACAGGTGGAAATCGTTTTAAAGGGCATAAAGCCCACTCATAAAACTTGTCACTTGATTTAGCCACCAAATGAATTCAAAGTACTGGTGCCTTCCTAAATGCTGACGCTCTGCAGTGTCTCCCATTGTGCCTTGCTCAAGTTAATACCCATAACGCCCGGCCATCTGCTAATGCTCACCCCATCTTCTTCCATCCTTGTCACTATGTGCTTGGACTCTTCACCACCGAGGACCCCTATGCTGGTGGACCCCTGCATGTTTAATAGCTACTGTGCTAGACAAGCAAAGCTTTGTGCAGTATTGTCCTTTGTCACCCCATCACTGACAGGGCCTGGCACATTAGAAATTTTACTCAAATATTTCCCAGGACCTCACTAGGAACTCGTTCCTCAGGAGAAGAGTCAGCCCTGACTTCACTGAAGTATTTTCTACAAGTAGTGCCAATGAGAAATCAAACAAAGGGGGTTTTTTTTGCAATTAATCAAATTGTCCGCTGAGTATTAAGAGAGTAAATACCATATGCAGGTTAGGGAAAAACTTCTTTATCAAGAGGCTGAGCCTGAGGATGCCTGAGCATCTGCCATGCTCTCAGCTCCCACTGACTCCAAGGACAGCTGAATTCATCCCATTTCTGCATGCCTTTTGCAGGCCCTCTCCCTTCTTCAGGGCTTGATATAATCCTATCTACTGAGTGCTCCTTCACACTCAGCAACCCACAACACAAGCTAAGGTAAGGAAGTATTATCTACCACCATGGCAGAGAGAAATTGTGCATCTTGACCAAGATCATGCAGCAAATCTGTTGTACCACTGGGGAAAAAAAAAAAAAAACTCCTGGATAAGAAGTAACTTTTCTGTGTTAGATATGGACTAATACATAGGTCTTCAATGTTTATTATTTTCTCTGCTTTCTCTGATTTACTCAAGGCTTAATATTGATTTTAAACTACACTGGAATGTTTTGTTAGTAGATAACCTTCCATTTTATGGTTTGTATTTCTCCCAATTCCTCTCTGCCAAGAGCAAGAGCTCTGGCAGACCAGCGGCTGCACATTCAGCAGCAGTGCTGTAAATGTCAGTGCTTCCCCCAGTATTTTCTGCTGGACGTTATTGACACCAGCATAAAAGTAGCACAAAAGGTTGTGTGTCTGTGCCACAGTTCGTAGTCCAGCACCTCCACCACTGCTTTTTGCTGTGAACTGGGCCGGCTGAATTATAAACTGGGTTAGCGTCCCTTTCTCCCGTCCCTGCTGTGATGGTGGAAACTTCTGACAGAGAAGAAAGACGGAGACAGAGGGGGATGATGAACCTTATCCTTCTGCGGCTAAGCCCACCAGTGCTCATCTGCCAGAGCCGTGGCTCAAGGCTGTGATCACGCTGTGTGGGTAGACACGTTGGGCAGGGTCTTCGTCAGCTGGCTTGGTTACCAGTGGTATTCTAGTTGTTAAAACCGGAGTTTGGCGCAGGCTAGTGACTCTAATATTTATGGAGTTACTCTGATTTTGCAGTCCGTGTGGCTCAATGGCTACACTGGTAGCAGCGTCTGAGTTTCATTGTAAGGTGGTTTGAGTACGCCTGCATGACATAACAGCCACATCAATGCCTCTCGTTTAGACGTAACTTAATGTTGACATATTCAATATATAATTAGTTATGTCAGCAAATTAACAGCAGCATATTAAGCACTATTCTTTGCGAGTAAGCTTGGTGTGGTGTGTGTAAAAATTATTTTGTACCAGTAAAGACAAGAAAATAGGTAAGATGAATATTCCTGAGCAGATTCCAGAGAATGCTATGTAAGAAAGCAAAGCACAATGTAAAGTAGATTTTATTAAAGCAGAGTTTATGAAGAACTGGAATTACTTACACACCCCAACTTTCTCATGACTGAAGTGCAGAGGAACCCATCATATCTTCGCAAGTGGGACACTATATTCTAGGAGGTGTGACTTTCAGAAATACCAGGGTTTTGCCAAGCAAAAAAAAAAAAAAAAAAAAAAAAAATTGACTGCAGTCTGGAGCTCTGTACTGTGATACGTTGCTCTGTTTCTGCAGAACTTGTTTATTGTGGCAAGTCTGATAATTACCAATTTCCCAAAGGAGGGAAAATTTTGCAAGCTTGTAAAATATCAGAATATTTTCAAATGGCCATTACGGTGAAAATATCCGTATCATGTATTCATTTTGAAGATTGAAGGCTGAGAGGGCATAAATTTATTATCACATCTTCTAGAGATGTTTAAACAAAAGGATAAGATCACCCCCTCCAAGAGGGGTGATTGGGAGAAGATGTTTCTTTCTAATGTCACGATTTCCCTCTTTCTTTTAGGAGAGAAGTAGAAAAGGAAGAAAGAAGCAGAGAGAAGAAAGCCGGGAGGGAGGTGTGATTTATTGCTTGGATGTCATAATCTCCCAGTTTATCAACTATGTCATGATCCCACCAGTCAGTAGTAAGTACTTCATAGGGCAGCAGAAGAGAGGAATGTGAAGTGCAAAGAGGGAGAAAGATGAAGAGGGAAAAGGGTCATGGGGAAGAAAGGAGGAATCAGAGACCTCTGAAGTTCCAAGTCAACTGGTGTGCGTTAGGAAACATTAGCTAAGCCATTTACAGCAGGATCCCAAATGTGCCTGCGAGCGTGATGTTAAGACAAAACTTCTCTTCAACCATAGACCTGTCAATGATCCAAATCCCCAGCTTTGTTCTGCGTGTGCTTTTGCTCAGGAAGTCCACCAGGCATTTACTATGTGTAACTGATAAGTTGCTAGTATGTGTGTTTAACGTGTCCTGTACAGTGCACAAGACGTTAAAAGATAGCATAGGGAATTGGGCTCCAAACTTTCTTCAGATTAAATTAAATTAAACAGTATGTCAGCAGGACCAGATCTGGGTTTGTAAAATGTAGCAGGGATTGGGTGGGAATGAGAGGAGGATGGGCAGGCCTTTGCTGTTCCTCGATTCTCTGTGTCACTGTGGTTGATCCTCACGTAGGCTACAGCTGCGTAGGAGCTGCTCACATGTGATGGTTCCCACGGGATTCCCATGTGTTGGAGGAGAGCAGGAACACGACACCTCTACACCTCTCTCTTTCTGGCCCTTCCTTCTCCCTGGGTAGCGAGCGCAGGCGGTGTGGTCCGTAACCTCTGTTCACCAGCAATTCCCTGGGAAACTGCCAGCACAGAAGTAAAAGGGTGGACTCTGTCCCTCCCGGTGCCATACAACAACGAGTAACGTACACTTCAGAGAAGCAGTAAGGCTGTGTCACGTTTCTGGCTAGGAAGACTTAGGGATTTCTGTGACTGCTTTAGGATCCTTGAATGAAAGGAACTACCCAAAAGCGGACACAGCCATCAATCTTCCAACAGGCTTCTTTCCTAAGGTAGAATAGCAGGACAGCAGTCATCCCATTTCAGCTTGATGTCCCCCGCCAAAGTTTATGAGAGAGCTCAGAGCTGATCGTGACAAAACACTTGGATATTACGGGACAAAAATAAGTGCTCTAGGTATATTAAAAGTCTCAGCTCCAAATTTCCTAAAGCAAGCATACAAAATCTCAAATGCATTATGAACATCTGTGAAGCTATAGAAATGTCCTCTTTTATTACTTTCTCCAGTAAAACATTTTATTGTTTTTAAATCCACCAAAATCTGATGACATTTTGACAGAGAAGATTAATTGTCTCACTTAAGGAAACACTGATCAGATCTGCTTTGCTGTAAAACTTTTTATTGGCTGCAAATTTCAAGTCATTCCAGTATTCAAGACTGCTTTAGAAAAAAAGACTTCAGGCATTATAATTTTACAAGAAGTGAATAACTGCTCGGAGATTTTTGCAAAACAAATGTCTCGCTTCTAAGCAATCAAAGCGACGTTTTAGCTTCTCTAATGAGGTAGTTCCCTCAAGGAGCTGGAGAACACTGACACCAGATATTCCCTCTGTTGCTGCAGCAGATTTCTCTGGCATTGACAAATAGCCTGTCTGAAATAGCAAGGTCAGATGGACAGTAACAGAACAAACAAGAGTGTCAAACCCGTAGTAGTCCGGTGCTCTCGGCATTCGTAAGCAGGCAGGTAGACGGATGAACAGGCATTTTTGTCATTTGGAACATTTGTATCTAGATCCTTGACAGACGCTTCGAGGATACTGTTTGCTTTCTAGACACCAGGATGTGCCCAGGCACCATGATTATTCACACAGAACAGCCCGCCAAATCCAAGAATCCAGTGACACAGCGTGAGCCGAGAGCTCTGCTACATGCAGTGGAGGCAACAGAAAGCTGCAAAAGCAAAAATCGGCCCCGAGCACCCTCAGGGATGCACTAAATTCTGCTGCCTTTTAAAGGCCTGGGAAGGAGCGCTGCTGTCAAGGGATCACCAAGCAGGGCTGCCCTGATGACAAGATCTTTGCTCCCCTTAAATTGCAAGGACTAGAGCAGAGTCAGGTAGGGCTGGCTTTCTGGTGAGCGTGGAGACTTTTCAGTGGCCGAGGGAATACTGCTGTCCTGTTAGAGTATCCCTGCTCCCTTTATACTCACAATTCAGCACTTGGTTGCCAGAGCAGCTGGTAGTCCCTGAGCTTTCTGTACAGTGACCTATTTGTGCAAGGGTTTATGCAAGCATGGTATACGGATACTTTAATGTTACAGAATTTAGGACTCCAGATTTTTGTTTTATATAGTCATTAATCCTAGCCCCCTTTTTCTACAGTAGGGTGAAAGGCAAGCACATACAGAGGCCGACATGTGTTAAGATGCTACTGTTAGGAGCACAGAGGCTCTCAGTGAGACTGGAGTTGGCTGTGCTGATGACTAGACACGCATAGCATGAGCCACTCCTTCCCTGAAAGACTTTACTATCTACACAGACAAAGCAGATGCAGGAGAAGAAAAGGCACAGAGGTACAAAATAATTCCTTTGCCTAAAGTTACTCATCGGCGGACAATGGCACACTGTTCTCCTGAATACCAGGCCATGCTCAATGAACTATTTAACATGGATATTAAAAGCTTAAGTAGGGAGTCGTTAAGGCTTTAAAAGGCCCCAGCCCAGATTTCTAAACAAGGCTATCTAGAAGGAAGCTCCCAGATTTGTAACCATGTGGCAAAACAATCTGCCTCATTTTGAAAGACGCTGAGCAGCCCAGTAGCTCCAACTAGAACCAGACCGGAGCTCTGCTCCGTGGAGGACCTCCGTCCTGCGCTGCTCCCTGCTCCAGAAAGATGCCAAGCAGCTGGTTTGCTCTCGGGTCCCTTTTGCGGCTCCAAGGGTATCAGCGAGCTGCTGGCTCTGAAGCGGGTACCATCGCCCCGGGCAGGGCAGCTCTGGCCGCTCGATGCTCTCAGGCAGCAGCGGGCACTGTCCCGCACGCTCTGCCCATCATCCCACTTACCCGCTTTGACAGTTTTGATCCATTCACTCTCAACCTTTATCTGTGTTCTTACCCCTTGTCCTTGGTCATCACTCAGTTTTGCCCAGATGTCCTTTCTCTTCTTCCGCCCTTTGAGAGGCAGAAAAACCTTAATTATTTTTAGGGATGGACTCATGTCTCTGACTGGGAAACCAGTATACAGAAAATGAAAGCAGAATATTGAACTTTTTGTACATTATGAGGCTTTTTTATTCTGACCATTTTCACAGCAGACTTGATGAATAAGACTCCAGAATGCCATACATAAATGCCAAGAAATGGGATTTTCATTTCTGCATTTATGATGAGAAATAGTCCCTGGGTTCTTTTCAAAAATGCATGCTGAAAGCTGGAAATCCTAATGGTAATCAGTGTTTTTTCATTTCCCTATGTGCATCTTTCTTGCAAACTATGTAGCGCCGGCACAGTAAATATCCTTTATGTAATTTAAAAGTAAAATGCATCATGAAGCATGCTGTTAGTTCTTGATGCTAACATCATATAAACAGAAGCATGAGGGAATCTGAAAAGATCCTGGGCCAATTTCTGCTCTTGGCTAAAATCCTACAACCCCCTTGAAGTCAGTGGCGTTCTGGGCTTGCAAATACAAACAGAATTTGGACTCTAACGCTTCAGATCTCTGAATGTGAGCACTGCAATAGAGAGCTGGCATTGCTGCTCTTGAAAGGCCACTGCCAGATGACTGCTGGGCACCATTTCCAGTAGGCCTGGGTAACTGAAACTCCAGCTCGTACGGTTAGGATAAGGCACAGAACAGAGGTCAAAGTGGCTGTGGAAAAAAAAAAATCTGTGAGATTCAGAATAAAATCAAATCAAATTCAAGACTTGGTTGTTCAAGAAAGTCTTGTGCTTTATTTCTTTTGGATTTTTATAGGCTGTCTCTGAGGAAGTAGGGGCTGATTCTGCTCTCATTAAAGCCTATGGTGAAAATCTCAGCAGTCTCAGGGGCTGCATGCTGGGCCCCAAACAACTAGATTAGAAGAACTGAAATGATGTTAGCACTAAACACCTGATCCGAAGCCCACTGGAATGAAGAACAGACTTTCTATTTACCACACTGAAGATAAATCTACCTCAAAATGAATACATTACTAAGATTCCTCAAGTGATTTCTAAAGCTTTAGCAAAAGATATAACAAGTGACTATAGCAGAGCAAACATAAAAGGAACCAAAGAAAAAGGTCCTCGGTGTTAGCAGATAGATTAAATGGATTTGGGAGAAGGGAGTAAAATTAGAAGAAAATCCTTTCAGAAAATTTGTGCCAACATTTTCTAGAGATATATGAATAGATGGTTCTTAAAATATGAAAAGAAGTTGTGCTGTGATATCAGGGTGATGGGAGTCTTAAAATATGACAGGCAGATCTAAATAATGCAAGTCAAGGAGAATAAAGACTGTTTCAGTTGTGATGATATAAATGAGGAAGTAGTGTTCACCGGTTGTTCCATTTTGCCATATATCATCAAATCGCTGGCATAGCTGGGAAACCTTTCACCTCCCTCTCAGGTGTTTCAGCTTGTACCAGGATCTCCTACTGAATCATCTGGAGCTTCTCTTGGACTGCTCTGTCGAAGCAAACCCATGCCTGGTAGAATGAAGTTGTTCCATGAAGATGAACATCCCATTGCATATCAGGCTCCATGTGGTTCTGGCAATCCTATGTCCTGCTGAACATTTGTGTACTCTTAAAAATCAAAACTATTCCTATCAACTTAAGGTGGACAAATAGTCTCTAACGCTTTCTCTGTAATGGTCTACAGAAAACAGGCTTCTGTTTTCACCTGCTGGCTCAGGGTCACTTTTGACTTCCCATCTTCTTTAGCTCATTTCTGACCCTTTCTTGGAGTCAAGGATGCCCTTCTCTGGGTGGTTAGCAGTTTAGTCATTTCTCCAATTAGACACTTCCCTCTTTCCTTATCCTACTTGAGTTCAGCAAGGTGGGATTTTTTCTTTTTAGCCTATCAGGTCCTTAAATGAGAAAACTGAATGTTATTTCTTCAATATTATGTCTTCCATTCACAGTGGCTCAAGTGTACATTTAATTTTTAACTGCATCCTTTGTTCTACCCCCCTTGACATTTGATGCCATAACTTAACATTTGTTCCACCATGTGTTGCTGGTCAGTAACTCCTGACAGGAGGTGTCCGTCTTGGTCACTGTTTGCATTTTCCTTTTTATTCCTGCTGCTGTACCGCCAGCTGTTGCGCTGGTTGCTCACAACTGCTAAAGAATCAGTTGGCCTTTTTCTAAACAGACACCATGAATGTTCCACCCCACTATGCTGCATCTATATTTCTAATCATGAGATGAAACCTGGCACAAAGAAAGTCATCTGAGATGAACCAAAGGGAATTTAAGGTTTTAAAAAAATCATATATAAAAAAAAGATGATCATGGAGAGGCTTGGAGGAATGTGATCATCACTCTGCACAGCTCCTTATGATTATTGCCAAGACCATGAAAGCGCTCCAAATAATGTCGTGGGGAATGCTGTGATACCCACATGCAATGCAGGTCATCTTCTGTTCATGCAACCTGGCATTTGGAAGACTTATTGCATCAGCAAAGACAGCCAAGAGTGAATAATCTCTACCAAAATAGCTGTAAAGCTATGTTAGCACTTACATGCTGGTTGCACCAGCATTTTCTGGTGTTTATCCAAGCTCATATATTCAAACCAAAAAAATTAGGGGCCTTCATCTCATTAAGTTCTTTTGCCAGGTTTATGGATCTACCTGCTTGGCTCACAACATTGGTGATAGTGAGCTCTTACCAATGGAAGATCTCTGCTTGGACTTTATCTTTGCTGAAATCTTTGTGTGTCCTCTTGCAATGCCTTCCTTAGGATAGTCTTGAGTTCCTCTGCTCAATAACAGACCAAAAATTTTAAAATCTGTTCACTGTTCCCCTAGGAAATGGAAACATGTTTTACCAATCCTCAGTTTCTCTGGCCTCCCTTGAGCTTCACAACTGCTCACTTTCTCGTCCTCCTCCAAACTCTCTACAAACTCAGCTCACCTCCTGGCAGCTCCTCCAGTCTTGATGTGCTCCTCTCTGCTATCAAGAGATAAAATTCCTCTTTTATTTGGCTTGTTTCATCTCTCTGGAATCCTCTCCTCCTTTCCTATCTGTTTCGAGCTGCCAAGTCACTCATCATCCTTAAATCTCACCTTTAAAACCTTCCTTCACGGTATAGGTTACAGCTGCCAGGGACATTAGGTGAGACCGCGTATAGTGGGTACAACATGCAAATGTTCTGTATGACAATAAGCTGTGGTGTATTGTCTCAGAGTCCACCATGAAAAAAACCCACCCACAAACAGAAACAAGCCATGTGACGTGTTGTAGATAACAAGAGATTAAAGATCAGCAGCTGACTTTTCACGGGGGATGTAAAGCAGGTGACCGGCAAGGGGCCTGCGGGTGAGGCACAGACCTCCAGAGCCCACCCAAGAGAGAGACCTGCTCTGTCAGGAAACCTTTTCCTTCACGGATTTAAAACACCTACCCCGGGCAGAGGGGGAAGCAGTAGGCAGCTACACAGGATTCTTACAGCAAAATCAATTTATTTGTGGAGGGAGAAGGGTGGACGACGTGCCGAGAGACCTGGCGGGTGTGAAGGGGCCATCTCCTCACGGACTGCCTCCCAACAGCCACCGCAGGCCCCCGTCCCCAGCCTGAGGGGAGCAGCCCCCCCGCACTGGCCAGACCCCCTCAGGGCTGCCCGCTCGCCCCCCCCGGCCGCTGCCCCGCTCCCACCCCTGCGTTCGCCTCAGGTCACTTTGGTGGGGGGGAACACACGACGGGCCGCTGTCACTTTAAATAGCATTCTGTGGTTCACGTCGCCGCCGTCTCCGGGTAGTAATTAGTCGCGGGCCGTAGCACCGNCCCCCATCCCACCCCCTCTGATCCCCGCACCCGGTGGGCCCGGGGCTGTGGGGCGACAGCGGGGCCGGGCTGGGCCCAGGGCCCCGGGGTTCTTTTTCTCCCTTTTTTGGTCGTTCCTTCCTCCTCCCCCCACCCCCCTCCGGGCAGCTTCTCGCTGCGTGCGCAGGAGCCATCCCAGGGCAGAGGTGTTTGTACTCGTGTCCTTGGGTGGAAGGGGAGAGGCAGCCTGCCGGCCCGCGGCGCGCCGCCAGCCCTCCGCCGGGCGGGCGCCTGGCCCCCCGCCGCCGCTCCCCTCCTTCCCTCGGGTTATTTTAGTTTGGCTGGGAGAGGCCGAGGGCAGAGCCGGCGGGGTCGGCCTCCCCGGCCGGCGGGTCTCCCAGCTGCTGGGGGCGGTTGGACTTGAACCGGCGGCAGTGCCCTGTAAGAGGGAGGGCTTCCCCATCGCCTCTGTGTCGGGGCCTGCCTTTCCCCCGGGCCGCGGCCGTCGGTGGCTACCGCAGTCGGTGTGCGTATCGGCACCTCGGGTGAGTTCAGCGCAGCGGTTTTGGCTGGTTTGGGGACAGGAGCGTTCAGGAAGCAACATGCAGTTTGTGTTGTTCCACCCTGCCACTTAAAGCAAGGGTTTAAGCCTGTGCAGTCTGTCATTCTTCTGCGGTTTATTGTACGAAAAGTTCTTTTTGTTGTTGTTGTGTTCACCGAGGAGCCCTGTGAAATTTAACCCTCCTTCTAGGCTCTCTCCATCTGGAGTGATGGATAGGGTCTGCGAACGTCCACTCGTGTTTCCACGGGATGTTAGGATGGGGGAATCTTAAAAAAATAAACCCCACTAATTATCTTATTGCCAATAACAATGGCAACAACGAAATGCAGAAGCTTCCACCAAATGTGCTGATGTAATGTGGAGGCATTCAGCAAAACCGACGGTAGTTACTTCTGCCCCTGCGTGGACTGACTTAAAGTACACCATTGTGTTCTGAAGTCCATTCCCTGGATGTTTGTCCAGACTTGTCCTATAATAGATGTCATTGCATAAGAGTTACAGGGAGTAAAGAGCGTGCTGAGTTTCTTTCATTCTTCTAAGGATCTATGCTTGCATCTTAACTGTGCCAAGCTGTCTGTGTACACTGAAGAGAGAAGGGCACAGCTTGGTAGGCTGCCCTATGAACTTCAGGGGAAAAAAACCAAACAAACTATTCTCTTCCTCCTTCTATTTCCAAACAAATTATTTAGTTTGTCTGATGTCATCTGAAATAATTTCTTTCACAGAGTGCTGTGATGATAGTAACTCAACAATTGAGGAAGCAAATATGTCAATTCCTTCCTTAGTCTCTTTCCTGTTTCTCCTTTAACTTTTATAGCTTTGCTCTTTGAATTCTGCCTGATTTGTTTATCTAGTGCTGAGGTACCTACACCTGTTCTTTATATTAATTATCACCTAACCTAGAACAAGGGGTTTGGTTCTTTTCTGATCTGTTGTGTATTTGTTCAGGCCAAAATAACAGTGTGTTTTGGGACGATTTTTGTTCCCTGTGATACTGGATATCTAAGTCTATGACGTATACCAGTGGCATAAAGCCTTGGGTTTACTACTTTCCAGATAATTTCTTCTTCTCTATCTCCTGTATGTACTTCATAGGATACCTCTTAAAATATTTTTTGCCTTACACAACTATGAATCATGTTAAAATAATAACATATTAAAATAATTTTATTTCTCAACTAATCATAAATCTATGGCAAAAATGAACAACGTTGTATGTTAAATAATAGAACTTAAGAGTGTGATCTGAGAATGTAAGTTTACATTTCAGCTTGTTACTTTATGGTCTCAGATGGCACATTCAAAACCTTATACAAATAGTTTGAAAGAGATAGTGGCAATTTATCGGGAGGAGGATAGCATAAACACAAACTACTGAAAAGTTGCCATGGTTACAGATAAAGGTAATCCCTCTTTCTGTGAAAGTTTGTCCTTTTGTCACAGCTATATTAATCAGTCTGATTTCTGAGAGAATTGTAAGTATACAAACTTGTGGCTCCATTTTCTTGGCAGCTAATAGCTATGCAGCTATTTATATTTTTTTAAATACTGAATGGGCTATGACTTGCATTCAAGATGCTTGATTTAAGCTACAAAGAGTATTATAGATTACATAGAAATGTACTTGGAGCATGCTGAAGTCCATGGAAACTGTAGTATACTTTTTTCACCCAAGAGATATTTGATGTCAAGGAAAAGTCTTTTCAAATGTCTAGATCCTTTCTCAAGGACTCTGACTGAAGCAAGTGATGTGGCCATCTATCACTGGTGGCCTCGGTGGTGCAGCTGTACAAGATGTAATTCCATGTCCTGATTTACAAAAACCAAACANTTTATAGGCTGGGAGATAACGGGAGGTGTGAGGGGGAAGCAATTGTTGTAATGGCTTATTCCCTACATAGATGGAAGCAGTTCGAATTTAAAATGTGGATGAACTTTAATAAGTTCTCGGGTAGCTCAGCTTTGGGTAGTCTGAGATAGCTGCTAAAACTTGCAGGGAAATATGTTTCGGTCTGGTGCATCTGTACAGCTGTGCAGACAACTAACCAGTTTTGTCTGATGAAGACCCAGTATTTACCACATGTGCCTTTTTGTTTTTTCCAGATTTGATTATTGCAGTGCAGCAGTAGATCTTGGATTGAAAGCAGCAAGAGAAATCTCAAAGTTCTTCAAGATTCTGAAATCTCATCAGTCTGGTATGTTGCGCGCTCTAGACTCCTGGAATACCAAGTTGAATTCTTTGTATGCAAGGGCCTCCTTAGTTACTCCTAAGGATACTGAAGTTTCTAGGACCTTGGCTTTTCATCAGCAACTTCATTGTCTGGAAGTAATATGCTACGAAGAACTATGTAACAATGCATTGCTGGGATTGTGTAGAAGATAGGTTTTGGTAGTGGTGTTCATAGCAGGACAATAAACCTTCAGTCGACATATGCTCTGAACTTTTCATCTTGTCTATCCTACCTGGAAATTCCAGCTACTTTTGCAAACTTTTAAAACTAAAGTCAGGTTGAAAAGGAGCTATTGCTAATTGACTTTCTAGAGACTGCACAGATGTATTGGAGAATGTATAAGAATATGAAAAGGAACGTTTATTTCATCACACAGGGTATTTTTTTTCCTCCATCCTTATGTAGACGTGGCCCTTATGATGTTTGTTGTTTAGGTTTGATAAAAAATGATTAGTAATGTCTCAAAATAATTTCTCAAATGCTAAAGTTCTGAGGATCCTATACTAATGTACTTTTATAATTGATATATTTGCAAAAAATATCTTATACAGCAAGGTTATGAGAACTCCTGTTTATAAACAGGACTGCAGTGTCTGAGGGTGAGACAGGAATGGGAAGCTAAATACTACTTTTAAAGCTGTTTCTAATAATAAAAAAGCTAAAAGACAGAGCTCTAATTATTTAAAAATAATAAATAAAAAATTCAGGACATGCTGTAGCGCTGACATAATTGACAACCAGAGGGTAAAGTCCTTTTTCTACAATGCAAGTTCAGTATGTGTACGCAGCAGTTTGGTTGCTTTGCTACTTATTAACGTGTACAGAATCCAGGAGGTATAATGTATTCAAGACTGTGAAAAACAGGTGCCAAATTGTGAAGAAAGCTCTTGTGATTCACACTGATCTGTTGGGAACTGGACAGCGAGTAACCATCTCTTCATCTAATCCCTGAACAGCCATCACATGTAGCTTTTGATCGCTACTATTCTGGTCTCTGTTTGAACTGGTGACTTAAAGATGAAAGGCTCTGTTCTTGATCTCTTGAGCTGTCAAGTCCTCCAAACTTGCTGTCTTCTGTATATGCAAGATTACAGAACAAATTAGCTTTTTAGCTGTTCCATGATTACAATAGTCAAATGAGAGTCAGGTGCTTTCTCTTGTTACTGTCCTCAGTGCAAAGTTCAGTGGCAGCAAACTGAATCTTTTTTACACTGCTGTCAAAGCTACCCTATTTAATGTACGTGCAGCTGCAATCTGCTATTTTGGTTTTTTTCTGTGTTGCTACAGATATTGTAAGAGTAGCAAAGGCATAACTCAAGCCTGGGCCTTGAAATGGTGCCTCTGCATTTTCTTCAAAATTTGTGCATGTGTTTACACAGAAAATAGGTGGCTTATGTGCAGAAACTGAGCTTACAAATTAGGCATTTTAAGTCTAATTTCACTGGATATCCTTCAGCTTCAGCATGGGATAGTAACTTAAATACCAGTTTTTTTTCTATCTGAAGTCCCAACATCGAGGTACAGATGTGTTTACCCATGACTTCTAGTCCAGTGAGGTAGGCTCAGCCGTGAACTTAGTCTTGATACCCTACCTCACAGACTTTTTTGGGATCTTACACTTCTGTGAGGATAGCAAATTACTCTTGGGATGTTCTTAGTATGATAGTCTTGTGTTGCGTGGGTTTTTTTGTTTGTTTTGACATGAAATAAGGTAAGCAAATCTAGGAAGTCACAATGCTGAATGGAGGAGAATCTGCTTTGCCATTCCCCTTTTGCTCTGAGTACGCCATGCTCTTGTTTATCAGAAGCTGGCCAAACTTCTGCCAGATCAGTGACTCAGAGGCAGATGGAAGGGTCTGATGAACACCAGAGCTGGGCTAAGGGAGTGGGCCAGACTGCATGACTGGGAGGGGAAAGGTGGGGAGAAAAAGGGATGAAACCTCTCCCTTGCAGTGATAAGGAGCTGCTGTGTAACAGAAGCATAAGCTGAAGTGTAGGATGTTTGATGATAAAAATTATTTTTCATCACCACTGCAGTTGTGAGGTGGCTAGGGTTCTGTGGTGGTATATAGAGCTGGAGGGTTGTGGGATAATGTGTCTGGGGTTTTTTCTCCCCTTTTGAAAGTAGCCAAACAGTAACACTGACTTTGGGGTGGTGTATCTTCTAGCACTTTGGTTGGCAGTTTGGTTGGTAAGGTTTGTGACTTCTGTTGTTTTTATGGGCCTAAAGTTAATGTGCTCTGAATTGAAGCTTTCCAAGATTGGTTACTGAGATACTTAGAGGGTGCTTTACTGGTATGTTTTATTTGCATTAACTATGTTCTTGGTTTTGATTGCTTAGATAACATTTGGTCAGAAAAGTGTCACGTAAGTGTGGCCTCCCAGTTATCCTCAGGGGACACGGTTAACTTCTAGCAGCGCTGACTCTTGCAGGGTACTGAATTCAGGTGCAAGGGTTGAGGTCTGGTTCTTTCAGCTTGTATTTTAGGTTCTGTAGGGGAAGTTATGTAAATCTTGTTAGTTCTGCTCTTGTAGTGTTTCATACTTATTAACTTAGAACCATACTAATTGCTGGTTTTCAGTCTTATTTGGGTTTGTGGCGAGATAGTTTGCTCTAAAATAGAAGGTAAGACAAATGTGCTATTGGGCTGTTGTAGAGGAATCACATGTCCTTCCTGAAGGTGTTTTTAACGCTCTTTTTGGTGTATGTATCACAGCTCAAGGGACTACTTAGCTGTAAATATTTTCCTGACATTGGGTGGTATTAGCAGTAAAGCAGTATGCTAAACTGTCTTGGACTTGATTAATCTGCATTAGGAAAGTTAAACAGATACCCATTTTGCAGTATAGGCGGCGGGGGAAGGCAGGCTCCCCCAGCGCTGGCTAGAGGAAAGGTGGTGAGAACCAGAAACAAGGAGGAGTTTTTCCTCTCTTCCCCTGCACAAGTACAAAAACAACCCAAACGTGCTTACGCTGACAAGTGCTGTACCTACCTCTAGCTTAATATTTTTAGTTATTTTACACTAAACACACAAAAACGTTTTATGTAAGGCAACCTTGCTAACCAGGTAAGTCTTGTGTAACTATGATGATACCTTGTGGGTGCAGGAGGGAACACTCACTGTGTTCTGGCTCTTTCCTGTGTTGCTTGTTTGGAAAGGGGCAAAGTTTTTCTCGAGTGAGGTGTCGTATCTGCAGTTGTGAAACATTTATGAAGCCTTGTTTTGTTTTTACTCCTCTTGCATGTTCCAGGCTCTTCACTTGATAGATGGGTAGGGAACCACATCAGTGTTTACGCTGAGGAAAAAGAAACACTTTTAATCTAGGCGACGGGTTTTTGCCTCGTGTTAAGAGGAAGCTGTGCTGTGAGAAACACTGTTCGTTGTCAGAATGTGAACGGTATCTTGCAAATTTGTTCAGTCGGGTGAAGCCTGAGTAAGCAGGAAAAGTTTCTGGCAGGAGCCATGGTCCCTTGTGAGCTGGAGACAGCCACTTCCTGCGGAGCTGCTCTGCTGCTGACTCATCCTTTGCATCGGTGGAAGAGTCTTTGCAACTGGAACCCAACGTATTTGTAGCCGGGGTTACTAATTTATATAGGGTGTCCGGCTTCCCAGGGTGTCACTCCAGTCACTCTTTAAGAGCGGATGGGCTCCAGACCCACATCTCTTTTTACCCTGGAAGCGGAGCAAGCGGCGGTTGTGTAATTGCAGCGGGAGAAGCGTCTCCAGCCCGCTGGGTGCTCTCCGGCTCTCCGCCCTCAGCCCGTCTGGCTGGAGAGCAGCCTGCCGGCCAGGGGTCGGTGCCCCGCGGGGGCCGGCGCTGCCGGGAGGTGCGGAGGGGCCGCCGGGGCGGGGTGTGTGTGTCTGGCCGGCCGCAGCCGCTCGCAGGGGCGCTCGGTGGAGCTCGCTCGGGGCGACGCGTCGCCGAAGGTTGTAGTTTGTCACAGCCGGGAGCGGGGTCCTGTCCCTTTAAGAACCAGCTTGGCCAGGGTGTTCTAACCCGCCCAGCCTAACCTGCTAGCAAGGAAAAGTTCTTTAAATAATGGATACCCCGCTCCGCCAATCGGCGAGGGAAGCCTGGCTGGAGGGGCGGGGTTTCCTCGCATCGACCAATAGAGGCGGGGAGGCGGGGCTCCGCGTCCGGGCTAGGTTGCGCCGAAGTACAGCTTGAAGTGAAGTTAATCTGGGGTGAAGCAAACAGAAAATTGTGGAGATTTTGTTGGTAGGAATTTGCCGGTTCTAATCGCGTCGTGTGGCGTTATTTCACCCTCTGGGGCAGTGGAGTTCATGTGCGTGGGGTTTTTTTTTCATTGTTTCGTTTTCTAATGATGGCAGAATATTAACATTTATGCAGGGAAGCAGAACAAAAGGGCTCTTTAGACAGGAAATAAGGTGTTGAGAGGCTCAAACTTGACCGAGTTTCTTTTGTCATCTGTTGGCTTGCACCGGGTTTTTTTTTGTTTTTTTTTTTTTTTTTGCGGGGAAGGATCGAGTCGTTCCACCTTACCTTATGGAGAAATGTTAATTCTAAAATAGCGAGGATAATGCTGCTGGTTTGGAGTTACACAATGTTACAGGAAGAGAGCTCGATTTTAACTCTAACTTCTCTGATTCTGATGAGATTTGGGCTAACTAATTATGACAGCTGCGATGGGATTATTCAGTGATAGCATTTGCTCTAAGTCATTTGTCTTAAATTGTCTTTTGTTGTACCAGTGAAGACTGCTGTGCTGTTGTCTGTGTAGCTGTTCTTGATGAGATGAATGTCTCGCAGATCTTTAGCATTTCGAACAAAGATATGTAAAACATTGCAATTTTTCTCTTTTTAATGAGTTTTGCAGAATATCTGGGTCTGTCAGAGCTCTGATTACAAACACAGGCAGGAAAATTAAGTGTTATTGCCCTGTGTTGCAGCTACTACCCTTCCAGGTGCCCCCCCCCCCCCCAAAAAAAAAAAAAAAAAAGGGGGGGGGCCGAATTTTTTTTTTTTTTTTTTTNCCAAAAAAAAAAGAAAAAAGGGGGAGCAGCAGATTTTTTTTTCTTTGGAATTGGTCAGAATCTCTTTTGAATCCTGTATTGCCCGACGATAGCAGGTGTTTATTTTGAGGGAAAATAATTTTCAGTTTCTCTACCAGACTTATCATATATGGTATTTTTAGTTACACTTTCTACACCTGAAGGGTCTTCAGGAACAGGAAAAGAAGGATTTGCCATGGGTGGCATGGGACAGGATGAGAGGGAGGAGAGCAGGAAGTGGTGGGTTGGGAAGCAGAGGTTTTCTAATGAGAATGGAGACTCTTAATTGTTATCCTTTCTGTATCTTTGACAAGTATGTTAGATGAAACCATGCACAGAACAATGCTTTCAGAGTGGTGAATATATTTTCTTACTTCCCTAAATATTTCCTGTTTTTTATAGAAACGTTTGTGTCTATATACAGCTGCTCCTGGGAACTGGAAAGAAATACGGCCCTAATACTTGTTGAGTTTGGGTTTTCTATGATTAGTCAAGATGATAGAAGAATGGATGTGAAAATTGAGCAACAGTCTTCTAAATGGCAGTGGAAAGCAATTGCTCGGCCCTTAACTGGGTGTAAACAAGTGTGATTGTTAAAGTATACCTCATTCCTTCAGTTTTACATTGAGACATTGTTTTCTCCCAAAATGCTGGATAGGGATTACTTCTATATATGTCAAAGTGTCTTGACACGCTGGCATCTTGCCATGCTCAAGTGGCTTATAGGCCTGAATTACTAATTCACTCTTGCTATCTGTTTTTATCTGTTTATGGCATTTAAAAAAAAAGTTCTAGATTGTATTTAAACCCTGGAAATACTACTTTAGAATGAGCAGTGACTATAGTCTTTTAGCTGAGAGGTGGGTCAGATCTCATGTATCAGGTGAAATATTTAAGACTGGCATATGTTAAGTGTTTAACATTAATTTTGGTTAATTTCTTAACTTACAAGTGATGCTAGGCCTAGACTGAGTGGCTAGATCAGATGTCTGAGGGAAAGAATAGTATTGTTTGCTATAATTTCTATAGATTTATGAGTATGTGTATTAGACTTTCTTAAACAGAAGGAAGTAAACTTAGGTATTCGTGTGCTATGAAATATATTTATGCCAAAAGCTAGTTTTGCTTAGGGAAAAAGCTGAATATGTGCGGCAACATGTTGCTTGATGACTGAGTAGCCATTCTTCTTGGGTCCCCTCTACCCCCCAACTTAGGAAAGATGTATTATCTGGGACCAATTTTCCTGATTTATTCAACACAGAAGTGAAATGCTCAACTTTTACCACATGTATACAATCCCAGTGCCGGCTGTTTGTAGAAAGCAAATCTGCCCTAAAGGATAAACATACCACTTTGCTGGCACAGCTGTACAACTTCTGTATTCAGGCTACAGCAAATGTTTCTTGCCTGCATTCAAAGCCGTTGCTGGCAGGACCTGTGTTGTCCCCGTGTGACGATTGGTTGTTCCAGTGCTTGTTCATAAAACCTTCTCCTGCACATGCTCCATCTGCAGATCTTAAACACTGTGAATGTGTTGTGTGCTGTGGGATTTATGTGTCTGCTTCTCGTGCCAGGATGGAATATACATCTCTAATGTGAATAAGAGATTCTTAAAGTGATTGTAAACCTGCATACAAAATGCAGGACCGAATTTTATGTCCCCTGTTTATGAGGCAAAGGGGATCTGTGCTCTGTGGTCCACCGACTACTTGGTGGTGTTTCCCAGTGTCGTGAAGTGGGTGGCCTACCATGTGCTGGGACAGTAACCCTGTGCTCTGGTTCTGTTTAATACTACTTGGAGAAGGCTGCATGCCTCCCCTGGGATGATCTGAGTAAAACATGCCCAGAGCCTTAGGGAGGGCAGATGTCCGTCCTGCAAACAGTGACGTACGTGGGCTTCAGATCCCTGCTCCTGGAGCACCCACTGCTACAGACGGGGGCCTCCTGCCGTGCTCCCAGCGGAGTGGGTCGTGTGAGCACTGGAGGCAAAGTCGTCTAGGCTAACTTAAATTGTTTTAAATTAGTGGCTCGAGCCAACCCAACTGGCTCTTTTCCTCCTCTTCCTCCCCCTATTTCCCAAGTGGTTCAGTGATCACTTCTTCTAATTGCTGTGTGCCCAAGGCAGAAGGGAGTGGGGGAGCGGAATAATGTCATCTTGGAGAGCTTCAGCTATATCCAAAAAGGGACATCTACCCATAGCTTCAGACATTGGGTTAGGCCTGTTAACTAGTTTGCTTGCAGTTTCTAGGAAGGACACGGGGAAGGGGCGAGCTTGGGAGCTGATGATGGTTGAGGCTGTGCCGTTGCAGGGCAGATGGGTACTGGAGGGACAGCCCTCTCCTGCAGATACACGCGCTCCTCCTGGAGATAGTTGGCCTCCTGTGGTGTGGAGCTCGGTCTGGGTGGGGCAGATGATCTGGCCAGTGATGTTTACACTGTAATAAGGTTTTGTGAAAATAAGCAGTTAATTACACATGACCTACAAAGGAATAAAAATAGCTTGGATCTGTTCTTGCTTTAAAATCCATTTAACAGAGGCATGAAATGTTTGGGATTTTTAAACCTGCTTATTTTTTTTTTTTTTACCTTTAGAAATATCAGGAACATTAAGTCCTTCTTCCCTGTTCTTGTTGGATGTCTCAGATGTGTCATAAGCTTCTCAGCCCTTAATTGAAGGGGTGGGGTGATATATTTTTAACAGATCCCTTCTTCCAACTGTGTTTATAGGGCTTTTGAGCTAAATAGAGATTAGCAAAAACAAAGCTTTGACAGTGTAAAAATAATTTCTCCTTGATCAACTTGTGTTTTCTTGCTCATTCTCCAGTTGTTGACAGAAACTGAGGGTTTTTCATTTGAAAAGTAACTTTTTTTGCTACTAAATTATGCATTGAGATAAACTGAGTTAAATCCTAACTTGATCCATCTTCTGCTCCATTTAGATCAACTTAAGACAATCTTTTGAGTATTACTTATACAAATGAACACTCGTGTTTGAGTATTTCCTAAAAATAGCTCCTTTTTAAGCAGCAGTTTTATTAAATGCACAGCTCTCCCTTTATCTTAATGGTTCAGCAATCTTGCAGAAGTCAAAACTGTCTCCACTGAAGACCACCCCTGCTCAGCCATTCTGCCCTGTCAGGATGTATTTGTATCACAGCACTCTAACCTTCAGGATATGGTATTTGTCAGTCTGAAATGCAATAATACTGTATCTGGAGAACTAAACTATAAACAGCATGGCTGACTTGGCAGGCCCTGGCAACCACCTGAACAGTTTAACTCGCCCAGGGTTTAAGACAACACTGCACTGGTGTGTCCTGTGATTCGTGATGCTAATGCATTTTTAGCTATGTGAAGGATTAGGGAAACAAATATAAACTTAATAAATCAAATCAGAGTGGGAGCTTAATAGGAGTATTTTTGAGAACAGAAGTGAGGTGCTTTCAGGTTGATAAAACATTTTGCATTTGATGTGTGTGTTGGGTTTTTTTTTTATTTTAACTGATAGCTTAAGTTTGCACCATTAGCTTGAACAAGGGAGAAGGCTAGAAGGTTTTCGTGTGTGTGTCATTGAATATAATGGGGCTGATGAAAGCAGAATATTGTGTGGCAAAGGCAGATATTTTCCACTTAAGGTTTTAAATTATATATGGAGGTGAGAGGCAAGAAAGAGAACCACTGATTCTACAGGCAAAAATGTATAATTTCTGTACCTAAATCAGACACATCCATGCCTTTTTACATAGAGGTTATCTTTGAGTTAGATTATCAGAAGAAAACATTTGAATTGTTGATCATGCTGGTTTTGAGGATGGAGTGTCAGGAGAGAGATAAGACTGCAAAGAAGGATCAAATTGTTTCTCTGCTCCCTCCTGTATGAATTTAAGATGTTTTTCTAAAATCATCGTATAGAATCAGGGCCTGTAATGAAATGTAATGTTACGTAGCAGAATGCTTTCTGTGCAACAGAATGACCTTGCATTAGAATCTGCACCATTATCAAAACTTTTTAGCAGGGCTTGTTGCAATAGGACAAGGGGTAACGGTTTTAAACTAAAAGAGGGTAGATTTAGACTAGATATAAGGAAGAAATTTTTTACACTGAGGGTGGTAAAACACTGGCACAGGTTGCCCAGAGAGGTGGTAGATGTTCCATCCCTGGAAACATTCAAGGTCAGGTTGCATGGGCCTCTGAGCAACCTGATCTAGTTGAAGATGTCCCTGCTCATTGCAGGGGGGGTGGACTAGATGACCTTTAAAGGTCACTTCCAACCCAAACCATTCTTTGATTCTCTGGTGAGGGTGGGGCAAGAGAAGTGGCTGTGTTTTGAGTGTTAAACCGGAACATTTGGAGATTGTTCTTCCTGCG
The DNA here is from genome assembly GCA_013400195.1 of Aramus guarauna. NCBI lineage: Eukaryota > Metazoa > Chordata > Aves > Gruiformes > Aramidae > Aramus > Aramus guarauna. The sequence continues at coordinate 3,441,674 of VXBL01000838.1, read as the reverse complement.
TAGCTCTTTCAGAATCAGGTAAGAAGCTTACAATGTCGCTTTTGTTGCTGATACAGGGGAGTTTTCTAAGTGAACTGCACCAGACTTCTTATGTTGGGGTTATCCAGAAACCATGTATGACGTACTGTTGGATATTGGTGTGAAGTCCTTGAATGAAGTGATTTTGTAGGTATTAATCAGAATTATCAGTCAAATGTTATTGTCCTGGTAGAAAAGTAGCTAGAAAAGTAATTATTTTAGTGTTTTATGATACCAAAACTTGCTAACTTGCAAAAAAAGAAAAAAAAATAAAAATTGTGGCAATATGGAAGGACTTAACTGGAACTTTTTTAGGGAATGGACTTTAGAATTGCTCAATAAGATTGTTTTGAATCTTGGCCTATATTCATAGGGTTTGTTTAAAGTATCCTGGGAGATGAGGAAGGCAGCATTAGTAACAATAGGTCAAGGTAAGTGTATTATTAGTTACATAACAAACAAATTGTCAGCTGAGTGTGACAAACCATGCAGGGGCTGAGCCTAGTGCTGAGATCAAGGAGTATTTGATTTGTTGTGGACTGGCCTGTCAGCTGTGCATGATCTCTTTTTTTTTTTGTTTGCCTTCCTGGCAAGTTTAGTCAAAGTTGACTTACTGCTTTGTGATTTAAAACTCCTATACATAGCACTGGAGTAATTGACTGGTTTTAAAAATTTTTTTTAAAAACAACAACAAAAAGTCTAATTTCACACTCTGGTTCTCAGTTAGTTGATGGTGCTGCTTTCCTGCATTTGCTTTTCTCTAACTTAGTGTCTATGAAACTTTTGACTGTTATTTATGGTCTCTCTTACTGCAAGAATTAGCCTGTTATTCTGCAAAGTCATAATGTGACTGTGACCTGTGGTCTTAATTTTATGCCTAGTCATTCTGTATATAAATAAATCCCTGATTAGTTGCTACCTATTTATCCTTCTACCTGCTACCTCAGATCCCCCACTGCACAATCAGAACATTTGAAATATCAGTCTGCTCTGAGGAATACCTCTGTCCTTGCTGCAGCTCTGGCACCCTAATTTCTCAGACTGTCAAGGCCCAAGATGAAGAATTTATTTAAACTTCTTTGTATGGCCTGATAGCTCTATCTGGTGAACTTATGCAGGGTGACGTACAGTGTAAAATGCTCATTGCAAAGTTGCTGGGTTTACTTAAGCAGCATCGTTAGTTATTAAAATGGGAGAGGCTTCTCTTGAAACCCAGGGTTATGGGTTAAAATTAGTGATTTTTAATGTAAGGGATACAAATATTCTTCAACAGTCGTGTAGGTCTGTTTGTCTTCACAAAAGGAGTGTGAGAGAGAAGAGATTTCTGGGAGACGGCATTGGGCTTTTGTTTTTCAAGCCATAGCAAGAACATAGTGCTTGTGTAATGCAGAAGCTGCAGTGTCTGTGAATGCATCTTCAGGCCAAGCTGAAGGGCATTGGCTTTGCTGATCTCCCTCTTGTTGCTGATGTTATACCATAATAAAAGGGAATATATTGTGCTCTTTTTCCATGGTTAGCTGGTAGAAGCCCCATTGGGCTGTGTTTGTGAATGGAAGGGAATGAGTGTCATGATAGCAAGCCATACCTTGCTGACAGTTGAGGCTCAGTATCTTGTGAGCAGAATTTGTTCTACTTTCATCCATTCTAAACTGTGATACAGGCTTTAATATGCCAAGCAAAATAATTGAAGATCTGGCTTGTGTTTTCTATGTGTGTCTACTTCTCCTTTATATCATGAATTTTCTTTTCTCTAGAAAGTGCTGTTACTCTGTCATGTGTCGATCTGTTCTCTAGCAGTATACAATCACTATGGCAAGAGGATAAAAAGAGAAGTCAAATGTACGTGAAGAGTTATTGTTCAGAATGCTTTTAAAAATGCAAATTTCTGTTTATGTGGCTTGAGGAAAAAGGGGGAATCCCATGGCACTACTTAACAGCTTTCCCCTTTTGGATACAAGTCCCTCCCTTAGAGCCATTTATGGCTGTATTTTTCTATGTAGAATTGTAAAAAGAACTCTGTACAAAGGTACCATCGTAATAAATGGGGAGACAGTGGCATCCAGCCATGCTATTTATAGGCTATTGTGCTCTTAACTTGCTGATCTAAGTGCTCTGGGCAGTAAGTGGGGGAGACATTGTACTAGAAATGCATGCTCACATAGCTGAATCTTGTCTGAAAACAAAATGAATAGCAAACCTGGTTATCAGAAAGGCAGTTTACAGAGTTGTACCTGGAGTGTTAGTAGGTAAAAAGAATGCCCTAGTGATTAAAGCACAATGTTTGCAATGCACACTTTTACTCGAAAGCTGTCAGCTCTGGCTTTCTCGTCAGTTGAGAAACTGAAATATGTGCAGTCTGTTCAGTATGGGCTTAGGAAAGAAATATAAAAAAATCCAAACCTATTTTCTGTTCCATAATGGCAGTGGGAAGAATGCCAGTTGTCCTCAATCAAGTTTCTTCCAGTAGTTTTTAAGCTTTTTCTAAACAGTGCAACGACCTCTCCATCTGAGCGAGTGGTCTAGTTTTGGAAACCTTCAGAAAGGAGAGTGCCTTACGCTCTGCAAATTTCTGATCATTCCTTAGCCCTTTATCTATGAATCTGACACTATCTTGGATAAGGCTAAGAGTTGCTTTGTGTCAATTTTTACTCTGACCTCTTAATGATGTATGCATTTTTCCTTGGCTTGTAGTATGGCTGAGGCTATGCCTTAGAGTTCAGTTCTGATACTAACTAGGTAGTTCCACCTTTCTCCTGCAGCACACTGTTAACCTTGACTCTTCTGGCACAGAGCTGTAGAGCTGCACCATAAACCAGATACAAGAACCAATCCAAGCTTTTGAAGAATGAAGTCATCAAGATAAAGCAGTTCCTGACCCAGAAACACTGTGACAGAAGTATCTAATGCCCCAAATTACCTGCATCATGAAACCATTGCATTGCTTGTATATAAATATATATTGGATACATGTATATTGGTGGCATTTCGACATTTACACCTTGCAGTGTTTCAGGCAGTGTAAGGTGACAGGTGAGAGAAAACTAAGGAAAGATGCAAAACTTCATAGTGTGACCAGTTGGTATATTCAGTGAACCCTGACAGTATATTAAAGTGATTAATAAATATCAGTTGCCCAGCATGGTGGCTGCTGGTCAATTGTATAGTATTTTTCTATGCTTTGTGCAGGATGATAGGTTTTAGTATTTAGACATCCCAGTTTGGGATCATGTAACCTAGCTTCCCCAGTGATTGAAATAATTAAGGAAAAACCAACAACAAAACCCCCTAGAATAGCATTAGGGTTAAAATAAAGTAGCACCTTTGAGTCGTTGGCTAAATTTAAGTGCATTGCAGAAGATGAAGAATGCAGCTTTGCCACAGGGAAACATCATACTTGTACCTCTTCTGCTGAAAACTTGTCCTTAAATACCCTCTTTGTTTGGTCAGGCTTTAGCTTTAGGTTGAGTTCCCCATCAAACCACAGTAAGGGTATTGTATAATTTTGAACACTTAAATTAGACATAGTGCATAATTCTAAATAGAGCAAGACATCATGCATGATAATCACAATGTTCTTGGAAGTTAAGTTGAATTCAAGATGCCCTAGCCAGAGATGATGATGATAATTTATTAGCAGCTAGGAACCCTGATATTAGAGCCGGACCTCCCTTAGTATTAGGCCCATATAGAGGTGTAGCATTAGAAGCTAATTAAAATTCTACATAGTGCTGTTTACAAAAACAAATTATAATGTATTTTGTGCTGTCAGTTCTCAGCAACAGGTGTTTTGTTAACAAGAAGCTGTCTATTTTGGGAACTTGTGTTAAAGCGGCTTTTATCTCTTCTGGGTTTGATATGCTTAAAATAAGTGAAACTTATGCTGTATTGAGAGAAGATTACTTATTCACTGAAGCTCAAAAGAAGCGATTACTGAATCTATATCTATTCTTTCAGTAATTATATGGGTAATCTTGTAAGTGTTTGAATCCTTCTTGCAGATTATTTTTTCATCAGTTTGTAAAGCCAAACCTGTTTTAAAAAACATCATCAAAGATAGTTTATGGAGTTGCCCTCCTTCTGCATCCCTTAAACTTTGGTCTGGTATCTTAAGGGAATGTAAAGAATTTTAGAATCTCCTGATTCTAATTTTATAGGCTCTGATTTCTGAAATGGCTGACTTCAATATATGATTCCAAAGAAAGCAGAATGTAGCCTTGTCTTGCCTGTTTCAGAGTAGAAATACCTTCTTTTAAAATGCTCTACAAAAGATTAAGTAATCTGTCAGATTTCAGGTAAACCCTAAATTAATAGGGCTGTGTAGAAATATGGTGAGCAACTTGAGCATTCCTGCAGTCTTTGGCTTAGGCACCTTAATGCTGAAGTACAGCTGTGAGATAGCACAAACTCTAGAGGAAAGAAAAGGGCTCCTCAAGCAGTATCTGCAACTAGCCCAGCTTAACACCAGTTCAGCTACATGTGATGGAAACTGTGGTTTGTGTGAATTGACGTAGCAGACTGCTGACAAGCAATTACCGAGATGGTTTGATTTTTCTAATGGGTGTAACTCCTGAATTTTTATTCCTCTTGAGCAGAGACGCCAGAGCAAGCACTACCTCAAAAGTATGCTCTTTTATTAGTAGTTGCCTGTTCTATCGTAAGTGTAACTTCATGTAAGGTTTCTGTGGCGGTCTTGTCGTAGAGACAGCCGTCTTCCAAAAATGGACCTGCTGAGCCTGTCTGCCTCTAGCCTTAAGTCTTGAGTGATCTGGTTAGGCTAAACTGAGTAAGTACAACCTCACATTTTGGGAGAAAAACATTTTGGTCTATCCTCTGGCTTGTGTATGGACATGCAGTGCTTTGGGTAGGACAGCATGGCTAGTAGGTCGGCTGGCCAGTGTCCTTTCTGCATTCCTCAGCTATGCCTCTTGGACTTGTCTCACCATGACTCTCCCAGAGATACCAGTACAAAACCAGCTTCCCGAAACATGTGACATGCTGTTTTCTCATGTTCACTTTTCTTGGTCTGTAATTCACTCAGAAATTCTTTACTTTGTACAGAACAGCTATAGTTACTGTGTTGTTCTCAGTGCTTTTAATGTTTAACTAGTTATCTTTATTGAAGGTCCCTGTTATGTCTTGCTGTAAACAAGCGTGTCTACCTCCAAGGGTTATTTGCTGTTTCTTCTCTTAAACCTTAGAAGTGACTTTTGTGGTGTGTGTGGGTTTTGGTTTAGGTTTTTTTTTCACTTGCATTCAGGTTGACCTCTCCAAAAAGGCAGCTTTGTCAGCTCAGATTTTCTGATAGTCATCACTGAAGAGATGGAAACTTAGAACACGCTAGTAGTGCTTTTTCTGAAAGCAGCTATGTACTTCTCTGGGCTGGAGTTTTCTGCAAGTGTATTATGATACTGGGGAATAAGAAATAAATAAGAGGCTATTAAGTTTTCTAAGAGAAAAAATGATGTTTTTTTAATGTCAAAAAGTTTCGATACTGTCATATGCAAGGGCCTAATTCTGCTGGTGCTGCAGTGTTAGTCTTGAACAACTAAGTAGTCCCAATGTACATGCTTAAGTGTACTAACAGTGATAATCCTTGGCATCTTGACTTGTGTTTTGCTGCTTTAGGCTCAAACTGAAACACATGATAAATAGGGGGAAAATTCTTGAAGGCTGTGTAGAGAGTGCTGCATTTAGTCTTAGGTGCTGGAGCAGTTACCAGATGCTCCAGCATAAAGTAGTGGTCAGTCCTGCAAAAACCCAACCATCCCATAGTGAAAGCCGATAGCTCTGTGTGGCAGCTTTCTGGAATTCCGACACTTTCATGAAACTCCTTTTGTCTGTACCCTGCCTCTTTGAAATCCCACATAAACAAAACATGATTCCTCCTCCTAGACAATAAAATGTACCTGTTAAATTGCTCATTTTTTTAGGATTAATCATCAGTAGAGTAGTGAACTTCATGGAATCCCCCCCCCCCTTTTTTTTTTGTATGATGACTATACTAAGAAGTTTGGAAATTAAATAAGAAAAACTTGCTTATACTTCTGGTTTTTGTTTGCAGACTTCAAATGGTCACTGCAAGTAATGTGATGCATTTGCATGAGATGTATGAGAGTTTCTGAGGTACCCTGTTTTACAGCAGTTAATCTTTGGTTCTCGTAATCCGTACTTTGCAAAGGTTGAGCGTGGCCACAAGTAGTAATTACAGTTTCAAAGTAACATCTATTAATAGTGTATGCAGACAAGCATAGAAAGCTGAATCCTTATTATCAGTGATCTCCTTGATACCAGTATAGAATCTGTAAGTCTTTGTTCTTGCCTAGTAAGAGTGAAGAGGTTGTAGTGAAATGTTCTCTTGTTCCTCGTATAACCTTGAGTACAAGAGCAGACAGCTGTAGTTGAGCAATATATGTGCTTTGACACTAGAGGCTTTGTCTATACCGTGTTCCTGGGTTGTATAATGATGTAACATTGGTAGTATGATATTCTGGCTTAGATGGGTTATGAAAGTTGCTAATGTGTCTTCCCTCCCTAAGATCTGAACTCTCTCTTTTCTGTCCATCTGCCACTTCTGAGATTGCACTTTCTCTCATATGTGTGGCTTTTTTTTTCGCCACCAGTGTTATTTTTTTTTCACAGTCTTTCTGCCATATTAAATCTGGGATTTACACTGTACAGGGAATGTAGCTTTCTTGAGGGTCCACACCTTATTTTTCTTCTACTGAAGGATTTAAACTTGCTGATTGCTTAGAAGTGAAGAAAAGACTTCTGTAACTCTCTCCATCTTTTTGTAAAGTTTCTCCTAGGAGTGTCTAATATTGAAGTGCTTGATTTTAGTCTAAAATAAGTCTATTCATGACACAAAAATAAAAAGCTGTTCAACAGGAATAGACTGTAGATATTGGATGACTTGTCAAGTGAGTTGAGAGAACATCTTATGTAAGTCTGGTCACTAGTTTGAATATTTTGGTTTTGATATTAAGTCCTGATATAAATTCTACTTAAGTAGTTCAAATTGCAACTTAAAACTGTATTTAGTTGTGAGCAGGAAGAAAACTGGAGGCCTACTGGAATGAATTGAAAGCTTTAAAATGCACGGATTCTCTTGGTGCTGAGGAAGTTGGATAACTCCTGTGTTTTGAAAAATGCAGCAGCTGTGTGTTCTGCTGCTCCAGGAACAAAGAGGTCAGAGCCCTTACAGATCTGCTCGCATAGTTAGGCCTTAACCATATTCACTTTTTTAACTCAAAGCATTCTGACGAAACTGGGTCAGAGTGTAACTACACATGTAGCTATGCTGACAAATCTGAACCAGCTGTAGTGTTTTAGCCAGGGTGAGCTGGAGATGAAATGACTGCAAGCAGCAAGCTGGGCTGAACTGTAGTGGCTGAGGCCCCTATTCAGATCTGACAGTTCTTGGCTCCATAGCAAGTTGCTGGGACATGGTAATGCCTTAAAGCAGCTACAAGTGACTGCTCAGTGAATGTAAATTGGGGTCTTTTGGAAGTGAGCGGCGGAATGAAAACAGGACTGTTCTGTAACTTTCTATTAATTTAGAGTCTAGTGCTTTATACCCTGAGCAGTATCCTGCTTCCAGCAGGACACCTGAGGAGCTGCGTCTCTGTAAATTCTTCTATGAAGCACTATCCTTGAACATAGTTGCTGCTTTGGTAACTTCTGCAGCAAGATTCAACAGAGGTCTTTTCTTAGACCTTTATTTGCCATTTGTTTTGATAAGCCTGTAGAGGAATGCATTTCCAATTTCTTGTTTATTGTTTTTTGTACCAACATGCCTTTTCATATGGTTATACAAGTGGTATCAGGTATCTGTACCAGTACATGCTGTAAAATGAAATGTATGTTTGTCTACACAACTTCATGTCTTCCTTTTATTTTTGCCTGGGATGAAGCTTTATCTTTTTAAGCAGCACAAATTACAATTTTTGCAGTTTCTTCCTTGCTTCATTAGCACAAGGGGAAAATGACCATTAGTACTGGTGCTACTTAAATCAGTGCTGAACTGCTTCGTTACAAAGGTGATGGGAATATTCTTAATCATTTGTTAAAAATTGGATTCATCCCTTGAGGTGAGTGTCAGCTGAAACCTGTTAGTTGATCTTTGACAGCAAAGACTAGCTTACACTAAATGGTCTGCTTTCTCTTTGAGAAGCATTTTCAAAGCTGGCATCAAGTATGGTTCAAACTGTGTCTGGCTTGGTACTGCAGCTGAAGCAGAATGCTGTTTGGGTGGTCTCCTCTGCTTCAGCGTTAGCATTTGGGAGAGATCCTTCTCATACCAGTCATGAATTTTAGGAGTGTTTGCAGAAGACAGGACTGTACTTCAGTTGGGGCAGTGGATGTGAGGGTCTGCTTGCTTTCCCTACCACAACTTGAAGTATAAGGACGACTAAAATTCAAGAGACCTTTTTCTTTGGGGAAGACAGATGAAGGGAAGCTGGCTTCTGTGTGTGAGTTGTTGGAGTTTGGGTTTGGTGTTTTTTTTCTTTTTGGAGCGGAGGGGAAGAGATTATTCCTAAATCTTGTGTGTTTAATCCTGCTAAATACTGCTCTCTCTGATCTTACTGATTAACATTTGAAGCCTATAAAGCCAGGGTATCAGTTATTTGAAACTAGTAGCATATAAACATTTTAATTAAAAGGAAAAGAAGGAGGAGGGAGAAAAAAAGACCAGTATCTGCTCTGCAGGGAAGAGATGTGCACAAGTATTTTGTTACTTGTTTTGCAGAGTATTGGAAGAGGTGGCTCTCGTTGCAGAGAACCTGATGTCCAACAGAGTTCCCCTGCATTCGCATTTCCACAGCTTCAGCTCTATATACACTTTATAATTGGGAATGTCCTATATATCATTTATTGTGGTTGTTGCTTGGTACAGAGAATAACTTACTCCTTGATGATGTGCACTGATGAAGGGGGACGTGCAGCAGCAGTAAGCAGGCCTTATAGATGTGTGAAGTTGTGTACGACAGGAGTAACAGGAATGGGTAGACTTTAAGCACCAAATTCATAGTAAAAGAGGGACTTGGCCTGTAGAGCTGTGTGCTACCATGCTTCTAGTGACAATAAATGTATTTAAAATTATCAGAGGTAATTGCAGCTTAAGCTTAGCAATTTTTAGGTAATAAGAGAGGCCATTTATTCCATAATCTTCAACAAAGCGAATGTTCTGAGGTTGCATTGAGGGAGGTGGTTTAAGGCTCTTGCCCTTCCCTCTAGTATGCTTCCTTCTCCTTAGCGCTTGTACAACTGGTTATACAACTGTAAAGTGAAGCAGGGAACGTGCTTAAAATACTGTCAAGAATTTGTTTTTTTGTTTTTTTTTTTTTTTTCCCTTTAAGATTAATCAATTCTGCATTCAAAGTGATGGGATGACCCTCTGATTCTTCTGCAAGCACAGCTCGGGAGGTGGGGGGGAAGGCAGAGCTTAGAGGTGTTTCCAGCAGTTTTCCAAGCTCTGTGTTTGTTTCGTGACACCTCAAACCAAACAAGACGTATATGTAGCCATGTTGATCCGAAGACCTTGCTGTCACTTCAGCTATGAAGTTTCTTCAAGTTTCCAAGCTAGGAGACCAGTTTTGAAACTGTGGATAGGGTACACACTTGGGATTTGTATGGTCGGCTGGATGCTCAGCAAGGGCTAGCTGCCCCTAAGAAAGGTTGTCCTATTCTTAGCCTTGTCACTTCCTTTGCACTGTATGTCAGTTGTCTAGGGTTGGTCTTCTGTCAGATCAACAAGCTCTCCAGTCCACCAGAATAAATATTCCTGTTTTTCCATCAGGTGGATGAGCTGATCTGACTTTAGGAACAGGCGGGGGTGTGCAGCAGGGGCTGGGGCTGAGAGAGAAGGCTCAGCCCTTTCACAGTGCTTCCAAGGCTGCAATTTCACTGACAGCCTGCCATTACTGACTTACGGGATGGGTGGGCTCAGCAATACTATAGATCTTCCTGCATGAAGAATTATGGGCAGTTCTGAAACAAAAATCATCTGAAGCTGAGCCAAGAACGAGGGTGGGGGCAGGTCTTCCCTCCCCCCCTAAAACATCTGTTCAATGATCTTTTGCTGTTCATGTTAGCTGAGATGGGGACAGAGTCCTGCTGCTTTGCTTGTGGCTGTTTGACTCCTGCGGTGCCTGAGCGAGAAGTCCCCGAGGCACAGTACTGCGTCATCTTGGCCTTTGTCCTCCTGCCGTAGTGGATGTGGACAGGAGAGGCATGTCTGAGGTGCAGTGGCAGAAACCACCAGCACTTGGATCTCCAGTCCCGTATTTTCATTACCTGGTTTTGGCTAGTGGTTCTCCTAATGCTTTAAGCCCGCTCTTCTGCTGAAACAAGTGCTTCTACACGTGTCTTCAGCTAGATCCCCTCTCATGCCCAAACAGCACACGTCAACCACAAGCTCGGAAACCAGTCTATGTTAAAACTAATTTCTAAGTTTGATCACTTCCATGATTCATTTCAGTATATGTGAGAGGGAGGGAACAGCACGGGAGAGGGAGTGAGAAGCTGTGGAGCAAGAGCTTATTATACTGGTTTGGCATTCTGTGGCTTTAGGGTTCAGATAGAACAGTTCAACCATCGCAGCAGCCTACAGGCTGTTAAAATGTGTGTTGTCCTCCCTGGTCGCATGTCAGAAAACTTGCAATGGTGGTGATGGACGTTTTTTTTTCCTTCTGGATCGGGGAACTAATTGGGTCAGTCAGTGAGGGTCCAACCGAGCACTGGCGTGGGGGAGTGTATGCAGTGTGCATCCTCCTGAATGCAATGAGGTATTGTATTGGTTCAACTTCTTTCTCGTTTGACTTCATAACACTGCATCAGTTTGATCCTATCCCTTCTCCATTTTATTCCCCAAATATTAGCAACCAATGAAGGATTTTCTGCTTCCTGTGGCTTTTATTAAAATTCTTCAGAAGAATCCCTGGCACTTCCCCTTGGAGATTTAAGTGTTCTGGAGCCTCATGCCAGTGGCTTGTGCTTTGGCTGGTGGCAAGATCCGCTGGTTAATGAACTCAGGAACTGGCTTAGCTGGAACTCAGTCCAGCTTTTCTTGTTTTTCTTCTGGGCATCTTTGTGCACCTTTCACAATTTGTTTATTGAATTGGAGCAGACTTTTTTTACGTCCATGCTAGAAATTGTTATGCTATGATTGCATTAGGACCTGGTCCCTTCAGCAATGGTTGTGTTGAGGAATAAGAAAATTAGCAGTAACTGGTGCTGTTACTGAGTTCCTGTGTGCTGCTTGAAGCTAACTGTTGAACAGAAAGGTAATCATGGTAAATTTTGAAAGTTAGTGTGGTAGGGTTCTTTTAATGTGCTGCTGTCTAAAAGGATTAATACTTGTATTGTGACATTGAATCTATATTAGCCCTTGAAATAGTCTGTCCAACGAGGGGTTTTTTAATTAGTCTTTCAGTCTTAAACATTCTATGCCAAAAGTGACTTGCGTAAGGTTTCATCTTTGAATTGGTTTGCGTTACCAAAGCACAGAAAACTCATGTTCATTTACATTCTCCTGAAATGGCTTTGCTGAATGTTGGGCCCAGCATAAGAATTGAATTCCCACATGTGCTACTTGCAGTTGCATTCTAAAGGGCTGTCTGGAGAAAGGCAGGAATGAAAGTGCTCTTTCAGCTACAAGTACAGTACTTCAGCAAAATCAAATTTAGCTGTCGTTTGAGGTCAATGGAGGCTTTGTATGAGGAAAGCAAATGTGTCTATATTGGGGTGGGGGAGTGCAGTCAAACAGCTGAAATAAGCTTAATTGCAGGTTGAAGCCGAATAAGATACTATCAGAGATTTTTTGTCTTCCTGCCTGTATATATATTTTCCTTGTCTTGTATCTTTAATACTTTCTCATCCTAAATGTACCTTCGTGCTGTGAACAGAAGGCTTGACTAGTGTTTCTGTGTTGCTGTTAGCCTTGCAACCTAGAGGTTTGCTTTTGAGATATCAATTTCATATGCTTTGGGGAAATAAAAACAAAATGCAGTGGACACGGGTGTGAGAGGAGATGAGGATATTTGTCTAAAATACAAACAAGTCTCCCATTATTTTGATTTGGCTTCAAATACATCTTATGTAAAACAGAATCTTTTTACCCTGGTGTACTTCTTACTGAGGTTTAATCTAGTTTTATAACTTGGCACTTGGTGACGTATTCAAATATCTTGAAACCCCTTCCCCTCTGGATTTTATTTTCTTTGCTTTTGCAATATATACTGATGTTACTTGAAAGATTCCCCCCCCCAGTAATATTGCTTATCTTTGATTTGACTTGCAAGAATTAAATTTATCCATGCTTCAGCCTAATTTTTAACCAAGAAGTATAAAATGGTAGACCTAAGTTGATCTTGAATGAAATAATACCTTGAGATATTTGATTTCTTAATGAGAAAGTTATTTTTCTTTCAAAACTGAAACAAAAAAGGGAGGGGGAGGGCAAAAAAAGGAAATTATTTTATCTCACTGATAGATGTCAATAACTGATTTACAAGTTAGACCATTGAGAATGGTTAGGAGGGTCAGAACACTGTTGAAAATGGCGATTTGTTGTAATTTTCTTGTACTAATAAGGTTTACAGCTCCTTACAAGCTAGAGACAAAAAAAATACAAATTGTACAGTGTTTATGAGCATTAAATCTAAGGATGTTATATGAGTTGCTGTGATACTTATCTCTTATTTCTCATTTTTACTATATTTTCACACAAAATTGATATATAGGCAGTATATATGCCTAGTCTAATATTTCTGACTCAAAGGATGATTTTCTTTTTGCATGTGAAAAATCATAATACGGGTTTTGTGGTAAGCAATTGTGTTGTCCTTCACTAATGAGACGGTGACTAAATAGTAACTTGTGAATTCACGTGACTATTGTTAATTATAATTATTATGCAGTAAGTAAGCATGTTACCATGCTTGTCTCTCATTTTATAGTTCTCATGCACAGTATTGGGTGTTCAAGTTTCAAGAAGAGTTCAGTGTAGGTGTCTCCCTCCCTACCCATAACTTACTTCTGGAAGCAGTAAGACTTCCAATATTTTTTAAAATTACTTTCTTTGTGGGCTATATATTGACTGTAAAATGGTGGGGTTGGAAGGGTCTGTATGTATGGATCATGCAAAGCATACATATGGCTGTATTTGTATTATGGGATGAACTTTATAGATATTTTTTTTTAAGGCATTGAGTTACCCAGAAGGCATCTTTTCTAGAAAGTCTTTTTGCTGAGCTATAAGAAATTCCAGATTTTTAAATGTCAACTGCAAAAGAAGGGTTTTCTCAGGCTTCTAAATACTGGGTTGTATGTCTCAATTTCAGGTTTTGTAGAAGAAGGGAAAATGGCTCAAGAAACTAACCGTAGCCAAGTGCCTATGCTTTGTTCCACTGGTTGCGGATTTTATGGGAATCCTCGTACAAATGGCATGTGTTCAGTGTGCTACAAAGAACATCTTCAAAGGCAGAACAGTAATGGTAGAATTAGCCCTCCTGGTAAGTAACACTAACGTATCTGTTTGAACAACTTGGAATGGCACAGTAGACAGCACCTTGCTTCCTGATCACATCCAAATACTAAAAGTATAGGAGCATTAGTGCTAACTGTCTTACCTTATGGAACGAACTTGGATGAAATGCTCATAATATAATCATGCTGTGATTATTCTGCTCAGAAGTAGACTCTTGCTAATACCTTTTGTGTTAATCCAAGTGTTTCCAATTTTAAGATATGAAAATACAGAAAAATACTATACCAACATATTTTTCCTGAAATTACTGACAGTACAGATAACATTTAGCTTGGGGAATGTTTGCGAAAAGCATTTTAAATGCAGATATTTAATTTCTGCAGTCTGATGCTGAAAGATTAACCTGTAGACATTTAAGAATAATTTCTCCTAACTTCAGATAGAGATACTTTCTGTTCTTTTTGGTCCAGTGCCCCATGTACTATGGTCTGTCCTACAAAGCAGATTTCCCATTGAAATAAGTGCTGTCTTCCTACATTCACTCTCTAGAAAATGCTTGAGGGCTCTTCCTGCCTTAAATTAATGGTAGTGCTCTCAGAAAGATGAACCCTTTCTCTGCTCTGTTCACCCTGATGTCTTAAACTTCAGCATGTTCTGGTGGGGGAAGGAGAGTTAGGGGGTGCTTCCCTGGAGCTTCTAAAATGTTTCTTCTGGCTTGGCTGGATACTGACAGCGAGGAATCTCATAGTGCACTTCTGAACACTTCCCTTTTAACCTGACTTTTAAAATTGAAGCAATAGCTTCCATTGAAATCTGGGGATCTAGGTTCTACAACTTAAAAATGGATCCTAAGTTGGCATTAGGATGCTACGCTATTGTTTCTCACAGATCCATTTTTGTTTTTTAAACAAAAACCAAACTTACCATGTCAGAATACTCAAGTTTATCCTGAGAAAGCTGTTTGTAGATGCTTTAATTAGCAGAAAACACTATTTTAAAGCTCCAGCTTCAAAATCTTGTGCTTTCTAACTTCTAGGGGTCTGGGGCTGGAACGTGATCAAAATGTGGCCAAACATAATTACTTTTTGTAAAATGATGTTATGCTGTGATATAGGTTGAGATTCAATTACTTTCCTGGCTGGTGTCATGAGGGTCAAAGAATAATTGTATAACTTGTGTAATCCCAGGAAGTAGTGTAACACATTTTACATTAGTGTCTTCCTTCCAGCAACTTCTGTCAGTAGTATAACTGAGTCCTTACCGGTTCAGTGCACAGAAGGCAGCGCCCAGGAAACTCAGTCAACTTTAGATTCTACATCGACTCCATCTATGCAGCCAAGGTAAGCTTTTTCTGTCTGTTACTCTGTGGCTTTATGTAAAAATCTGCATCAAAATGATTAAATGAAGTGTACTGATGCTGCTTAATTAAATGCTAGGACCTGGATTGGGAAAACTCTAACTGCTAACTTTAAAGCATGGGATCTCGCAGTAAATAGTAGCTGATCTGTTAGCTATATCTTCCATTCAAATGCAAATTCATCTTTAGAATTTAGCTTCGAATAGGAGCATTGCCAGCTTCATGCTGCTCTACAGAGATTTGTCTGGCTAGTCTTCTGACTCCACAACGTGCACTTGCTTGCACATTTACCAAAGGAAAACTCTTCCTATCTTAAAAATCTGAGGATTTTGTAAAATGGTAGAAAGCTGTTGACTGGAGCTCTCATAAATATATGTATGATAACGTGTTAACAAACTAGTTTTGTCATGAAAAGTGGAGCTTACTACAACAGGGGAAAGATATCTGAATCTTAGTACAAGTTGTGCTACTGAACTGATTTCTTATTAAACAAGTAATTTCCAACTGGATTATTCAAGGAGACATAATGTCCTCTTGTAAATCACTCAGACTTACTAAGTGCTCTCCATTTGTAAAAGCTAAATATTTGTTTATATTTAGTGACTGCATTTCAATTTAGCATGACACAACCAACAGTGACTTAAGTGCTTTGGAAATTTTTTTGAGTGAAAAGTGTTACTGTGGTATGCTATGGAAGCTAACTTGCAGTATTCATTCCGACTTTCCTTTAAAAATCAGAATGTAGTAAAACACAGGCTGAGGCTGATTTCATCAGTTATTGTTGGCTGATTCTGTTCAGGCTGTTTTCTGCTCCTTAGCTTTTTATAGGAGGTGTTATCTCATGCTAGGATCCTGCGTATAAACTGAGTGCTAGGTGCCATGTTTGATGCTATATTTGGTCTTTCCATTCTGGAATTTCTAACTGGGGTAGAAAATAGATATCTTACCCTGATACAACTCTGCTGGTATGTGTTTAAAAAAAAAAAAAAAGTAAAAATAAAAATCATCCAGGTCAATGCACAGAGGTGAACCAATTACAGCGCCTTGGGTTTGTTTTCTCACACAACCTTTCTAATACCATGAAAGAGGAAAAAAGGATCTCTTTGATCACTGGCTTGATTACTGGTTGCAGGAGAAATGAGTGGATGGTTGCTCTTAGACTTGCACTTCAAAAAAAATCCGTGTCATTTGTTCCTTTTTCCAAAATAAAAGCAGGGATTCAGCTTCAGTCTCTGGTAATACCTCAGAGTTACAATACTCTGAGGAAATGTCTAGTAAATTGACAATGCCCTTTTGTAGGTGGCCAAACCTGCAGTTCAAGACCTACATCCAACTCTTGAGAATTAACATTGCAGCTCCAATGCCCTGGTTGTATCATGGACTACTGGTAGGGCTTTGCTGGTCCCTGGGCTGCTGGATAATCCAGCTTTTTGAATTCAGAGTGAATCCCTAAATAGAAAGGGAGAAGCAAACTGGGCAAATGAGGTAGTGCTACCTCTCACTTGGTACTTCAGCTCTGTCCTGTTCCATAGTAGAGCTGCTGAATGAGCAGCTGCTGGTGACTGCTGGTACCAAATCTCTGTTCCATAACCATCCAGGGCATCATCTGAGTTTTCAGCCATTATGTGGTTTTAGTAGTATGGCTGACAGGGTTGGGAGGTTTGACCAGCGCTGTTCTACACTGCAAAAATCTAAGGGGTTCTGTGTACAGCTGCAGATGCTTTATTACTGGAAACATTGGCATGCTGCAATTTTCTTGTTCGTATCACTAGAACACTGAAAGTAGCTCCTCTACAATTATCTTGCTGACTTATGTTATAAAAATCCTTGTATATTGAATGTTGCATTGTTGCTTCTGTGTGGAAGGATGGTAAGCCAAACTACCCCAAAATACTGTTTTTCCTCTTTTTATAGTTGAACTGGTTTATTGCATTCAATATGAATGCAGAAATGTTTAACTTTTTCATCAATTCAAATTGTCCAGTATTCTTAGACACTGCGACATTTTTAATTAGTTACAGAAGCAACTTCAGAGTGAAATGTTTTGGCATGCTCTTTCATCAGGATGTACTCTAATGTCTGTCTTTCAGGAATGCTCTGTAGAACACGGACAAGCCTCATAAAAATCATAACTTCTTTTTTTGCCCCCCAGCCCTGTGTCAAGTCAGTCACTTTTAACAGAATCTGTAGCATCATCCCAACCGGATAGTACAGCTGTGGACAAAACAGTACCTGAGACACAAGATTTGCAAGGTTGGTGCCTAGTTTTCAGAGACAGAATTTAGGAATAATGTTCTTAAAACTTTGACTGTTCTTAATATACACCTGTTCAAGAGATGGATTATTCTCAAACCCAAATAGTCTGTGAAATCAGAAGGCAAAACCAAGGATAAACTTTCTTTTCTTAAAAGGCAAGTCAAACTGAAAACTTTTATTGTTTAACTGTCAATTTCAGTATCTGTCATAACAAATGTGTTAATTGGGGTTGGAAATGCACATCATAAATCAATCTTCTGTTCAGTCTTTATGCCACAGCTATTACATCTGAGTTTTGAGTATGTTACTTCTCAGAGTAGTCATTTTCAGCAAATAGCACAGAAGTTTATGAGCATATTTGTGATAGAGGGTGTTATGACATAACTATTACAAGATACTAATACTATTCTTATATAAACATGAAATACCTATAAAAGAACCTTTCACCTGTGAACTGTAGTGGTGTAATATTTTGACCCACTGAAATTTACTTTGTCAAATAAGAAATTACAAAACCACAAACTCTGGTTACTTGAAGGAAAATGGCTGAGTGATCTTAAGTATATTGGCCTAAAATTTGTATTGCTGGTACAATGCAAAGGTTTTTTCTCTTTAATTTTTTTTTTCTTTTTGTGTGCAGGCTTGCAGAGCTTAAAACTAAAGAGTTCTTAATAGTATTTCTTAGGAAAAGGCAAAAATGCCAGATAGTATACAAAATTTGCTCAGACTTGTAATCTGTAGACATTATAAAAGGTATTTAAAGGTAAGTCAGTAAGTATTCTGCCTTGAGCTCTGCTGACACAGCTAAGGCTTTACTGGGTAGAGTTATGTTTCTGTAGACTAGTTTAAATATAGGACTTTGGGTTTTCCACAGATAGAACATGTAATTCCACTTTAAGATGCTAAATACAAGTTCTTTCATTGTACCTCTGATATCAAAGTTCTGCTCTTTTTTTGTAAACCTCAGCTCTCCCTTTTTGTAGGGTGGAATAGAAGAGTCATTATTCAGCTACTGCGCTGAGTAAGGTCACCTCCTCGGTCACACAAACAGTAGCTGTATAACTCGGAGAAAAGATTTACCCTTAAAAAGATATATACTAGACATATGTTCTAATACCTGCTATTTAGTTTGCTTCCTGGAGCTGACAGCTCTTGTTGCCTCAGTTTTGACAATACATGTGCATAAGGCATGTTCTTAGTATTGATCAATGATGTCAGACCTTACCCAGCTTGAGAGAAAAGCAAGTGCTGAAAAGGCTTATGCTGCTTAAGTTCTATGTATTTACACGGTAGAGGTAGGTTTGCAAGCTAAATTTTGAGTTGATACACCTCAGAGTAATATAGATACGGTTCCACTTTCACCCCTCTTCTGCAGCATGGGGAACCAGGGATGTGCTGTGTGCTGGCTGTAACCCACCTCCCATGCGGGTACATCCCTTTCTGGGAACCTCAGAAGTAGAACACCTCAGTCAAGCACGTGAATACTGCACCGCAGGTGTATGCTAATATGGATGTGGCATGTATCAGAGAATATAAAGGCAATTTGTGTAAGCTGAGCTTCCTACTATCCTGTCTTGATGCTTGTACTGTGAGGTAACTTGGGCCTGTGAAAAGACTTTTCCCAGCAAGTTTTCAGGGGAACATCTCTCTTCTTACCCATTCGGATAAATTCAAGCTACTTGTAATTCTCCACCTCTACAGCTAATTCTCCCTATGAGAAGATAAGCTAGGTGTCTCAACTAGAAGCTTTGATTTCAGGGGTGTATTCAGATTTTACAGTATATGTGTCAAGGATCAACCTATATCAGGTGTTTAGAGTACTCAGCTGGTGTCCTGTGTCCTTTCTTTGTACCATACTGATTTCTAAACTAAGAACACCACCACCATGTAATTGCAGTTCTAAATTACAATCCCTATTTATAACTCACTGTGGCAGGGTCAGCCTCATTTCCTGAAGAGTTGCTTCTGTGCTGCCCCTTAGCTGAAAATCACAGGAAATTTAGTGTTTCCAGTTTTAAAGTATTTTGCTTTGAACTGTAAGTTTGTAAAGAAAGCAGCTTATAATGGATGCTGAGTGGATTTCATTGAATTGATGTCACAATTCTGGATCCTAAAGTGTGGGGTTTTTTGTTTCTCCACATGATTCAGAATTTTAATTTTAGGCTGCTGACAAGGATGTAATAGAAATGTGTGAATCAAAGTTATTTAGTATTGTCTGGCTTTGTAGCATTTAAAGAAAAAAGTCACAGAACTGCAGTGGTTGGTCCCAGACTGAAGAGTTTATAATGCTACTTCTGTTGATGTAGGGGAGGAAAAAAGAAATTATGTCTGCTTTGATCATTTGTTCAGTATTTATTCTGATAAAAATCTTGCTTCATTGGAATGTCTGTTCTAGAGCAAATTGCTTTATGCTACTTGTATAATAAGTTGGCCTATTGTAGTTGTATGTAGTTGAGATCCCCTTAATTTGCCATTTAACAACATTTACTAGGCTACAATAACAATGAATGAAAGATTGGGTGAGTCGTTAGGCTTTCTTAAATTACTATTATTATTTTTTAAAGCAGACAGATAAATGGGACTTGAGCTGCGTGCACACAGTCCTTGCTGTTTGCAGACAAGCTAAAACTAACAAAGGGATAAAAATCCCAAAGAGCAGTTCAGATTTGTTTGTGTTCTTTTGATTTATGCATTGCAAAAGAAATAGAGGAAAACTATAGAATATGTTAATAAATCTAGATTTTACATCTAGTGATTGTGTCATAATGCTTGTAGGTCCTGAACACTGCAAAAAGCCCAGACACTAGGTAGTGGCTAATAGATATTATTTTTAAGTTTAATGTTCTTAAATATCACGAACATATTAACGATGACCTAAAATGAAATGCATTAAGGTACAATCCAGCTTTTGTAGCAGCTTTCTTCTGTTTTGAGCATCTCTCCAACTCATTTTAGGTTGCCTTATGGGCTGTTGTACCTTTTGGCCAACGTTACAGCCCTGTTGGGATTAGCCAGTCAGGATTCCTTATTTGCTAGCCAGGGGATTAACAATACTGTCTCCCAGCAAGTGGGTGAAGAGGTGCTTAGCTTCTTTAGGATTAATGACTGTAAAAGCATCCAGGTTAGGATTCATGCTTTAGATTTCAGGGAGGTTTTTAAAGGTAAATGGAACTTGTCATGGAAGGCAGGAGCACTCTACCACATATGTTATGGAGCTCTTGCAACTCAAGAACATAGGGCTAAAAGTATAATGGTGAACTCAGCCTCTCTGAGACTGAAAACTTCAGAGAATCAAACCAGCTGCTCTGATTTTTGAACTCATTGCTGAATTGGAGAGGTCCATATATTAGCAATGCAAAATGCAATCAGTTGTGTGATGTGGTTAGTATTTTGATTCTTCAAAATAGTAAGATTTAGCTAACTAGCTAAAAAGTGCATGACTTCTTCTAATGAAACCACCTGGTTTTGTACTCATCTAGAATTTTTGTGAGGTAAAACAGTTTAAAGATTCAGTCATTGTTGTCTTAAGTTAAAAAACCCCCACAATATTAAAACAATTGCTACAGAATTTTACATGGTGATAACCTGATTCTAAGGTGAATGCTGTTGAACTAATGGCATCAACTTCAGTGGATTTTATCAGGTCTACCTCACTAGACAGAACTAGAAAGCAATTGATGGATACTTCAGATTTTTGTGACAGTACCAGGAGCGCAGAGGTACAGTATGATTATGATACAAGCATAGAAAATAATGTAGGATATCCTGATTTACTGAATGAACACTCCAGGGAGAGAAGAAGCATTCACGAGAAAGGTTTAAAACTAGATTCCGTAGGTAAGTGTGCTCTTACTTAATTTGCCTCTTCCTAACACTGAAACAGTGTATTTTAGGCTGATTACTTCAATTTAGTATTAAAATGTTAGGAAGTAGTGATCTTCTGTTTAGGATTAACTTCACATTTCATTCTTCTGGAGGAGTGGGTATTCTTGTTCCTAGGTCTGGTCAGATGCATTTGAGGTAAATGTAGCTGTTCATACTCCTCCTGTGAGAATGAGGAACCTTTTCCTTTGAGAAGCTCTGTCTGGTAATACAGGTAATAAAACATCCAGCGCAGGGAGAGAGGAGAGAACAGATGAGGTGTCGGGAGCCTTACAGCAAATGCATGGAGTTCTGTGGTATGCCTGCAGGGATGCAAGGTCTGGAGTGTCTTTATCTCACGGGTGCCGTTTTCATGGTCAGTCAGAGCGTGCCAAGTTCAAGCAGAGTTGGCATGAGCAAAGCTGTAGCAAAAGCTTCTGCCTTTAGGAGGAAATCCAGGCTCTGCTTGTTTTGATCAGCTAAGAACATACTCTGTAAAACAGGGAACTTCTAGCGGCCAGCCCAACTTGTCAGCTCCAGAAAAATGAGTGTGCGCTCATGTTTTATTCCTTTTTGGTTAGTTGGCAGCTTGTACTGGTGCTGCTAGTGCTTCTGTTCTCCAGCTAACGACCAGGCTGGGGGAAGGGAGGGAATTGGTTCAAGCAAAGCAGGCAGCAGCATCCTGGAATCCAGACAAAGTACGGGAGTGGCTGCAACACGTTTCCTGCGAGCTCCACGCTGGGTGGTATTGCATTTTACCTGGCTTTTTTTCTATTGTCTTTGTACAGCTAGCTTATAGACTGAATTCTAAACACCAGCACTTTGTCATCTGAAGGTGGCTTAGTGGTTAGGGTATTCATGATTATTGTAGAGGATTTTGAGTCAAATCTCTGGCTTCTATGCAAAAGCAAATTGAGGTCTAAAATTTATGGTTACTACAGTAGATACAAAGTGGCTCGTGGCAGCAGTAGAAGAATCTTCCCACACAGTTCTACAGTGAACTGCATCCCTTAAATATTTTTAAACCTTTTTAATATGAGAGCCATATGCACAAAGAAAATCTAAGTTTGTGTGTATTGGAGAGCCTTGTTATGCAGGGAACAGTGCCAGTTTTTCCAAAACTCAGCTAATAGTTACAGAGGCTTGTAGCAAAACTTACATTGAGGTAACTGGGTTTTGCTACAACAGGAAATACAAACTTGAATGTCACCTGCTAAATGCAAATTCATGCCATGAAGCTTTCTTAATGAATTAATAAATTACACTGCAATCAATGTCTGTTCTGTGTAAGACTTACTCAAATGAACTCTTGCAGTGTTACCACTTCTGATACTTATCTTGCATCTTCTAATCCTTACTGCTTTTTGTTCTTATCTTGCAAACCTTTGGATATTATCTGTCCACTCAGAAATGTGCCCTTTAACAGCCATTTGAAGCCATTGACCCTTTTTTTGCAAACTATCAATTCTTATAAATTCAGAACAAAGAAAAGCTGTGCTTCTAACAGATGGTGACTTTTAAAGGAGTTAATAAACCATGTATAACAGTGTATCTCAGCTAGATTAACCTTTGCAATATACTGTCCACTTGGGCAAAGTCTTTGGTGGTGGTCAGGTATTTTGCTCCCCATTGATGTTGCTTGATAGACTACAGTGTTTTGATATATTGCAAAAGTGGAAAGTGCCCTTTCCTTTAAAAAAAAATAAATCTGCAGAATAGCAGCACAGGAAAAAACTCCACTAGAATTGTCATGCAGAATAGCAGTCGGCTGGCATAGAACTAGCACAGAACTGCATCTGACAGTCTCTGCCTAACAAAAGTCCAGCTGCACAGAGATGTCTGCAGCTTTTTCCCTGACAAACGTCTGGGCTTGCTGTTGTATTCCCTTCTTTACAGCATTGGTTCTAGCTCTGCTTCCATTGCCACTCCTCCCGGCTAGAGCTTGCTTTCGGTCTTTGCCGCAAGTACTCCTGGCTTCTGTGTACCTTACTCACTGGAGACTTGACCCGCTGTGATCTAGCAATGGCTGGTAGGCAGAGATTGGCTCTTAGCCCTTCTTGAAATTAAGTTGGGGTTTTTGGTTTCTATTTCTGTTCTGTAACGTAAGGAATGTGCAAATACTTGAGGAAAATGAGCCAATTTCTATTTTTACCTGGGTCAGGCAAATACTACCACTACTTCTTTATGTTCTCCCACACAACCTGTAACCTATCCCTGTCAGATGTGAGAGAATATTAAAGTAGGTTGAAAGTTGTGTTAGCAAAAATGTCTTTAAAATGAGGTGTTTACCTGCTTTCTTCTGGGTTTCAGGGTACCATACTCCTTCCCTGTAAGTGTATGTATCTTTAATTAGTGGTGTCTCACCCCCGGTAGTGACTAGCCCTTGTGTAGGTTTTTTCCAGGTATGTAAGAGCAGCAGCATCATAGTGGTAGAGATTGTTCTGAAAAACTGCATTTTGTGTGGCCTTAGTACTGCAACTTTCAGTAAAAATAATGTTCATTCAGTGTTTGAAAGGGAGTGTTGTACTCAACTGATTGCAACAAATATGATGCTTCTTACAAGCAGATTTTAGGAACCAGACTAGTAACGCTGATGGGGAAACACTTGGCGTTGGATTCTCTTCCCAAATCTGACAGCACTGAATCTTACTCTTAAACCTGATTTTTTTATTATTCCGTTTCATGATGATATTTTTGTATTGTGAACTTTGAGCATTCTGTGCATTCTGTCCTTAAATTAGATTGAAGGTCTGGAAGGAGGGAGTTGCAGTACCACTACTGAGAGTCCATTCCACTTCTGACATGGAAACCGCAGCAAAGTGGCTAACCCCAGAACCTAAATTTACAACGTGGGCTTTAGAATAACTTAAACAGAGGAAAGGGAGAGACAGACATTTTTTTTCCATTGTTCTTATTAACTGTTTTAATATTAGCTTCAGTGTCAGAGAACGCAGAGCCTACACCTGAAGAACAAGACAAGTCACTTGACAAACCAAAACAGAAAAAGAATCGTTGTTTCATGTGCAGGAAGAAGGTTGGACTTACTGGTAAGAAATTCTGATTTCACTTTTCTTAGACTTGTTTAGGCTTTGGACCTTTGAAAGGTTCTTCTTTTAAGGGGAAAATGGGGCATTGTCATCTCAATGTTGATTTGAAATAAAACTTGGCCAAAGGTGCTTTCAGCTTGGCTCTTGATAAATTGAGTCATTCATGTATGATTTTGTTTTTCAACTTTCTGCCTTTAAGTGAAATGTGTAATTCTATATACTTCCCTTTGGAGGTCTGCTTAGCTGAGGAATTGGATGATAGTTTGCTGCTGTTCACTAACCAGCTTTGCAGTGGTTCAGTGAAAGGCCCAAGAAAACTTGAGTTCTGTGGGGTGAAGCTTCATAAACAAAGAAAAAGAGCAGGTCATCTCCAGGAATGTGTTTTTGTGTTAGTGTACCATGTGATAGGAAGGAATGGTCAAGTCAAATCTTACTGTAATTACTTAAGTGTATTATTTGTGATTCTTATGCTTTCTGCAGCAGAGGCTCTTTGGCTGATTGACACTGGTGACTGAGATTTATTGCTAGTGAGTGAACACATTCAGGATTTAAAACAAACCAGTATAATTAGGAATGTTGAAATATCTAAGCTAATATTTCTATCCACAGGGTTTGAGTGTCGGTGTGGAAACGTGTATTGTGGTATGCACCGTTATTCAGACGTACACAGTTGCTCTTACAATTACAAAGCTGATGCTGCTGAGAAAATCAGAAAAGAGAATCCTGTAGTTGTTGGGGAAAAGATCCAGAAGATCTGAACTGCTGCTTCTGCTGGAATACAAAATCCTCTGACCATCTGCAGATTAAATTGACTTGAGCTTTTTTCCTTAGTCATCAGGAATGTAGAGCAGTGTATCTTGCCTAGACCTTTTAATCATGCATGTCATCAGATTAATAGATTTTTTGTTTTTTGTTTTTTGTTTTGAAAATGACTCTGAACATTTATTTTCATTGCAATTTTCTGTGGCTGAAGACTTAAGTAAACTTTACAAGTATTATCCTTTAAGATCATTTTAATTTTAGTTGAGTGCAGAGGGCTTTTATAACAAACATGGAGAAAATATTGGAGGGCTGTGCTTTTCCAGGATAAAACATGCATGCGTTAACTTTGCAGTTTATTTTCTTGTTGTATATAGCTTTTCTCTGCAGCACAATTTCCTTTTTTTTGATAATGCCTTGTATGGCACAACTAGTTATCAGTAACTGAATGTATTTTAATCATTATGGCTGCTTCTGGTTTTTTTCCCATTAATGAAAGGTTATACATGTTCGCATATTAGCTTGTTTGCACCCTCTACCTATTTATGTATGAATCATTTGTAACGAGAGTGTGTGCTGAGATTGTCTGCGTGGTTTTTTGTTTTTGGTTTTTTTAAATTAGTTTTTGTTATTGTGTGTGTGGGGGGAAGGCTGTATGCACTTCATTTGACTGCAGGTTTCATTGGGATTACATCCATCAGTCTGTCTGTACACAAATATGAAGAATGATCTGAAGTACCTGTGCTGTATTTATGTTTATCCACGTCTTAACTTTGATTAAATAAAATTTAAAAAAATTGGAGCCCCTGTGGCTGTCACTGGCATCTGTAATTTGGATTTCTCTTGCTTTTATTTTCATGGGGACCTTTCACTGGTGGTTCCTTTACTTACAGCATGTGCATTCACAGAGACTGTCTATATCCCAGTGCCAGCTAGCTTATGATTTATGTTTACCTTTTCACCTGTAATTATCAGAGAGGCTGCAGTTTCCAGAAGTGTTCTGCATGGCACATTGATACATTCTGCCCAAGGAGTTCTCCGTGCTTCCTGTGCGTGTCACTCGTGCAGGAGTTGGGGTCACTAGTGACAACATACTTCACCTGGGGGCAGGCCTAAAGGTAAAACAGATGTGAGCAGGCTGGGCATCTGTGCATGTGATTCTGGTTCTAGGAAACGCTGCTGTGGGGTTTGTGATCCAGTATCTGACACAGCACTCCACAGGCTTGCTTGAAGTTAAGTGAGAGGATGGTTCTTGAGACAGTTTCTCCAGTGAGATGTCCTTACTTCTGAGGTCTGAAATCCGTAGACTTCAAGGTGGAACGCTGCCACAACCACCTCCCATGTGCTCCTTAGCCGATCTATGGGCTTGAATGTGATCCCCATTTGGGGGTGGGAAGAATTACTCTTTTATTGTCTTGTGAGGGTGCTCAGTAACTTTCTTTTAATTGAGAGTGCCTGTCTTGTCAGGTCGGAGTCTGCCTCAACCATTCAACCATCCCGGTCATCATCGGTGTAACGCAAAGGCTGAGTGGTTTATGTAGTACCATGGTAACTTCAGCCAGTGCTGCTTATCACCAGACTGAACAGTACACTAAAGTAGAACTAATTCCTCTCCAGATGGTACTGATCTGCAGTTGAAATTTCACTTGGTGACTTGCTACTGCTTTCAAGCATTTTTGAAGTAAATGAGATTGCGTGGCTTTATTTAAAATGTTAAATTTTTAATCAAAGCTGGCTACATCCTTTAAAATTCTGAATGCTCCTTAAAAGCTATGGCTGGCAATTAGTAGATAAAGCACTACATTTAGCATATAAACACCATGGAGCAGAAGGAGCTTTTTCTGTCAGCTTTGGAAAGTAATTTGCAAGACCCAATAATAAATGAAGTATCTTGTGCTTGCAAAAATGGTTTAACCACAATCTATGAAGCGCACATGGTTTTTATAGTAAGGGAGGGAATAAATAGCTCTTTCCGGCAAGTTTCCATAATGGTCTCCCTTTTTATGGGTCAAAGATCCTGTATTTCCTCAGAGCATTTGCTGAACTTCCTCTTACATAGCACAGTGTGGAAGAGCAGCAGCGTCATCTTTTGTGGGTGTTTCTGTTTGCTTTCTTTTTTGCTGCTACTTCTCCATTGTCTAATCCTTCTCATTTTGACTCCTCCCTCTTCCCTATTTCTGAGCTCTCTTCCTTTTTCTGGAAGTGTCCTTTTCTCTCCCCTACATGCCCTCCCCTCCAGCCTGCCTTTCATCTGACAGTGGTACTTGTGGCCAAGCAGAGGAGACCCCGTAGATTTCACAACAGGGGGAAAACCAGTCCTGTTTATTTTCTGGTGTCCTACAGAAAGAAAAGAAACAAAAAAAGTGACTGCTTTGGAAATTCACATGCTCCCTTTACCACTGCCTGTTATAAAGCAACAGCTTTTCTGGCCCTTGATGATATGGTAGGAGACGTGGCTGTGCCAAGAAGAAGCTTTCCTTGCAGGGCTGTGGCAGATAGCACCGGGCAATTCTGCTTCTGCCTGTATTGCTGTCAAAGCAATTGAATAAACCTCCTTTGCGGGTTGCTTGGAGTTAAGAACATGGAAAGAGTGAAAGAGTCTATGGCCCTCATGTTAGCTTCTGTTTGGGCTGGAACTCCACCTTTCCCTGACACTGAAGAGTTATGTGTCATCTGTGTTGGCTGTGGCGTTTGCTCTGTGTTACTGTGGTGGTTGATCTGCTTCTTGATCAGCGAAGCTTTGTATTTTGTGTTGTCAGCCTGAGCTTAGCTGATGAACATTTTAATTAATACCAGCACATTCACAATGCTACACAACACTTAAGTAAATCTGTCTTCTCAAGATGCACAGTGTGTATTTGAAACATGCTTTCAAGATGGTTCTATTTTTGGAATAAGCAGGTTATGCACCCAAGTCATACTACCTTGGTGTGAAACCTCTGCATTAAAGACATTTCTACCAATTGTTGGAATTGATTTGTACCTTAGGTACAGGAATTCTACAGGAAATTTTACAGAAGTTTGTGCTAGGCACTGTATTATTTAAGTAAAAACCCTTTTCAAATGGCTCCGTGTGAGCTTGTGTTCCCACTAGTGAGGAGCTGTCACAGATGGGCTCTTTTCAGTGCTGGTGTGTCATCTTACACTGAATATCTGGCTCTACAGCTTGCTGCGCTACCTCTAATGAGTCTTCTCTGCCAAAAACAAAAGGGGAAGAAAAAAAAGAAAAAGCTGAGCAGGAAACCAGTTCTTTGGCTTCAGCAGTCATAAGCATCTAACCACTTTTTTGAAGAGGTGTGGTCCTTGCTATTGAGGTCTAACTTCAAGGATATTCCCTCATTGGTTTCTACTTTTCCTGGATATGGATGAATTTTCTGCTGCACGTAGGAGAAAGCTGGGGCTGCGAGCAGAAAGACAAGCCTCCCTGTTCTTTGGGGCAGGTTGCACATATATCTGTTCTTAAGATGCTGAAACTACCTGGAGAAAGTGGAAGGACTCAGGTGCCACATTACAAAACTAAAAAGCACACAAAGTTGTGCAGCTTCCCAAGGGTTGCTGAGCTGCTGGAAGAACTGCTCGGTGTGGGCACGATCACCGTCGCTCTGACACGTAAGCGACCCCCAAAGGTAAATGAGTGGAGTTACCTCTGGTCTTGGCTGTCAGCTCAGATCTCAGCTGCAGCCACGTACCTGTCAAATAGACAGTCCCGGTTTCACGTGAGGGTTTATTAAGCAGGAAGAGCCTGTTTCTCCACTGGTCCCTACCTCGCTGGGAACAGTTACCAGCTGCTGACTCATGAAAAAACTCTGGCACTAATTAACCGGGGCCGCTGCGGCAGAGGGGTGGGATGGAGACGGGTCTGCCATTGGTCTGGGGCTGCGGATGGAGGGTGGGATTTGGTGCTTCTGTGCTCTGGGTTACAACATGTGGAGAGGATCTTCCTCCTAGGAAGGTGTGCAGCAGCTCGGGAGGAGGGGGCTCTCGTCCGTGAGCAGGGACTGCTCGGCGCTCAGCATGTCTTTCATCCAGGTAGACAAAGACTCAGATTTTCCTCTGCAAAATCTCCCCTATGGAGTTTTCTCCACTAAGGAAGAGGTGAGTAACAGCAAACTTTGTCCTTGGGGTGTGTAATTGCTCAGAGGTTATAAAAAAGAGCAGAAATTCCCAGCAACCTGAGATAAAGGAAAACTTCCTAGCCTGAGATGTTTGCACAGCCTTCTTGCTTTGACAGCAAAACCGTAGCTGCTGCATTGGCTTTTTTCTTAATGTGGTTATTCTGATGGCGGCTTCTTTAAGATTGCACAGAAGAAATGAAAAGTGTTAATACTTACGAGAAGTGCTTTGGCTAATACATATCGTAGTGTTTATACTTTTTGACTGTGAAATCATTAAATCTGTGTTAGATCCTTTCACTCTAAGAGGGACGTTGCAGTTTGCACTGACTTTTCTTTTTAACTCAATCCTGCATTTTCTCTGTGACTTGAGTGTAATCACATTGTCACCCTTAAGAAACCACATTAGATATTTATTTCTTCTACCATTAATTCTGTAGCGTCCGGTCCTTCTTGCACAGCATGAACTGACGTGCAGGAAAAGTGAAGTCTGTGCTGAAAAGATCGTATTTGCAAGCGACTGTCGTCGTCCGCTCTGTTAAGAGCTTGTTCGTGGTGAGCTGCTTTGGTGGCTGCAAAAGCATTAACCCAGGGCACAAAATGTGGGTCTCATTTCTGTCTTTGCAGCTGACCTGTCATGTTTTATTTGGCATACGTTTATGCAATGAGGCATTAAACATCTAAGCGTGTGTTATGTTTAAAGCCGTGCCCAAAGGCTATGGATTGAGCCAGCTTCAGGCCTTACATCTTACGATCACATAAGAAAGCATGGTTCGACCTTTCTTCCAAGGAGGTAGCGCCCAATTCCCCTTTTCCTGAGAGATGAGCCCAGCCAGGCTGAACCTCGCACCTGCAGGAGCCTGGTGGGACGGAGCCCCGGAGATGTGTCCCCCTGCAGAAAGGAAAACGAGCCAAGAGCCGCAGCCTGGAAGGAAAAAGTGGAGGATTTATTTATCATGGTTCACAGAAACTTCATGATTATCTCCTGGTTTCTGCTGTCTCGATTTATCCATGCAGGTTTTAAAAAAAAAAAAAAAAGAATTTAAACCAGAAGATTGTGTTTTCTGATCTGGTATTTCCAAAGATAAAACCGAGATGGTTTGCTTAATCTTTTCCTAGATGTGTGCGTTGTTATCTAGCAATTTGGGATTATTTTTCCACCTTGTCCAGTAACTCTTCTCTGAAGAAAACATCTTTCCTCAGACCCTGTGAAAAGACAGGCAAGGACTTATGGAAATTATTTAGGAAAATAATGTCTAAAAGTAGCCCAATGTTTTAATGATTCCAAGCTAAAGTAGTTGATGTCATTCCTGACTATTCCAGTTATAGATTAACCTGATGTGACCTTTAGTTTTCTACTGCAGGAATGTTTGCTGAATAAATACTTATTATCACATTTGGAATCTTGTTTAGAAATTAAAGGTTAAAAAATAGGTTTAATAGCATGGATTTTCATAGATGATTATTCCCTTTTGGTAAGCTGGTTTTCATAATGACTGTAACTAGCTGGTCTTTATTTGCCTAAAGACATGAATAATTGAAATTTGTCTTTAAAAGCTGCAGCGTTTTTATACCCCCCCTCCCCGTACAGCTGCAGCAGAGCTGCAGTGGGATCGTCCGTGCTGCTCCCCTGCCGTCACCGCCGGCTCCGCACACGCCTGGCGCCGGCCCTGCGAGAGCCGCGGCCGATGAACGGGGTCTTTGTGTCTTGGGTTGCATCTGCCCGGCGAATGCAGCCGCCATCTACCCTACGTGAGGGACGCTGTTCCTGTAGTGAGGATCCAGATTAGGGTCTGCACGCAAGTCGTGGGATCCTTGCATGGCACGAGGATGGGTTATGTAGGGCAGCCTCATTCAACATGATACGGAAATTGGCTGTGCAAGATGCGCTGCGTTCCCGGTATCATCAGTGGAGCCCAGAGCACCCTTCGTCTTCTGGGAGGAACTGTCATGCGGAGATGTGTATTTTTGTCTCCAATTACATGGTTACAGGGATGAGATCGGTCCCACCCATAGCATGTCTATGCTTCAGTTCCCCACCTGTAGAAGGAGGAATAGCATTTTCCTATTTTACAGCATATTTCAGATCTATGGGCTTGTTCTGCAATGCCTGACATTAATGAGGGGTGGGCAAATACTTCTGGGGGGTAAAGGGCAGGGAAAGAAACCTGTGCTTCTATTCCTATCCTTCCCCAAAAGCTGGGGATGAGGGGAAGGCTGTCTCCCGCCCCTCAAGGTCTGCAGGACGTCTGCAGCGATGCTCTGCCTCTAGGCCCTAACGTGTTTCAGCAGGCAGTCTCATGGACTAGCTTTTAATGGTGAACTGCTGTGATACCAGACCCTTGTCCCTGGTGGATGAAACTCTGTGGTCACCATCTTCCCCCATGCCCTTTTTGGAGGATTTGTGGCTACAAGCATAAACTCTTCTCTTCCTACCCCTCTTCTTGCTACTTTGCAGCCGAGGCACAGGCTCGGGGTAGCGATTGGAGACCAGATTTTGGATCTCAGTGTCATTAAACATCTGTTCAACGGACCAGCTCTTGCCAAACATCAGCATGTCTTTGACCAGGTATTTATCAGAGTCTGTTGTTCTAATTTCCGTGCACATTTTAAAAATACTCCATAAGGGATCTTGAGATAATGAACATGAACTGGAAATGTGTCATCAGGCTCTGCTTCCAGGGAAAACTCGTCACACCTGTGACAGCAAGGAGAGCAGAGGCATCGGGAGTCCAAAGGACATTTTCACTGAACGTTTAATCAGACTGATTAAACTCAGGGGTCTGACACAAAGCCTAAACATTACTGCAATCCCACTTGTGCCTTCAGCACTTCGTGGCAAGGCATCAGACGGGATTTTAGTGGCAGGGAGGTTGCGCTAAGGGTAGAGGTAAATACAAATGACCTCTGGTTACAGCTAGCTGAGATATCAAAGCCGCTAAGGGCTGAAGTAGTGTGTTAGGACAGGCACGATGCAACCACGCAGCAGGTCCTGCCTCAGAGGACTTGTGGTGGGAGGGCAGGAGTGCAGGCAGTTATGAACAGGGAGGACAGGCAATTTGGGCAGCCACCGCCATGTAACCCTGGCCGGCAGGCATTCAGCAAGGGGGTGGAAGTGCGGGACACCTTCCATGCACGCAAAGGTTAAGCTAAACGTGGTCTTTTATCTGCCGCCCACCTCTCTGTGTCGCCTGTCAGCCTACCCTGAACGCCTTCATGGGGCTGGGCCGGGCGGCCTGGACGGAGGCGAGGGCTTGTCTCCAGAAGCTGCTGTCAGCCGGCGAGCCGGCCCTGAGGGACAACGCGGAGCTGCGGAGGAGGTGAGGGAGCGGGGGGTTGCTGCGGGTACGGTGACCTTTCGGCTGTGCCCTGTGTCACCCGCGTCACGCGGCGATCCAAGGCACCAACATCAAGGGTCGGAACGTGGCCACCGGCCGCCTACGTGGGAATTAACTGGGGTTTGGGCATATTGAGAGCTTCCCGCTCTTAATTGTGTCTCTGATTAATCCTGTAACTGCCCACAGATCCGGGGTGTCTCCTCCGCTGGGAACGCTGAGCTCTGCGCTGGGCTGAGCGGGGCTGCCCGGGCAGGCGAGGGGACAGCCTGGTGCTCTGGCCACGTCCCCTCTTTGATGAAGACATGGCTGCAAGGGTCTCCACTCCACCTTCCCACCTCCCCCAGCACTGCCCTGCCCATCCCGTCCCACTGGGGCATCTGCTGGCGTGGGGAGACCCCTCCAACTGCTCCTCAGAAACCGCCTGACTTTGCCAAACCCGGATCTCTGGTCACAAATTGGCTTCAGATATGGGGCACTGCAGTGGCGTAGGAGTGGGAGGGGAGGACTGTGCTCCGCTCCGTGCTGTGCTGATGGAAAACGTGTCTGTCCATTAATCACACGCCACCTTCTTTGCCCAGAGCGATGCTTTAAACAGTACAGCCGCCTGCCCCGGCAGCGAGCAGGAGCCATTCCTCCCTGTCTTGCGGGGTGATGTAGGAGAGGGGTTGAGCCGCTGCTTGACACAGGGACCTTCCCTGAGCAGGCCC
The DNA here is from genome assembly GCA_013400195.1 of Aramus guarauna. Taxonomy (NCBI): domain Eukaryota; kingdom Metazoa; phylum Chordata; class Aves; order Gruiformes; family Aramidae; genus Aramus; species Aramus guarauna. Next base: position 3,408,733 of record VXBL01000838.1, on the reverse strand, counting down.
AGCAGCTCGAATCAGGCACCCCAGGAGATGCATCCCATAAAATCATCCTTTCCATGCAGCAGAGGCAGTGGTGACCTGCTCAGCTGTGGGCATGGGCATGGGGTGAAACCAGCCGGCTCCCCTGAAGCGTGCCTCCCTTCCTGCTTGCACCCCGACAGGGGCTCCTTGCAGTTGTAACCGTCCCAGTAACAGCAGCTCGTGCAGTCCTCTTGCCTTTTCTGCAAGGTCTTTTTGCTGCAAGGCTTTGCAAAATGAATTAAGGGAGGAGCTAGGAGGAAGAATCAGCCCCTTACATGCTTATAAACCACTCATGGGCAAGAGCTGCAAGTTTTCTGAGAGCTGAAGTTGTTGTTTTTCATTTCAGAGCATTTGTACCTCAGGCTTCTGCGACGATGCACCTGCCAGCCCGCATCGGTGAGTCTCCTGCAGCCGAGGGCTGCTCAGCGCTGCCCTTTGCTCCCGCCCAGAGAAGCCACTTTATTTCCAGCTTTCTCAGACAGACAGATCATAGCTGTGACAGGGAATGGGGTTTGCAGGAGCCAGAAGTAGATTATTGTACGTAATGAAAGGTAGGTGCTGTCTGTGGCATAAGAATAAAAGCCTGGGGAAGCTCAATAGCAGCCAGAAAATTCCTGGATGCATTTTTTCAGTAAATCAGGGTTGTCTGGTGCCGTATAACTCTTGTCATCAGATTGGCATCACCTAAGGCCTTTGTGACTAGAGCCAAGGAAGAAACACTTGTTCAGTTTCCAACATTTTCCCCGTTTGCCATCAGAAAATAATTCAGATCTTCTAAAGTCTTGCAAGGCAGATCCTCTGGCATGGCCTCATAAACAACCATGCATCTCTGCTCCCAGACTATTACTCTGCATCCCAAATCTTCCCTCCACTCCCATGAGCCCAAGAACTGCTTTGGAGTGAATGTATCCATATAGATATATAAACATTTTCCTGTTTTTAACAGAAATTTATATTTGGACCCAAACCAACTTGATCAAAATCACTCGAGGGATGTGACCTTCACAGGAGCAGGGACGGGAACTTGCCCATTCCCCGGCCAAGCCCTGTTCCCGCCCGGCTTTTGGCTCTCGCGGGGCACAGCCCTGGTTTGGGACAACATCTAGCCTGGCCCAGAGGAACCTTGATGCGTTTCCATAGATGTGATACCTTCCTGCAAATAGTTTCAGGCTGAATATGTCTCGCCCCTGAGTGCTGTGAGTGAGAGTGCTGCCTGGCAGCAGGACATTGGCTGTATCAGGCAGCCACCAGTTATTTAGGTTTCCACCACACTTAGTTCAGCTCTATCCTGTGCTTGATTCGTGCTTGTCCTGAGAGCAAACGCTGGCTATGTCTTCTGCTGGGGCTGCAAGATAACTTACCGAGCTTGCAAAGCAACGTAATATAAATGCCCCTTCCCGAGTGGAGGTTTTTCCCCCCAAACCCTCTGATTTCCCATTAATCTGCACGGTGGGGAGCTGTTTGCCACGGATGGCAGCAGAGGGCAGCAGATGTCCTGAGTATGAGCCGGTTCCCTCCGCCCGGGTACCACCCGGAAAGACAGAAACAGCGGTGGGACTTGGCTTGTCTCTGAAAGCTGGCTGCTGCTTGATGTCCTGGTGCTTTTTCTCCCCCTTCTCTGCTGGATTATTAAAAAACCCGCCATTCTGTATGTATGCCTTTATAGGTGATCTGTGCTAGTCACCACCTTTACGCTATTAACTACGTCCTCGTACTAATAATATTAAATGTTGCTACATGCCTCTCCTTAGCACTCTTGCTGTCTCCTTTTCTGCTCTTTACGTTGCCAGCAGCGTACTTTCTGCTCTAGCTCCAGCAAACGAGGGACTTTCCTACCGTTGATCCCTATTTTATGGGTTTCTTTCCACTCAGGAGATTACACTGACTTCTATTCTTCACGCCAACATGCCACAAACGTTGGGATCATGTTCAGGGGGAAGGAGAACGCTTTGATGCCTAACTGGTGGGTTGTTCAGGTTTTTCTCTGGTGCAGCATTATTTTGCCTGCTTATCTGTACATAGATATAATTTTTTTAAGGTCTGAGTAATCTTTCAGCAAAATACTGATGTCAGTTCATAGCAGACGAGAATCTGTGCTGTCAAGAGTTCAATAACAGAACTGAAAACCGCATTTCCCCAGCCTTAGCCGAGACTGCACTGCATTTCGTTGCAGCAGCCACACCGCTTGCAATGCAGCCCTCTGGTTCAAAGACAGATCTACCTAAGAAATTGGTTTTTGCTGAGTGACAAGATAGCAGGGTTTAAGTTCCAAGGAATTAAGTGGAGCAGTGGCACAGAAGCGCATTTACGCAGCTACATGGCTTTGGATGATAGTTTGGTCAGATTTTTATCTCAGAGCAAGTAAGGTGCAAGTGTCCATGCCCATCTATGCAGAGCTCTCGCCTCGCACCCCTGTGGTGGTTCCCTCCCAAACAGCTGCTCTGGATGGCGACGGATACACAGCTAACTCACGCTCTGTGATGCTCTTTTACAAGGTTACACTTGCCTGTTGGTTATCACGGCCGGGCATCATCCGTTGTGGTGTCTGGGACACCCATCCGGAGACCTGTGGGGCAAATGAGACCTGACAATGGTGAGTCCACGGTAGGCTTTTAATGTGGATTCTTATTTTTTATTTTTCCTCCACTTCATAGAGCAGTGGAGAGGAAGGGTCTGGGAAGCCTTGTCTAAAGCCCAGCCTGGGGTCAGGGCATGAAAAAAGCCCTAAAGTCCATCTCGTGTTTGCATGCCAGGCAGCATCAGCTGCTCTGTTTCTTCTAGCTGTTACTTTTATTTCCCTACCTGCCTCCCTGTCATAAAATACTTTTTCTTCTATCCACAGATAAACCGCCAGTGTTTGGTGCTTGTAAGCGTCTGGATATCGAGTTGGAAATGGTAAGATGGGCTTTTTTCCCCTGCCACTTCAAAAATATTAAAATAGAAAAAAGGGAAGAAAAGGTAAGTTAAGCTGCTTCTGAAATGAATCTCTCATAAGGTCCATTCCTGTGTTTCCCTCTGAGCAGTCTGTGCAGCAGGTAATAACGATTTCTGCGGGGGAAACCTTTCCTTCTGACGGCTTGCAGGATGCATTACCTCATTGAGTAGTTTGCTAATAAAGCTTTCAGGCTGGAAACAGCTCGTCTGGCCAAATCCGAGCACCAGTGCAGCAGTCTGGAAGCAGGCACACATAATTCTTTTTATCAGCCTGTTATCTGGTTAGCAGTTACCTCTGCACGGCAGCCAGGATCTTTTAATGGACGCTGGGGATTTGGGAAATACAGACTGTCTGCACCTTGAGTCTAGAGCGGAGGAAGTCGTGAGTTCTTGGAAGTGCAATTCAAACTCCTCATCCTTCTGGCTGGAAGGATGAAACCTGTGCTGTGGGTGTTGTAACAAAACATCCCTGGAAGGTGCATCTTCACGTGGCTTAGTGTGGTCCAGAAGGGAGGGGTTTATAGGATTGTTCATCATGATTTATATGATTTAGATATATTTTTATATGATTTATTCCCCATCTCTCCCCTCTAAAAAAAAAAAAAGGAATAAATCTAGTATTAAGGGAAATGGTACTAAAAATGAACTGAAAGCCTTTAATGCTGTATGCTTTGCAGAAAAATGCTATAAAGTAGGAGGCAGCCCCATAAAGTGGGGGACGTGAAGTGCTGCCATACCTCTGCTTCGCAGCCTGAGTTTTACTGCTGGCTGCTGCGAGAGCAGATTTAGACTGACGAGGCTTTGGGAGAAAAAACTTCCATATCGTTGGTGGAAAGAGACGACTGAGATTCCCTGTAGATTTCTCTGCCACATGCTCAGGTTGACCATTTTCTAAGGGAGCAAGTGCAGGCACCCAGTTTATCATCTGTTTTACTTAGTGGGCACGTTTCTTTACCTGCCACCTCTTCCCCACCATCGTGACAGGCTCCAGCCACGTTCTGCATCCTCTCAGATGACTTTAAACTCTTCCCTGTCCACTGTCTGCAGCAGAGTCTCTTCAGTGGGCAAACCTGTTCTGCATCTGGATTGGAATTAGGAGGAACCATCTTTGCTCCTGCGTTTTGACAACATCATGCCCTTGTTTAATGACTGTCTCTTAGCAACACGGCGCTCTTAAGTATTTCAAGCCTGGCAGCTTCATGGAGGGGGAGAAAGAGGGAGCAGGCTGTGGGTTTTGCCTAATTGTGTAAGGGAAATGATGCAAAATCCCATCCTGTCCATCCTCTGTTGCTTGTGTGTGTAACCCTCTGTGCAGTAAAGATTTTTAGCTTCAAAAACTTCCTTAATCAACATTTCACTTTTCAATTTCAGGCATTCTTTGTAGGTCCTGGAAACAACTATGGGGAGCCGATTCCTGTCAGCAGAGCCCAGGAGCACATCTTTGGGATGGTCCTTATGAATGATTGGAGCGGTAATTGGTGCTGCAAGAGTCTGCCTGGAGAGGGGGTTACAGCGTCACGGGAAATCTCACATAGGGATAAATTAGTTATTTTAACAGTAGGATAGTGATCATGGAAAGCACTAGGTATGGTTGAAAGGGATGGAAACGAAATGCTGTCTGCATTTCTCACGCTCTGTCTCAATCCATCTTCCATCAATCAGTAGAACCAGAAATTGCTGCCTAATGAAGATTTATTTACTTACGAAAGCGCTAATACCAGTCTAGTTTCTTCTGGGCAGGGATGCAGCAGCCCTAAGGATGCTGATTCCAACAGCAGATTGATGTCAGTGTCAGAAGGAGGAAAAGGATTTGGCAATCACAAATCCTTCAGTGTCTGTGTAGATTTAACTAGTTGAAATTGGCCCTACAGCTGGCATGGACCATTAGCTGGGTGTAAAAGCATTAACTCAACTGGGGATAAAAATACTGCTTATATGAGGGTGGCCTGACTTGTTTTAATTATTGCTGACTTTTCTTCCTTAATCTAGCTAAGATCTAGATTCTAGGTCTAAGAAAATTGGTTTGAGGATCTGAAAGGGATGGATTTAAATCAGGATTTGGGCACAATGGCTAGAAAAGGGTGGTGAGAACATTTCCAATCCATGTTACTCTTTCAGCGATGTGCTGGCTGTGCATCTCCTAGGATATGTTTAACAGCATTGCTTTGAATTTTCTCTTCATAGCCCGTGACATCCAGAAATGGGAATACGTTCCTCTGGGTCCATTCCTGAGCAAGAGCTTTGGCACAACCATCTCTCCTTGGGTTGTCACCATGGAAGCTCTCATGCCATTCGTGTTGCCAAACCCTGTCCAGGTTAGCAAGAGAAAGGGTTGAAATAAAGGAAAAGCAGTGCTAGGAAAATCTCAGCAGAACTGGTAGGTCCTGTCAGTAGAAATCACTGAGCTGTAGCAATGCCAGGCAGTTCCTTCATAGAGTTTACAAGTGTGATCCAGCTTCCAAACATATGAAGGCACCCTGGGTCCTATGAGTTCAAAAGTTCATTGATGTCAGTGGTGCTGGCACATGGTGCCCTGAGCTGTCACCCTGCCTGCTTAAGCAGGGCAGAAGAATCATCTCCTTTAACACACCCGGAAAATAAACTGATCGCAGAGCTTCTTGTTAGTGTTTGGTAGCCCTTGGCATCCAGCAAGCAGTGGAGAGAGTGGACTCAAGCCAAAACACTTTCTTCAAGCATTTCCAGTTGCCTGCGTTATGCAGGGATTTAGTTGAAACGGGAAAACACAATAAAGGGTCCTGCAGAGAACTCACCACCCTCTCTGTGCAGGCAGAGCGAAGGTGTGCTAGCGCTGGATTTGTTTTAACATCCACACTGTAGTGATGGAAAGGGATTTGGGAGCCCACATGCAGAAAAAGGAATCAGATTATATGGATATCCCATCTGTTCAGAAAGATCTTTAAAAGTGTGTGCACGAGAGCAAGAAAAGCAATAATCGGAGCGGTAACAACAATCTGTGGGACACAGCCCGGTTCAACAAAAAGTCACTGTGATGGCTCATGGAATTTTTCCTTTCTGTGTGTTTAGACTGTGATGCCTTTTATATGCTTTTAGGATCCCAAGCCACTGCCCTACCTTCAGGATAAAGAACCGTACACTTTTGACATCAAGCTCTTCGTTGCTATTAAAGGTACGGAAATGCTAGGTGGGTTATAAAGCTGAAATTGCCTGTTAAGGGATGCAGAACCACCATGTATTGCAGACAATTTGCTCTTGGCTCTGTGGTCCTCCTTTTCCATCTTTGCCCAGAATGCCTCTGTCAGAGCAAGAGGCAATGCTCTTCATGCTCCCCGTTGGCCGTGCAGCAATGTGTCAACGAGGGACCATCTCTCAGGCAACCAGCTTACGATGAGGAGGTCTGCCTGCATGGGCAGGTGTAGGCAGGGCACGGAAAGAGCAGATGTACGTCAGATTCAGATGTTAACCCAGCTCAGAGCCCCAGCTCAACGTCCTGCTGACTGGAAAGTCCAAGTGTTGGCCTTTTAGTAGAGCTGAGAGTAGGAAGTGGGCACCTTGATACCACCCCAGTGCCACATGCACGCCTGTTTTCTGTGAAACGCTGGCCTTCGTATCGGAAGGGAAAATGTTATTACTTGTTTCCTGCTGGGGATTACAATGATAAAAGAAGTCTCTATCCCTCTGTAAAATCAAAAGACTCCAACATCATTCATCCAACACAAACAAATTGCTTCCCTGTTTCTTATTTTTTATTTTCCACAGGAGAAGGAATGAGCACGCCAACTACTATATGCAGATCCAATTTCAAGGTAAGACTCCAGTATCTTTTATTTGTTTGAAATCTTGCTGATGCCATCAGCTCCAGCCTTAGGCAATTTCAAACACTGACTTTTGCATTAGCTGAAGATCAAGCCTGGCGTGCGTTTGGGTCGGGAACAGAGGGAGAAGGTGCTGATAGTTCATCCCTCTACTGAGATGGAAACACCTGAACACCGGAGCAGAGAAGAAGGGGGCAGCTCCTTCCGCTGCTCAACTTAGCGTGCCCAGAGCATCCTAAGTTGTGGGCTCATTTGGCGGGGAGCGGTGAGAGCGGAGGGCTCGCAGGCAAAGGGAATTGCCTCTCGCTGTGCTGAGGTGCGATACAGCTTTGCAGTTGCAGCTGGTGATTTAGTTGCAGGCTCGCCGCTGTGACACCGCGCCAAGCCCGGGTCTGCCCCAGCCCCTCTGCGGGCAGCGCGGGGGGTCTGTCCCTACGGGCTGATTGAAGCCAGGAGCTATATGTACCAGCTGCAGGATTTCTCTATCAATTTTATATTCACATTTGGTTCTTTGCGTAGTAATTACCTTAATCAGTAAATTGGTAGTCAGCAAATCAGTAATAAGGAGGTTTTTCTATAAATCCATTAAAATACTGGACCTAAACATGGATCCTGGGTTAGCAGTGCTGGTCTTAAAGAGGAAGAAGAGGAGAAATGGCATCCAGCTGAAAGAAGAGAAATTTTAAACACTAAATTGCATGTTAAAGTATGTGTTTTATACGCACATAGCAGCTCCTGGTCATCATTTAGAAAGCAATTAGTCAGGCGGCAGTACCTACTGAGAATGCAGCACTAAGTAACTGTGGAGGTTGCTTTTAGGCTGCTGAAGGTTCCTGATTAAATAAGGAAACGTTTCTTTAGGGACACTCTTACCAGCATCATCCTGAGAATGCAATATGCTCTGCATAGGTGAATGGCATGCCGGAGAGGTTTGTCCTTCATTACTTTAGCCTCCTCTTCCTCCTTCCTCCAGCACATGTACTGGACCATGAAACAGCAGCTGGCTCATCATTCGATCAACGGGTGTAACCTCAGACCTGGAGATCTCCTGGCATCCGGAACAATCAGTGGACCCGTAAGTGTTTAGATAATGATAGTCACTGAGAACTGGTCAGCAAACCAAAACCGACCGAGCAGGGCTTTGGGCCTAAGCCCTGTTTGATTTGAGCAACCATGAAAATATCTGCAGTTCTTCCCTAAGCACTTTGGGTTGATGCTTGGGTATTCCCAAATTTGCACTGAGAAGCGGTGGTTCTGTTGTTACTGTTTTTTGGTTTTTAATATCTCCCATGTTCCTTTCCCTAAGAACTCCTGTTTTAATACAGATGCAAATTAATTTCCATGCACAAACATCCACGTGGCCTATTTATAATCTATGAAATGCATCTTTGTTGTTTCTAAGAAGGTACAAGGTGCACGGGTATAACTTCTAGTTTCTCTGATACTACATATCTGGAACTAACTTCACAAGCTATTTCCCCTCGTACTGCCATATGCACAGCTGTTGCAATATATGGTAAGGTACTGACACTGTCTGAAAACATCAGGTATAAATCCTGTTCATGCTGTCTGAAAGCCAGCCTCAGGTGAGTTGTTTCCAAGTTGGGATACCTATACTTCCATTTTGAGCATTTCTAAAGTGCTTTTTGCTTCCTCTAAACTTATTGTGCTGCAGATTGACATTACAGACTTACAAACCTTTGCCAGCTTTGCTTTTCTGAAGAACAAAATGTAAATAAAACTCTGAAACGTGACTACATAAAAGCACTGGATTTGTAGAAGTGCCCTCGATGTGTTTCCATTCTTGCTGCGGCAGACCCAAACTACTTTTAGAGGGTTTAGCACTATGTTAAACACTCCAGATAACGGCTGTAAACACGACTGCTTATAGCGAGCAAGCAATTAAAATGCAAGGGCAGGAAAACAAGTCAATGTATCCATGAATTAAATCAACAGCAAAACACCGTTCTACAGAGCTAATGTACTTGTGTGTCTACTTCCAGCAGCGAGTAGCTTAACAGTAGGACAGATACTAAAAAGCTATTTATTTGTTTGTGAACTCTTGCTGCAGGAGCCGGAGAGCTTCGGCTCCATGCTGGAGCTGTCCTGGAACGGAACAAAAGAAATCCCTCTTGGCAGTGGACAGTCTCGTAAATTCCTACAGGATGGAGATGAAATCATTTTGACAGGTAATGGGCGAACAACAGCTCCTGCACTGCCCTGAGGACAGGTTTCTACAGACTGATCCCAGCAGTGGAAGTGCCTGGCGGGGAGGTGGGCTGTTCTCTACGTACCTGCCACGCAAGCACACTTGTTTCCCTCAGGAGGCAAAAGCAGGTGGACAGAAATTTCCCTGCAATAAATGCTTTCTGGACTAGATTATTTGCTTTGCTAAGTAGCTAATGATCTTGCTATGTGCGTGAGTGCTAGGGGGATCATGGGGGTAGGTTTGCCTTTACGGGCAACATTATCCTGGGACTAGAAGCAGTTGACGTGTTGTTGCCACCACAATCCAAGTTTGCATGTGGAGCAGAGCTTGGCAAATGCTGAAACGAGTTATTTTGCAAATAATATTTCATTTGTAACATGGGCATATTTGAAGTGTGTTGCAAATCAAATATGTGGGAAACAGCATGAAGCCTGCTAGAAAAGCTGAGCAGCTCCCCTCTGAAAAGGGCTGTGCTTGAGAGCGGTTTCATGCTAGGCCATGGCTTTAATTTTCATCTTGAGAAAGTAAGGATTTTGTGAATTAAAATCCACCAGGATGTTTTGTGATCTAAATTCCACTCCTACTTCTTTTTGATCCAAAGACTACTGCAAAGCAAATCTATTTTTTTCCTTTCCTCTCATCTTGTCAACCCCTTTATGGCTTTGAGGTGGCAAATATTTGGCAAGAACAGCCATGAGAAACTTTTGATTCAAGCCTGCTTACATCTTTGCTACGTCGCCCACTGAATTTTTAGAATATCTTGTGGGATGTTGTGCGTCATCAGATGAGACCCAGCCAGTGCCACACCTGGGTCTGAGCAACTCCATCCTGCTGATGTCATCAGCGATAGTCTGCGCAGAGAGCGAAACGGCTCAGGTGATGAGAAAACACAAACGTGACTTAGGGCAGAGAAAAAGTGAGTGACTGATGCCTATGCAGCAACCTGAAGGACACAAAGGTCTGATGCTGGTATGTGTCCGCATGCCTGTGCCTGCTTAATCCAACCAGGACTTTTAGGATTTTTGCAAAAACAGTCTAAAATGTCTCATTTTTTTCAGAGAGCTTTTTAACAAAACCCAAGACCTTTCCTGTGATGAAAAACACCCCCACACATATGGATGCGTTCCAGTCTCCCAGGGAGGGCTCTATAAGCAGTTTTGGTAGTGCTGCAGGCAGAGCCCAGTTCCTCCTGTCCGGCAGCCCAGGCAATAACTTTGAAAATAGTGTTTCTGTGAGGTGCTGCCAGTTTTGCAGAGGAAGATGCTGAGACAACAGGAGACTGCGATGTACTGGAGGGAGCTAGAGATGATGCAACCAAGGAGTCCCCAATACCTCTGACATCCTTCAGCCTCCCAGCAACCCAGCGACTACTCATGCTGCAAGTTGTAGGCATCTGATGCAGCTCTACATAGGTTTCCTATACACTGGGTGCAGAGAGACACTCCTCCAGCGATTCAGAGTACCACATTGCCCTCCAGAGTTGCAAATCTCCCTCCAGTAATATGCCAGGAGCCCTAAATTAAGGTACCATTAGGTATTATGAACGTCCCTTTGGAGGTACATGCTGACATCCGTATTGGCAATGAGCACCTTGCAGCTTGGGAGCTGCTGGCACAAGGTGACAGGCTGAGGGACAAATGGGACTAGACCGTGACCCATGTTGTTCTTCATGCCCAGAACAAGCTGTGTTACTTAAATGAATACTTTAAATCCTGAATGTCTTTAATCTTTAAAGACGTCATGGTGGCGTGGTTGTTAACCTGGGTGAAGGCACGGTTGCCCCAGCGGGACAGTCTCATGTTACTCGCTCTGCTGTGCTGTTTCACACTAGCAACAGTTTGTGGTTGTAGCGATCAGGGCATCGTGCCATTCATGAGAGCCGGGTGCTGCTGGGGCTGTCTGCTGGGACAGTTTGGGATCTGCTCCTATTTAGTGATGTATGGCAGGTCCGGTGCCTTCAGGCACCCTCGAGGCAGGGCTCATGCTATTGCATCCTCTCCCGAGGCTGTGCCATTAGCTCTTGCCAAGAGCCCAACCCGTAATTTCTAGTCTCCTATTTCAACTTTGTGTTCTCTCTCCCCTTGTGGGAGCTATTTCAGAGCCCTAATGCATAAAATGAGAGAAATATATTTTTCCCAAGAAGCGCGTCCCGGGGAGGGAGCATTGCGAGGGAAGCTTTGCCGATGGTGCGCTGCAGCTGGCTGCAAAAATCTCTCTGTAGCTCTTTAGCACTCATCTCAGGCCCACGCTGTGGGCAGCACAGAGCTTGCTTTGTTAAACGTGCTGCTCCTTGGTACCGCTCTAAATCATAGTTGACAGCGGAGATAACTAAACTGGACTGAAATAATAAGCCGGCGCTCAAGGAAAGCTGGCAATGAAGCCTAATGAGACAAATGGAAACTCAGCTGAGCCTTAGAGCAAGTGTCTTACTCAAGTATTGCTGAGGAACGAGGGTGGCCTGGCAGACACGGGGACAGATACACAAGTGCTTACAGACACCACTGTCCTTGGAAAAGCCTCATCTCAGCCTGGCAGTGAGAGCTGCGCTGTGGGCCAGAGCTGGCAGGATCTGTCCTCACGCTGCCATAACGTTGGCTGCCCTGCAGCCTGAGCCCGCCCATCCTCTTCCTCGGAGGAGGTTTGCACTGCTCCGTGCTAAGGGTGGGAATTAGAGTGATGGTCTGTTCTGCTCAGCTCCCTCTTGGCTTCTCAAAGGCAGCTGGGTTTTGTCACATGCGGGGAAGATGATGTATTCCATTATTTTAGGAAAATCCATCTCTAACTATGAAATCAGTCCTTAAAATACAGCATATGCTGCTTGTGTCCTTCCTTCAATCAGTTGTAGCGGAGAGCTACAGTAGGTCTCCTCAGCTGTTTCTTCCCAGAATAGTCTTCCCAGATGGGCCAGAAGCCCCTGGCTGTGTCCTCTCCCCTCCTTCATCTGCAGCTTTGCTAATGGATGCTGCGTCTGGAGCGGCTCGGCTGGCCCGGGGCAGCATCACTGCGGCATCTCCGTCCTAATGTCATCCCTCCCGTCACGCAGGAGCAGGGAGAGATCGAATCCTCCTGTAGTTACAGATGTTGTCACAGGCCGGTAACTTCAGCAGCAGTCAGCAGAGCTTCAACGTCTCTTTATATAACAGAAGAAAATGAATATTTTGAGTCAGATGCCGAGTTTCTCATGGAACTAACCTACTTGATTTCAGCGAGCAAAACAGATTCTGCAAGGGTTTGTCCTGCTGTTCGAGGGGTTTAATGATCGTCTTTCTGGCTATAAGCATCCCGATCTCCTAACGCTGCGAAAAGAGAATCCAGATTTACTTTATTAATTGCAAGGCTGAGCCAGGTAGTGAATCAGCTTGCCAGTTAGATTGATGATGATGCAGGTTAGGTTTGAAAACAGAAATACTGCACATCTTGTTTGCTCTGTGATCAATTCACTGAACTTGCATATTGCTGTGTTTAACATTTTGTGCTTTTTTTTTCTTTCTTTTTTTATATTCCTGGGTACTTGAACTCTTCCAGGCGTTCTTTTTTTTACCCCTCATTGCATTTCTGAAATGTTTCCACTCGGTTTTGGTCTGTTTATGCCTTTATTTACTTTTATTCCCGGTAAAATCCTGCTGTCCTTACAGAACAAGCTGTCTGTTGTTTTCTGGCCCTAGGTTACTGCCAGGGCAACGGCTTCCGCGTGGGATTCGGCCAGTGCTCGGGAAAAATCCTTCCAGCCCTGTCAGATCCATGATGACTGGAGTAAAGTGACGTCCGAGGAGGAGGATCTCTCCCTCCAGCTCTAACAGTCATGCTGCTTTATTCAGATCTGTTATTTTTATATGAGTGATTGGAATCTTATTATTTTTAATTATCAATAAATATCTTGAAGATGAATGTTGCTTGCTGGTGTGATAACAAGAGGATTTCAATGCTATCTCAAAATTCTTGGAATGATTGAAATGGAAAGTGAGATTCTTAACTCTCTACTATATTAATATTATTTTCACAAGTATAAAAAGAGGCTTTCAAGTAAACTTAAATATTCAGAGTACTAGGTTGATGATAACAGCTGAGATTGCATGCTGGCTTCTTTTTTTCACAGTGTTAATATGCTGGAGGTAAAATCCTGAAGGCAAGTTGCATATGGATGCTAAAAACTTGTAGACCATGCTGAGTAAAAGAGAGTTACATGGCTACGCCCTAAACTAATTTGTAACAAAGCAATTTGCAAATGTGATAATCAATACAACTGAAAGCAGCAGGAAAGCAAAACAAAAAACTACCAGACAAACTAACAACCTTTCAAAGTAGTGAAACCAGAAATTGTACTGTACAAAAAAACCCCTAACAACCCACCAAAAAACAACTGATGATGACCAAGAAGGCTCAGCACTAAACTCCTGCATCTTAGGACGAATCATAGAATCATCTAGGTTGGAAAAGACCTTTAAGATCATCAAGTCCAACCGCAAATGAAAATCTGTGCAGGCTCTGGAGTTCAACCCGTACACTGGAGCATGATGAGTTCCTGGAAATAAACCCCAGCAGGTTGCAGCCACCCTCCCCATGGCCCAGGAGCGGGCAGGTTGTCCCTACTCCTCCTGTCCTTCCACGAGCAGAGGCAGCTCTCCATGCCCCAGCAGAAAGATCGATGCCAGCCCTGAGATGGGAGCCTGTGTTGGAGCACCCCTCAAAAGGGAACATGGAGATACCTCGTGCATCTTGCTCTGGTTTTAGAGAAGGGAATGCCCCATTTCTCTCACCCTGTGCACCAGTTTGCCTGGGGTCAAGGAGGGAGGGTGAACTTCATGGCTGGAGCGGTCCCCAGGCGCTCACGGGTGGCAGTCACACCTTGTCACCTAACGGGCTGCGGTGAGAGGACACCGAGGAGGCGGACCACCTTCCTGCACTCCTAAAAGGCATCTCTTGCCATGGCATCCCGCGGCAGCAGGCAGTAAACAAAGCCACATGCCACTTTTCTCAAGTGTAAAGGGCATCTGCCGTCTCCCGCTGGTCTACAAATCAATTTAAGTCTATGGCCGAGTGCCAAATCACATCAATTAGAGGATATTTCTGACTGAAGGAGCTCAGGAGACCAGATAATGAACTCTGGTACGGTGTAAGGGGAACTTGTTAAATATTTGCTTGGTCCTCAAAGTGGGGAGCCTGATGAGGCTGCTGGCTTCATGCAGTGACAGCGGGACAAGTGCGGGCTGCTGCTTTCCCGTGGCTGCACCTTTGCTCCTCCCCAGGTCTGCCAGGTAGTTTTGCTGGCGTGGGCCATGCAGGTATTTGTCATCTTGGGGAGCACCCCGTGCTGATTGGAAATGCAAACCTCTTGGCCACGCAGGAGAGAAAAATGAATTTGACATGAAGATTAATGAAAAAACGTGGCAGTGCAGATAAATCACTGCTAATGGGGCATGTTCACTGAAATGGGCTCTCTTCCAGTGTGCAATAATAATAGTCCCTTTAAAGAATGACACTCTGAGGATCATCCCCGAATTAATTTAAATTTTTAGCCTAAGACATTTCACTATTACCAGGAGGAATGACCTGGCCAGGAAAACAGTGGCTCATTGTTTACCAAGGAAAAGCTATTTCCCCTTCAAGCTCTTGTGGAAACTCAGAGTTGAACTAATAGGCAGGTATTTATTTAATGTGCTCTGACTCGGTTGCCAATTTATAGGATGATTTGTGCTCTCTTTTGACCTACAGAAGACAACCTCAAGTCGACACCTTCCCTCTTGGATTTAGAAATAACTCACGCAGTTCCTCTGAGCAGAGCCTGGCTTCACTCCTGGCAGCAGCAGGAGGACACAGAAAGCATTTATCCAGCAGAGAAATTTCTCTGCAGAAGCAACATCCACGTCACACCTTGCCGTATCTGATGTGTTGGAAATGCAATGTCTGAGGAGAGGGGTGCACCCACAGAGAGGACATCCACCCCAGGGCTTCCCGTGGGCAATCCCACTCTCCTTTCTTTGCCTCTTGCACAGACCTCTGATGCTAAAGCTGTGGCAGCGGCACAGTGCGGCATTCCCACGGTGCCACAGCCCCAA
The DNA here is from genome assembly GCA_013400195.1 of Aramus guarauna. Taxonomy (NCBI): domain Eukaryota; kingdom Metazoa; phylum Chordata; class Aves; order Gruiformes; family Aramidae; genus Aramus; species Aramus guarauna. The sequence continues at coordinate 3,393,722 of VXBL01000838.1, read as the reverse complement.
GGAAGGGTTTTGGTGTGCTGAAAGAAAGGATGCTTTGCTGAAAAAGTCTGCGAAAAAAATCTCTATTGACAAGAGCTGGTGGAGGTGTCAGGGCAGTATGCTATTAGTTGTGGGTTTTAATCTTGATGCAAGACATTTTGCAGCCAGGAAGGACCACAGCATCAAGGCTTTCCGGGTGTAGGAATAATTACTAGAAACTGTTAAATCCACAGTGGTCTCTGCTGGCTTTGTGCAGGGCAAAGGCGAGTCTTGTACGTGTGCAACGAGTTCCTCTCCCAAAAAGCCAACCTGCCTCTGCAATCGCTGCTGCAAGTGGAAACTGGGTTCCTTGCTTGGACAGGCAGGAAGGTCAGTGGTGCTGACAGCGCTGCTGCAAACCGGACCCTGGCAGGACAGAGGCACCCAGATGGGAATGTCACCAAGCTGGCTCCCGACCCAGAGCCAGGCTGTCACCCGCAGCCCCAGCCCCGAGGGAGGAGGGTGGTTTGGCATCTGCTGTGGCCACGCTTTCCATCCCTGGGCCACAACCCCTGGTGTCTGTCCAAGCACGCCTGGACCATGGTGGGGATGGGTGGGAGGTGGTAAGGCCCCCCCTGTGACCCCACAGGTGACAGAGCTGAGCTTCTCTAGCCCAGGGACATCTGGAGAAGTTCCAAGTTCCCACAAGGTGGAAGTTTTCTGGAAAAGAGCTCAGATATAGCTCTGAGAGCAGGTTTCATAGATGAGCTGGAGAAAGTCCAAAACCTTGCTCAGGACAGAGCTCAGAGACATCTGCTGCCTGCTGCATGGCTGGGGGCCAAAAAGCCAGGAGATGCTAAAAAAGGAGAGAAACTTTTTTTTTATGCCCAAGGCCACTTTCTTTTCACCTCCAGGAGAAGGTAGTGGGCTCCATTCTGGTAGGCGCTGGGGAGAAGGGGGGCCCATAGCCAGGCTGCCCTCACCCAACACAGCGAGCCCAGAGCCACCAGCACTCCTGATCCTCACCCTGCCAGGGTACCCTGCGTTGAGGGGCAGATGAAGGGTGTATCTATAGCACAACATGCAGTGCTGCCCTCAAATAGCATTGCTTTGCCTAGGGCTGGCAGCACTACAGCCACAGCAGCACCCACTGCGGGGGGAGGCAGCAGCCTCCAACAGAAGTTTTGGGGAAGACCCAGGTGCTTTGGGCAGCTCCCGCTTGCTCCACCTCCACTGGGGCAGCTGTGACCACTTAGCACCCCTGGCCTTTAAATTGAAGGTCGTGGAGCACTCTCTTGGTTTTGGAGGAAGGTGTTTTATGGGGTGGGGGTGAAGTGAAAAAGGGGAGGAAAGGTGAGGCTCTGGGAGAAGGATTGGGGAGTGTGTGCTTCAGCTTGGGTGCTCTCAGTTCAGCATGCAGACCTGGTGCTCAGAAAAGTTTATTTTTTGAAGTTCTGTTTTAATTGCTTTGACCCTCTCTGCAAAGAGCTTCCCTTCCACTCTTGGAAGCTTTTGCTGCAGTTAGGCTTGAGCATGGCCTCACCTGCTTCTAGAGTTATTAATTTTAGTTTGATTTAAATCTGTTTTCCTTAGTTTGTTTATATCCTGGCTTCTAGCACAAATGGGGGGGGAATCAATCTGAGAGCTCCTTTTCCTCTGCCCTGTTGTAGTACCAGGTTTGTGACCTAGGTGTAGGACAAGAAGTTCCTCCTTGGATCTTCAGAGCCCTGGAGGAAAAATAAAACACTTCTGCTGTGTCAGCCACCTGGGAAGCCTTGTTCAGAGTCATGCAATGTTATGGGGGGAGAGAGACCCTGCTTTTTTGACCAGAGGAAAGGGAAATGCACATCTAAATGGAAACCATGCCTCTGATGCTTGCCAGGAGCCTCCTTCTTGCTGGACGGGTGTTTTGTTCCTGGCAGCGACCCGTGCTCGAGCGCAGCGATCCTGGCCGTGAGTAATGCCGAGATGTTGGATGAAAGGTCTTGGGAGGGATGCGGGGGGGGGGGGGCTTCTGTGTCCTGCTGCCTTATCAAAGGGTGGTCATGCATGCAATGAATCATACTGCCTGATGGTATTTCATCTGGTTTTGTTATTTTGCTGGTAAGAAAACTAAGGGACAGCCTCTGTTTAATACTGTTTGAGATGCATTTTCTTATAGATCAAAGCATCATCTGGTTGGCGTGTAATGAAAAAGCTGGGTGTAATTTATAATAGCGCTGTTGGTATAATTAAGTGTCAAAAGAAAAACATGGAATAAACCCCTAAAGCATATTTCAGAATTTAAGGGAAACAATGGATTTTCTGTGTGAAATGCTGGCATTCTTCACCAAAAATAGTTTTCTGCAGAGATTTTAATTAGAAATGGATGCAGTAACATGGAAAAAATCAGTTTTGATTAAAACATTTGGCTCAGCAATATTCATAATTCCTCCATTAACCTGGCAGCAACAACTCGAAGTAAAATGCTCTTTCAGTAGCTATTCAGGGTCAAGGTAGTGACTTTAAGAGACAGAGCTGGTAGGCGATATTCGCATTGGTTTGGGCTTTAAGCAGTAAGGCAGGAGGCCATTTCTCAGGCTTGATTGCTGCTTCTGTTCAGGATGCCCACAGAGTTGCTGCTTAGCAAGAAAGAAAGAGATAACTTCTGGAATTTTAAAATTGATTGAAGGCTTTGGAAGCATGTGCGGGACATGCTGAAGCACTGGCACCGTGCTGCCCCATGCAAACCTGTTGTGAGCTGTTCCTCCTTCGGGTATTCCCTCATTCCCAAGAACATCTTCACCTCAATGGTTTCTTTGCATGTGTGTTTGGTTTTCCCTGAGGTTTTAATTGCAGACGTGTGCTTTCTAACTTGTACTCTGTTTGCTCCATATCGTCTAAGTGGCAGCTGTAACAGAGCTGGGGTAGACATGGTTAATGTATAAGGGAAACGCTGCAGGAGCAGAAGTCCCTGGTGGCACCCGTTGGGTCAGCCTGTGGGATCGACGCCTTTGTTACTGAATATTAAGGGACTGGTTGGGAGCTGCAAGCGCAGGGAGGGTGGCTCTGGGGTTTGCCTCGGGGGCTGGTGGGGTGCTTGGATCTGCTGGCCGCTTGCCCCCACCAGGCACTGCGTTCTGCAAAGGCAATACAGCTGCTGCTTGAGAAATCCAATTAGTCTTAAATAGAAAATATGTTTCAAATAACTTTGCTTTCCTTACGGCTTCAGCACACTTAATGCAATTTTAATACGTTTTTGATTGATTTCTAATTTCCCTTTGGGAGCTGCCTGGCCAAGTCCCAGTACAAAACATGGAGCTTTTTAACTAGGAAGTGTAGCATTCAACATTTCCTAATGCCACTGTGGATTGAATGGAACCTTGAGAATAAATGCAACCAGGTATCTTAAACTGTGTATTGCTTTAAAAATGCACGTGTGAGCAGTGTTTTCCTCCTGGTTAGCAAGGAGTGGTGGCCAAAGGGTATCAACCATTTTTAACGAAAACAGGTTTTTTTAAAAAAATAAAGTGCAAATGCAAAAGAATGTTGACTGAACTCAAGAATTCCCATTGCAGCACTAAGGCATGGTTAAAATTGGGGATTCAATATCCTTTATTTAAATCAAATCACCTGAGATGTAAAATCACGATACAGCTAAGACAAGTGGTTTGAAGCCTGGCAAATCTGGGTTGGCAAGGTCAAAGACAGAGAGGGTAAGGAAAGGGAGAAGATGATTTAAATTTTCCAGCCTGCCTTTAGCAGGATTTTCACCCTGTGGGGGCAGCTCAGCCAAAGCCATTGCAAGGGTGCTGCTGTGCTGATGGCTGGTGCAGATCCAGCATTGCCGTGGACTGGGACTGAGCTGGGTACGAAGCTGGGGAGCTGGTGTGTGGGTGTCACTCTATGCATTGCTGTGTTGACCTCAAAGATGCAAAACTGCAGGGGTGGATGCTCCTCTGGCTGGCTTCTTACCCCAGCAGTAATGCCCAGTCCACATGGTGTCCCTGCTGACCTTGGGTCTCTCCAGGTGGAGAAGCTCCAGGCTTTGTAGGCTCAGTTATCACTAAGCATTGACGGGGGACTGCATGAAAACTGCAGGCAGCACAGGGAACCAGCATCAGCCTGGCTGCATGGAAGTTTAATTTGGGGCTGTCTTGAAAACTCACTGCCTTCATCTCTCATACGCTCTGTTTTCTGGAGCACCAGCTTCTGAAGTGAACCAGCTATATGCATGAGGTCCCCTCTCCTTACCACCCTAAGTGTGCCATGGAGATTGCTGGAGTCCAAGCGCAGCATTTTCCCCATCTAAGTCCTGAGTTGACTTCTGAGCTGTAGTAACATGGGCTGAAGTTACCCTCCGAGACCTGCAATGACCCAGCAGGCTGGGAACACCTTTGGACAGTACTGGCTGCTGCAGCAACGCTTGTGCGGCTCCCTGGCTAGCATCAGTCCATATTTCTTTCACAAAAACCTTTATGCTCACAGTTCTTCAGGGTGTCTGCCCAAATTCAGCCACTGCTGGCTTCAGTTCAGGTCTGCTCTTATATTAGCCATAGTAGCTGCTCTGAAAGCAGCATAAAGCTCCAGGCTCAGCTTTTGACTAGGACGTGGTTAATAATCTATCAGTGGGGTTTTGTCTTTGTGGCAAATTGGGTTTCAGACACAAAAGTCCTTCTGCCAGAGGACTCACTGCAGGGACAAGCAGATATAAAGTGCCCAGCTTTCAGGCAACAGAGTCCTTTTACAAGATGAAAGAATTAGAAATTTGTCTCTTCATCTTTTCCAAGAGGAGGAGTTCCCTGGGTGCTTTTTACTCAGCGTATCCCATACTCTGTGGCTTCTTCAAAGAGACCCCACAGATGCTCTGTTCTCTTCGTTTTCAGTTGCTAGCAGGAGGGATCCCAGTCTCAGCGGCCCTATTTCTTTTGGTATGCAATTTGTTACTGATAATGAATTGCTGCAATACAGCGTGCTGCGGTCCCCCACTGAACTGGAGCTCTGCTTAGCTCAGTGCTCTTCCTGACCCAGGGAATAATGTGAAATAGCTACTTTGGAGGGACTGACCTTCCAGCAAAGCCACAGGAACACTTGGAGCTCCATCAGCTCTGTCCTGAGCTCCCGAGAGTCTGCAGTGGTTTTGCTATGCAGGGAGCAGTTCTCTCCTCTCACCCCCACCCTGCAAGGAGGGCTGTCAGGAATGTAAAACTTATTTGAAAATCATGTTTTTGCAATGTGGGTGTTTTTTAAGAGTTCCTGGCAACTAGAAGTGAACCACAACAGAGACAACAAGACAGTTTTCCATGTTGAAGCTGTTTATTGTGTTAGATAAATACATTTGCAACAAGTTTGAATTATTTCCTCTGAGTGCAATTGCTGGTAATATGGCATAATGACTAAAAAAAAAGAAAACTAGCAGAGGCACTTGTTGCATGCAGCTGAAATTACTACCAAGCCCAGCAATGCAGCCCCAGCTAAACCAGACCTTCCACTGGTCGTGAGCGCAGCGTTGCTGACAGGGCTCGTGGGATCGGCATCGGGTGGGAGCTGCAGTGACGCACCTCGGGTGGCCGTGTCCCAGCTCTGAATGAAAGGAGAAGAAAAGTTCTGCTTTTGGCATGATGTTTAGTATTGCTTTGGGTTGAAGAGTGGTGAGGTTGTGATTGTATCAGTGGGGGAAGGCAGAAATTAGAATGCATTTACATCGTCTATATAAAAACAATTGCATTGACTTTTACAGTCATGTGACAGGTTCGGCGTGAATTTGTAGATGCTTATGGAGACCTTTTTTGTCAACAGAAGGATGAACTCGATAGGCTATGCCAGGAACATAAGTACCTTTTTATTACAAAATAGAACTACACATAGGGATCTTGTCCTTTAGGATCTTCAGAAAATCCATAAAATGGTTTGTACAGCTGGACAAACAGAGGAAAAAACAAGTGGCAAATGTTCTTGCCAAGCAAACTCGTTAATTTGCTTCCCCCACATTTGTAACCCTTTGTTCTCACACAGGCTTTGCTCCTGCAAGGACTGTGTGTTGCTGTCCCTGCCCTGCCAAGGACACAGCACACGAGTAACCCTGGTCTCTGTGTAGCCAGGCAGCCTGCTCAGAGGCTTAAACTTAAGCACGTGCGTAAGTCCTTGGCTGAGCAGGGCCTTATCAGTGACGCATGACAAAGCCAAGGAGTTCTGCATGCAGATAAACATTGAGCGGACTATTGGCACTGGGAGAGGTGATGACAAGCTCTGGTCTTGCTCCGCATCAGCTGTGAACCCAGCCAGGTGACCGGCAAACTGAAGGTGTCTCTAGCCTGGCAATAGGTTTCATTTGGGGTTTTGTTTATTCTGTAAGTAGCCCAAGTAATATCAAGGTGGGGTATGAGATGGGTTCTAAATGCTACCCCAGGGAACAGAAGCAATCCCCTTTGAGCTAGGGCATCCATGCCTCTAGTACAGATAGACACACTTGTGAATGAGACCAGTGTGTTTGCTCAAAGTATGGTGAGCATTAACATTCATGCTTGAAAAAGTCCTGTTACTGGTGATTAGCTGGCTAGCAGAAACTGAGGCTAAATAACAGCCTGATGAGCCATCTGCAGTGGGTAATTGAAGCAGTGGAGGTCTCTTGGTAGAGAATAGCATGATTAAAGCCAATCCTCAACTCTCCTGGCTCCTGAATGGAATCTCCTACAACAGAGATTAGCAAAAATTGTGCAATGCAAAAGATCCATGCAAAAACCTCCATGTGCCTCATAGCTGCTATTTTGGGAACTCTGTAATCACAGTGCTGAGCACCTTACATCCAGACTGTCCTCAGAAATCAGTGGAATATGTAATAAAGCCAGGTGCTGTTTGGCATGACTCAAAATACTACAATCTTAAATGGAGAGTAAATGGAGGTCTGGACAAGTCCTCTGCCTGGGGAGAACTTCCCTCACTGAATACTGAGATTCAGATCTTCCCCGTTAGCTTCACAAGGAAGAATTGTAAATCAGTACCCTATTTCTGTATCCCTATCTAAAGCTCTCAAAGTGCTTTCTGGTATTGAGACAGACAAAACAATGTGAGACAAGTTAATATTGTTGTACCTGTTTCCCTGATGAGTAGACTGAGGCCCATGCAGAAGTGACTTGTGTGATCATCAAACAAATTTGTCAGAGCTGAGAATAGTAACTTACACAGTCTACATCCTGATTCCTTGTCCCAGCCTTTGGCTCCACCTTTCTCACCCATTGTGCATCACCTTATGGCAAGAACCCAGAGGTCAGGTAGGATGGTAAGGAAGAGGAGAAATAGTGAAATGTTCTTCTTGCAGATTTGTGCTGTCAAGTCTTGTCTGCTCCTGATGCTTGTTGTGGTTCCAGTACCTACACTCTATTGCTTCAGCAACTCCTTACAATCCCTTAAGCCAAATATGTCACTAAAAAAGGCAGCTGTGAGCAAAGCTTAGAGGACATCAGAATCCCTCAATCCTCACTCTTCAAAAGGTAAATAATAAATGTCTAAAGCTTCCCTGTTCCCTTATGCCTTCTTGCATAATGGCCATCTTAATGATTTGAGAGAAGGAAATGTACAGCTATTCATGTTAGAAATTTGTGGGAAAATTCTTCTTTTAAAGGTGCTGAATTTCTCCGAGGTAGAATGCGTATTATTGTGTGTTACTGTAACTGTTATGCTGAGGAGTCTGAGTGACAAAGCTAGGAGCAACGTCTCCTTGCTTATTGTCTTTGTCATTCTATTTGTGTGTCATCCCACTGAAGCACACCTGAAACAAAAGATGAAGTTGCATGTGGAATCACTCTTTGAAAAATCACAACTTCTATGTAGTTGAAACTAGCAGTGTCCAAGTTCTGCTCCATGGACTTCTGGTGGCTACCAAGCTCATCATAAGTGGTCAACATACATGGCTAATCGATGGACTCGTGGCAGATGATAAAATGCCTAGGATAGAGCGAGGTGGTGTTATGGGGTCCACAGCAGTCCATGAGCCCCTTGGGATCTGTAGTTTCAGTGCTTCTGTGTCCTGATCCCTGGAAATATGACTGCAGTGTGGCAGGGAGTACATGTGCACAACCAAGTTAGTCGACAATAAATCTGCTCGTATGACCCTACTTAACCGAGAGTGCTTTAGTGTATCTACTTAGTGATGCTATGGGATACAAAATTATAAAATCTGGGCCTGTTTGGAAACACAAATATAATGACTGAGGAAGACATTTGAAGCAATCTATTTCCAGGAAAGACAAAATATTCTTGCTGCTTTTCCTAATTGTGATGGTTATCCTGGATTTGTGGGAGGTATTGAGGGGAGGACAAACTGTGCTAGTCTGAGTTCTATTAGGAAAAGTCTGGAGAGTCTTGTGCTACTTGAGTTGCAATGATAACCTTTCACTAAAATAAGGGTTGCTGCATAGTATTGAACTGTGCTGGCAGAATGGCTTGCTGATATCCTGATCAGTTGAGCAAGAATCATTTATGCTATGTGCTCTTAGAGATATTGCTGTTGCCCTGCGCACCTGGAAATGGCTGTTTGTGTGTTGGCCTTCCCGGCAGGAGAAGGCCTCCTGGATCGCAGCATTTTATGGCTCTGTCTAGTGAAGTCCTTTCAGTCATCTAGATGCTGCTCCTCCCACGTAGATGTAGGGATGGCACTGTAAGGGTCCATGATGACTTTTGCGCAGCGAATAATCATCACAATCAAGAAGAGGCAGAGGAAGACAAAACAGGCTAACGTCAGTCCCTTGTCCACATCGACGTACACAGGCTCTGGGGTTGGTCCCTCCATTGCTTATGCCACTCTTCATCTGGGTGTATAGTTACTCCTAACATCATCAACCACCTGCAAAACAAACACGGTGTCAGACACAAGTGATTGCTGCTCCTGGGTACGGAGAAACTTGGGGGTGGAACTAGAAACAGAAAATCTCTCTGATATATTCTTGTAGGGAAATAAACCTGCTGGAAATGTCGTAGCTTGGGTAACTGTGAGAGCTGTGAACAGGAGAAACCTCATCTCCAGCTTAATTTAGCCCATGAATGCTTCTTGCTAAAATATTAGCCAATAAAAAGAGATGTTAACGAAGAAAAGAGAAGCAGTGGTGAACAAGCACTAGCCACTTGAAATATCTCTTCAAAGAGGTACAGACACCATTCTTGTCTCAGCATTTCCCAATCATGAAAACATTTCCTCTCCCCTGCTAGTGTGAAAGAGCAGACAAATGGCAGAGCAGACTGTTTCTATCCCAATTTTCCTGTCTGTCCAAACATTCCCTGTCTCTGGCACAAAGGAAAGTGAAAATTATGCGTACTCGTTTTCCATAGCATTTAATCTCTGGTACTCAAAGGTTCTCCAGGCAATAGAAGATTTTTAGGAGCAATATAATTTTTAAGTGGGTGTTTTATCACCCAGAGAGGTAAAGGGGATTATGTGATTAGTACAAGGATTATTTTATTTGATGCAGATGTCTGCATAGCTGAAGGTCTCTTCTGACCTCATCTCAATCCATAACCAAAATGGCTTCAGCAGATATTGACTCCCTGCAAGTTTGCCTCTGGATAGTTCATTAGCTGCTAACACAGATTGCTTTGTACGATGATGCTGAAGGAGAGGAACTGACCTGATTCATGGAATTGAGTCACTGCCCAGGGATGGGGGAAACTTTTCCTGACATCCAGCTTTGGTCAAGGTGGGAGGTAGAAGTGTTAAGGGTAACTACTGTAAAGGAGCAGGAATGTGGAATGTCTCTTTAAAACAAGCAGCAACAAAAAATGTTATTCACATCAAATGCAATAATCAATCTGAGAAGAGATCCCTGCTTCATTTGGGGAAGAGAGATGGGAAAGAAGATATTGAAGCACAGGGACAGGTGAGTGGAACTTGGGTATCAAGTGGTCCAGCTGCTCTCTGTAGCTGCCTTTATGCAGTGAGGAAATCCCAGGTACAGGTTTTATCTACACAGCCAAGTTTGCCCAGCTACATTTCCAGTGAGCTGGTGCTGCTGGCAGGGCTAGTTCAGTAGGGGTTCACGTCTGGCTGGAGCATCGTGTTGTGCCAGCTGTGGGTGAGTGTCCCAGTGGCTCTTACGCCCTGAGAGTTTTCCTCAGGGTGAACTGAGGATCTTTTATTTCAAAAGTTCACAGTTCCTTCTCTGTCTCATAATTTACTCCTTTTCAAGTTGTTTTCCAATTTCACCACCTTCTAGATCCTACAAGGCGAGTATAAATCAGCTGGGCCCTCCAGTCTATTTTAAGCACAAGGACAGCAGATTTTTTTTTAATTTCCTGAAAGCACAGAAATTACTGTGATAGCCGGTCCTGCAGCAGGGAGATGAAAGAAGCTGATGATGCGAAGTGAATAAAACCAAGCAGATATTGCATGTATTTACCAGTCAGATCCTTAGATGGACGAGCAAGTTTGGGCTTACGAAGAAATCACTGAGGAGTGGGGTCAGACTTGTCATGTTCTCCTGGCCTGATCAGAGGTCTGTTATTCCCAGAAGACACCATGTCAAGCCAACAGATCTTACACTTTAGTTTACAACTTCATTTGGTGAAAAAGAGTCAAGACCCGATCAGCAAGGCTGACTATTACGTGTGGATACTTTTTTTTGTGGAACAGAAGAAAAAAAGTTATCAGAAGTACTAATGTAGCCCAGTCCTTCCTGAAGTACTCTTGTGAAGGTCCAACAAAGATGGATTTGATTTTTCACCTCCTGATATTCTGGCTATTGTGTCATGCGATGTTATTCTGCACTGATACCTCCTGCAGAATATCAGAACTACCTGGTAATTTCCACCAGTACTGATCTTTGAAAAACTGCATTTTCAATCAGATGTACTTTTTTCCTAAAAGATGAATCATTTACTCAGAAAACGATATGAGGTTTCAAGTAGAGATCCATCCCTTGCAGATTTTTCTCTTCAAAATGAATCATGCAATCTCATGGGAGTTGTGGTTCAAGTGCTGCATCCTTCTGCTTGCCTCTGCCCGCAGGGCAGTGGACGGAGGATGCTTCCTATGAAACATCTGAGCTGTCATGCAGCCCTCCCTCCTACTGGAAGAGAAAAGTGTATTATGGGAAGGATACAACAGGCAGAAGGCTTTACCCAGAGAGCAGAGTGAGAGCGTATGGCATCTGAGCTGTAGATCGCAGAGGAAATTACAGTGACAGCTTGAATTTAATGGTTTCAGGTTTAGGTTGATCTTTTCTGCCAAAAAAATCATCATTTTCAGAGGGAATATAAATATTTTTTCCCAAAATGTGTGATTTGTATAACCTCAAGAATACACATCTTCTCTCCTTCTGCTCTCCCCATGAACTTGATGACATGTCTATGCTGTGACTACTACTCTGCATTAAGTCATTAGTGATGGAGAAAGTATTTCTTGGGGCTGTCCAGAAGGGCCTGCCTTTCCAAGCTGCTCTTCTCGCTCACAGCTTGGCTGCTCACCTGGATCTGTCCGTGCACCAGCATTGACAGAGGGGGAAACCTCCTCTGGGGATCCGGCTTGTCGGAGACGCACCAGCATAATGCTCATGCTCATCCAAGTGGTGTGGTGGATTAGGTGTCAGAAGGCATTTGGTAATGTTCTGCACTGTTAGTTAATGCAATTGCATTTCAGCGGGCTTGGCGGTGCAGAGACAGTTATTGGCGCTGAATGGATCTAGGTGCTGGAACGGGGTTGTCTGAGGCAGTTGTCTTCAGATTACTTTATTATTGCTGGAACATAATGCTGTTCTAGATCGGGTATCTGGGGACTGGCAAGAGATGGTCCTCAGATGTGAAAGGAGTTATTTCTGTATGTTCACCAGGGCTGGCTCCTCCTGAGAAAGTCCAGCTCCCTGGTTTTGCCATGGATGCGCTGTTTGACTATTAGTTTCTAAAAACCCCTTAGCACTGCTGCAGGTAGGGATCTGTCTGTGGGTACACCAGTGCACAGGGCGGGAACAAGCTTGTTCCCATGTGAATATTCAACTTGCCTTGTGTCTCCCAGCACATGTGTGCTGGACAATGACGTGCTCACATACATGAGTGAGGGTACAACAGCCGAACAACTTGTTCTGCTTATTTTCCAATTCCTTGGCCAGTGCCTCAACCTCCCCTTGGATTTCCTGGGTGCCCAGTGGTACAGCCAGGCTTGGAGGGGGTATGGAAGTGTCTTACAGGTTGAAGCAGAGCTGGTCCATGCTGGAGGAGGCCCTGCTTGTGCATCCTACCATCTATCTGAGCCACAGGATGATGTGCTGTGTACATCAGCAGAATGGTTTTGCAGGTCCCAGTCTGGCTTGTGAAATCCATCGGTGTTACTGAAAGTAACTCTCAGTCCAGCTTTATACTGGTTGGCTGGATGCTTTGCTCTTATTTACCAGCACGCTCAGTGTAGACAGCACATGCAAATGGGGTGGGGGGAAGAAAAGATTAGCAGAAACAATTATAAAGGTCCATGCTTGAATGATCAGATTTTCTCTGAATAGCTGAATTGTAGAAAATTACTTTTTTCCAGCTTGTCAGCACCCAGCTGTAGAATGATATTTTTTTAATTTCTTCAGATTTGTTGAAAACATAATTTGGTTTAAACAAAGCCAACAGATGAAGAAGGGCAATCGCTGGTTCAGATTATTAAGCAGTTTAGTGGTCTTATGAGTGTATGCTCTTCTGTAAATCCCCAGGTGCTTCAGCACAATCTCTCCCTCTAATGGCTCTGAGAATAGCTGGGCACTGCAGGCAGCCTCTTGGAGAGGGCTGTGGGACTGTCTGCTTCCCAGCATCTAGACAGGGCTGTCTAGAACTGCCCAGAAATGCTGGTAGCCTGAAACCAGCCCAAAGCTTTTGCAGAAGCTCAGCGCGGTATTTCATTCTGCAGGTGCAATTTGGGAGCCTGGTGGTCAGTGGTGAGTAGTAATAGTAATGGCATTTAAGAAACTGCAATCCCTGCAGCTGCAACGGCCCGGGGATGGAGCGGTGCTGGCTTGTGGTGCGCAGTGTGATTCGGGACCAAGAGTGACAGCCTGCGCTTGGCTCCTTGTGCATGGCAAAGGACCAGGACAAGGCAGCAGCTGTATCGCTTCAGGGGCTTGGCACCTTCATTGAGTTTTGACGCCCTGGTCCCTTCAGCTTGTTCTTGTCTGACTGTTCCTGCAGTTGGGCAGCCCTGCAGCCTGGCGGTCATGGGCAACAGTGGTCAGGGACCGTGGCCTGGGGGTAAAGAACTCGGGTACCTCAGTGAAGAATCAGTCCTGAGCATTTCATCTTTCCTCTGCTGTTTGTGTTTCCCAGTGCTCTTTTCATGAGAGATTACCACAAAAGAGGATATAGTCATTTTTTAATGACCTTACGTATACAAGCAGACTGAGATATTTTTGGCATCCTCTTTAGTATACCAGCTCTGTTACAGAATATATAATGCCTGTGCTCATCGGTGTGGCTGAATTTCACAATCATTCTTACCCGTGCAAGCTACTTTAACATACATGGTGGTTTTTTCCAAACCTGACAATCTTGGCACTATCCCTTTAAATATAAGGCAATAATGTACCACATCACAGTGAACTAGCCTAAACCATACTAGTTCCTATGCTGGTTAATCACGTTTCCACTCACCTCAACCCACAGGATATATTTCAAAATATATTTTTTTTTCTTCTGGACTCCTTCCCAAAACAATAGATATGCAGGGAGGGAAGGGATGGGAAACTATGCGATTTCATATATACAAGCAGATCCCTACCTTCCAGACCTGGGTAGGAAGCCTGTCACATCCCGGCATAGCAGCATTGTGGAGTTAAAATCCTGACTGTAGTCATATTTTAAAAGTTTTGTCAGTCAGTGTGGCTTTAATGGCGTTCAGGCTCCACTCAGGTTCATGTCCACCCAGACCTGGAAGCAGTTCTCCTCACCGGTGTGTTCTGGAAAAAAAAAAAAAAAATTTACACTTGCTCATCGTGCAGGATGTGGGCGTTACGGATTCATTAAGCAGTTGGGAATCGCTCCAGTGACAGCCTGAGGCAATCGGAAACAGTCATAGGCAAGATGGATTTCTTTATCAGACATTCCCTAGAAGAACATTTATGCTACCAAACCGATGCTTGAGTCCAAAGTTGTTATATCCTTATTTCTTAAGCAAAAAAACCATTTTTAATTCATAGTGAAAGATCAACCAGGTCGGAATTGATACTACTCAGGAGTCTACATCTTTCATTACTTTTTGACTTTTTAATCTTTTTTTTTTACAAAAATAGCCAGAATTAAAGTGAAATGTTTCAGTTGCATAAAATTGATTGATCTGAACTGATATACCTGGACTTAAACTATTAATTACTTGGATTTTTTTCAGTCTGATTTGAGATATTTCTTACACAAAATAATTTCAGCCAGACAAACCCTTAAACTCATTTCCCCACTCAGTTTTAACTCTGAACTCCTGCTCTTCAGCACCACTCATCGTCTGGAAGCTGTGAGGTGGTGAGACCTTGCCCGTTTGTTTTCAGGGTGCCTACGGACACCGTTACTCTGTGTCGGTGCAGAAAGGAGTGTTAAGATGTAGGGTCTGAAGGCTGGTGAGAGGAACAAGCTGAAGATGACCCCAAACCGCAGGTGGGGGGACTTGGCAGGACAGGGTGCTGCTGGGCTGAGGGAGCAGAGGTGACTGGCCGGGCAGGAAGGTGAAGTGCTGCTTCAGGAATGTATCTTGTGTGTGCATGTTGAATGAACTCACCTTCAATGTGAAGTTCAAATCTATAAAAGAAGAGTCCGAACACTTAATCATACTCTAATATTCTTAACAATCTAGTTTCGATTAACAACTCACTGCCTCTGAGCACAGAGTCAAATGCTGTAGATAGACAGATGAGCTGCTTTCTACATCCAGAGAGCAATAATATGACCGCTACCTTCATTTAAAAATTAATTGTCCTTTTATACTTACAGTTCTTTCAGCAGAAAATCAATACTTTATTTCAGTAGCTCTGACTTCCTATGAGCGTGATTTCTCCTATGTATCTGTAGCACTCAGGCAGGCTTAATCTTTGGTTTTAACCCGCTTTTTGGTTTGTTTAGTTTTTTGCTTGCTTTACATATTTGCTTCAAATCTTTATGCTCGGCTTAGTTTATGCAAACTCATCTATTCAACCTAGCCCACTCAGTTATGGTCAAGAGACAAATAATCTTCCCTCAACACTTGCCTTTAGGCAGTCATAAATTACTGGATGTCAATATTCCCTCTGAAGACTAAAGACATCATTTATGGGTGCCTAAAAAGTTGAAAACAAACACATAAATCAGGCTGGGGAAAGTCTTAAAAATTGCTGTTGCACAAATGTTTCCTTCTTACATAACCTCGTGGCAAGAATAACATTAATCTTCATTGAGAAAAAGATGCAACGTACACTTAAAATAACTGTGGGCTGCTTATAATTTGAGAGCATCCTAAATCAAATAATCATTTCTCATTCACTTGAGGAGCATGTGGTATTACTTGTTAATAAAAGGAAAAAAAAAAAGTGGTTGTGCTTAGGAATAAGTCACTGTTTAGCGTTATTGAGCTAACTGATGGGCAGTTGGGTTCTGGAGAGAAAAGTGCTTACAGTCTCCCCAAGTTCTACTAGTGTGGATAATCCTTCATTAAACTGTGCTGAAGTGGGAGCCTGAGAACATCTGGGAACCTTTTTCAGAGGAAAAAAACTGGAAATGGTAGTTCAGAGGTAACTGGGTGGGTAGAGTCAGCGATGAGCTACTGGCTCCTGGGCACAGCGGTGGGAAGTGCTAGGACTTAAGCAACAGATACCAGCTAAACAAGGGCAGGTAAGCCAGGCCCGAGGTTGTAATGTCTTTGTATCGGCTGCTTTGCAATCCACAGGGGAGCAAGAGAAGAAAGGACATCCAGTGCTCCCTCAGCCTCCAGTTCAGGGGTTTTGCTAAATCTGCCCAATACTGTTCCCAGCTGGCCAGGCTCCGAGCAAGGTGCGAGCCAACAGCCCAGCGAAACGGAGAGCAGCATCTCCTGTGCACACTGCAGGGACACTTCCTTGGTTCCCTATGCGCGTTTCGGCTGTGGGGGAGAGCTGCAGTGATTTTTGTAAGGTGGTTCAACCCCTCCGCCTTGCAGTACTTGCTTCTACCTGGGGAGGCCTGTTGGGAACACTGATCCATCAGGTACTGAAATCCTTTAATGCCAGGAAAATGCAAAGCAATAGCTATGATGTGCAAAGTTTAGCTGAGCTTGAAAAGGAACGTCTGTCTGCAGCAGGGCTATCCTTCATTCAACATGTGTGTTGATAAGGAGCCTGAAGCTGCTTTTCTTATCACTCAGGGCTGTGATGCACAGCGTGCGTGTCCCCTTTCATCACGGTGAGTGGCAAACGTAAAGGAGTCAGAGAAACAAATGGATTTTGCTTTTAAGCCAAGGCTTGTAAGGTCTGACTAGATACGATATGAACTCATTTTAATGGAGTATCTGCTGTTTAAACTCTCTGCTGTTTAAATCCTATGGAAGGAGACAAACATGTCTGTTGGTCCTGTCAGTTATTTCATAAATTAAACTGTGGCTGTTAGCCAGCAGAACTCTAAGCAAAGCTATGTGGAAATTTTTCACTGCAGCAGAGCTGAAAGGGAGGAAAAAAGAAAAACAATTTCTTTCACTCCTGCTCTGAAGATTTTTTTTTACAAAACCAAAAGATGCACTTTGAGGTAGAACAGCAACTCCTTTTTGCATGAATACTTACCTTGTGGTGGTGATTTCCAGTATTCTCTGGAAAGAGTAGCTGCAGGATATTCTCAGACACATCTTTTGCCCTTTCATCTTGAAAAGCTACGTACGTGTGGTCAAAATGTTGACACAGCCTCAGTCGGATTTGAGGAAAAGTATTGTGGGTGAATGCTTACCAAAATAGCTGGGTTATACCTGCAGAACTGCCACAAACGTTGGCGTGAAGAAATCATGTAGCCCTGCTTCATTTCTGAATTCTTTATTTAAAACGAACAGTTAAATTCTCACTAATGAAGGAAGCTCCTAGTCAAGAAGGTACTAATTTTATAAGTCAGAGGCAAAACAGAAAAAAAGTTACAGGTAGCTTTGCTATAGTAACAGTTGTAGGTTTTGTGTATGCGAGTATTCATCAATCCATGTTGATAACTAATTTGTGAACTTTTTTTAATACGAATGTTTCTCAGATACTTTAGAAACTTGTGGGGAGAGGGATTTCATCAAATAAATGTAACCAAAAATAAAGCTCAAAGTCCAGAGAGTGTTTTGGTTCAACGCAAAACAACACAAATTTTATCCTATCGAAGACACCGCTCGTGTCTGTTCCTTTTCAGAACCAGTTTAGTCCACAGGGGACAGTAAGGATGGAAGCCTGTAGCTTGTGCTAATGCATATAATTTACTGTGCTATTTCTCCTCTGTTTCTTTGTGGTGATCTAATCAGAGGCCCGATGCCAGCTGAACGACATCATATCTTAAACTGAAAATTTTTTGCAAAGGAGTCTTAAAGATTGAATGAATAAGCCATGAGGTGTAGAGGTGCTCCTGTGTAGGAATATGGATTTGACTGCAAAGCAGGACATGATGTTATAAACTGTTCAGCATCTGTTGCCAGGTCTCTGGGCAAAAACGGACCGAGAGCAGGAACAGCCCTAAAGCCCAGAAATGTCGTTGGGTAGGGATCAAAAACCCTTAGAAAACATTGGCAAAACCAACCCTCCTTTTAAACAGATTTGTCTTTCTGCACTGGTATGAGGAATTGAAGAAAAAAATAATTGAAGATCTGAAATGAAAAGTTAGGGGCCCTGGGTGATCTGAAAGGGGTTTGGGTTCAGGTTGTTTCAGGGAGCAGTGCTTTGTGCTACGTGAGACATCCTGAGAAGCTCACTGCTCCTCACCCTCTACAGCTGGAAAGCCAGAACTGTTGCAGCATGTTGGCTAATTTTAGTTATAATTTGCCAACAGAAGTATCATTACTAGCTTTTTCCCTGTTCTCTTTTCTCAAGAGAACAGTTTTTCTCTTACTACTCTAAGAACTGGAAGAATGAAAATTGGCCCGTTTTCAGAGACGCTGAGTGCCTGGAGCACCATCTGGAATCAGTGCGACCAGCCAAACAATTCAAGATCACAGAAAATCTTCACGTTTTCAGACTTCTCCCTTTCTGTACAGTTCTGCACGTGAATACTGCACAAAAGCTTCTTTCTGATGCGGCTCCAGTTGGCATCCAGATAAACTATATTTTTCAGCTGTCTCTCAGTGGGGATGGATTGCCTTTTCCTTCAGAGAGAGGCCAGACGATTTTTATTACAAATGAACCAAAACCTTGAGGCAGGACATGCATTACATGTCCATGACAGCACTGGCAGGAGTGAAGGATCCTAATAAGGATTTAAGGATAATTGAACTCTAGTCTCCAGCTCTGCAGGTAGATAACAAATATAGCAGCCTCCAAATTCTACGTGTCACCGAGCGAGGCTGAGTGAAAGGATAAATGGCCCATTGCTCAGAAGCGTGAGGAGCAGTTGGGATCCTGAGTCTACGTCCCAGCTGCTCATGTTCTGTCTCTTGTCCTTCCTAGGACATGTGGGCTATATCTGTACTAGTAAATCAAATGTGTCCAAGACTGTTTTTTTGGCATTGAGGCTGGCTGGCAAAGAGAAGCCCATGCAAATGCTGTTAAAATTGCTTGACTTCTGTGGCAGGTCATTATACTATAATGTGGTTATACAGAGGGATGACAAAACAAACTTGTAAACTTTGAGTATCTTTTAGATGTGGAATATATTTATGAGGAGTGCCAGATGGATGGATCTAAAATATAGTTTGTATTTAATCAAAGATAAGAGTAAAAAATTATCTCTGAGAATGCTGAAGCCATTGGACACTTTCTGAATGGGCTTTGGTGGCATGAGGTGGGCAGAATTCTGATTTAGTGACCACCAGCAGAGCCTGACATTGAACGCTGTCCAAGTGGTGAAAAGCCACCCAATGGCTCTTACCCTGGTTGTAATTCCCATTTCTGTGGTGTGGTCCCCAGATCACCTCCAAGCCTGCGATCCTTGGGCACCTCAAAGATGGGGCACTGCTGCAAGCTAGGCTGCAATGCAGCACCCCTGAAGCAGGTCTCATCTGTGCTGGTGATGGCTTTGGCTGTAGCTTTGTCTGTGCTTGGGGTTTTGGTGGTGATTAATGCCTTTTCATTCCCTCCTGCCCTCCCATCCCAATCTGTATTGATGGTATTACGAGGTATAGCATGTGACCCCAAGTTTAGCTGTGTTTCTACATGGGTTGTTTTTCTGATCATACTCCAAGTACACGTGCAGCCATTTCATCACATCAAGAAAGGTCCTTTCCACAGCTGGAAGCTCATTGACTATTCTATAAAACTTGTAGTCAGAGCCACTCTTTTAATTAAGACTTTACTGAAAGGAGCTTTGATTCCAGCCATGTATTACAGCTTGATGTTGTTTTCTTTGTCACTGCAGCAGATCACTGGAAGTGTAGTCCTTGATTAAAAAGATTGTGTGCAATTACATTCCATCTCCACGTCTTCAGCTAGAGCAGTAGCTTGTCAGTGGGTCATTGGGAATCAGACTGCCAGAACCTTTGTACATGTTCAATTTATAAAAGATTGTGTTTCTGGCACAGCACTTGACAGTCCTGTACAGCCAATACCTTATTAATGTGCCATTAGCCACAAGGAACATTTTTAAGTGAAGCTAATGTACAGGGAGTGACGAGGGCTTGCCTGAACTGACTCAGCAGCTTGGAAGGTCTTTTCTCCCTTGCAGGGATCACACTCACTTCTGAATGTGCTCGAATGTTCCGAGCCTAAATGCTGGTTTTCCCCTTCTAACCACCTTTATTCTTTTGGTTTCTGGTGGACTAGGGTCACTGTAATTTGAAAGCAGGTCAGTGTGCTGAGGAATAAATACCTTCCATTAGGGAGACCTCTGTAGAACAATTAAAATGGTCAAAGGGATGATTAGTTGCTTTAGAAGTGCCTGAACAAGATGGGACTCTTCAGTTTGGGAAAAAGGTGGCTGAGGAATAATGTGTTTGAGCTATACAAAATTACACATCAGGTGGGTGGGGAAAATGGTTTCCTCCTCATTAAAAAAATTTCACCAGTTTCCAAAACAGGGAAGCTTGGGGGCATTCAATGGAACTAGTAGGAAATGACCTTGAAACAGAAACAAAATAATAAAAGTACTTCTTTATTCAGCAGATAACAACCTTCTGAAACTTGCTGCCACTGGAGACAGCACCAGGAGGCTGAAAAGGGGTTGGATGAGTAATGGACAACAGGTCCACAAATAGGCTCTGAAAACACGAAGCAGAGGTCTTCCCCATGACTTCCCTAATACACCAGTCGTGGATGTTGGAGGACGGACTGCCAAATGGGGCCAGGCTTACGTGGCATCCCGAAGGAGCATCTCCCTGTGAGACTATCAGAGACAGCGCTGGGCTGGAGGGACCACTGGTCTGACCCAGCAATGGGTTTCTTATGTTCTTATTTCTTGGATTGCTGATACTTTCAGGCTGACTCCTGGAAACTCCCCATTAAAAAAGAAAATATGAAAGGTCTGGTCCAATTTCAGCTTCAATCTCTATTTATATCTTTGAGTAATATAGCTCTAATAATTTAAAACTGGGCAGTGATCTTTGCTTCTAGTTTAACTCTGTCTCTTTATATTTACATATTCAGTACAAAAATGACATTCCTCAAAAGCTTTTCATGCATGAAAGGAAACTAAGCTCAAACAGCTCAGTCCCATGAATAATAAGGTGAGATGTGTCCCAGTGAGTCTCTGACTGGTACTTGTTTGTTTATTGTCACAGGCTCATTTTACGTCTGTGCTCTTGGAGATTTAGTTAATTGCAAGTGCTGGCAACGGAGACTAGTTGTCTCGCAGAACACTTGACTTTGGGCCAGAAACAAGTACACATCTAACAGAAATTACATCCCCAAATCCGTGTGTCCTGAAACAGAATTACCTTTGAGCACCGTCTCTCCAGACATGTAACTCAGTACTGAGCATCCTGCCAATGATCTTTAAAACTATGCAGGGAGCAAGCTGTGATGATGCTACTAGGATTAACTGAAGTTTCCTGCCTTGGTTGGTATACTTCTATGTTAAGATTTATTTAGGAACTGACTGGACTGCAGTCATACCTCAATACAGAGCTAGCCTTTTCTAAGGCAAATTTTTATATATGTGCACATGCAGATCTGAAACTGGGCTTTTTTTTTTTACTAAGTGTTCCTTCCTTCCCCTTGGATTGTTTTCCCTGCAAGGTCTTCTAGATGGTCCTGGTGCTGTGTGTGGTAAGGAAAGACTCCAGACCACCCCCAGGCTCAGTGTCTGGGAGCATCTGGAAGGACAGGACCTTCAGCTCAGAAACAGCACTTTTGCTTTTCTGTTGCTCGGCCGCAGTTCTGCCGGGTGCGATTCCATCAGCTGCTCCTGCTCTTGTGCCAGCAGCAGTCGGGTTTCATAAAACAGGGTTTTGACTAGGGAGAGGGAAGTGGCAGAAAGAGCCTTTACAACTCCATCGTGGTTCAGCAGAGGGCTTTTCTTAGAAGATGAACAAAAGCATCTGGTTTTCACCAGTTTTGCAGTGTTTGACATTAGCTGATTGACAGAAATAACAAAGCCCGGGATGTTTCTCCCCTGTCACTGCAGATTAACATGAAGAATTACCTGGTTGCAGTGGCTGAGGGAAAATGGTTCCCTCTTTACTAAAAAGCCCTGTCTGTTTGTTTCCTTTTGAATTTTTGTTCTGTATTGACACACAAATGGGACCTCTACCCTGCACAGCGTGGGATGCAAAGGTGTGTGAGCTGCTTGGGCGTTGTGCGGCAGGAGCGAACGCAGACCGCAGGGATCCTCTGTGGCAGGACAAGGCAAGGAGCCTTGGTTTGCTTCAAGGTGGCCACTTAGAGCAGGGTGGTTCGAGTCACCTCTAAGACCTCAATTTTAGCAGAGTTTGAGTTAACACTTCTAAAGGGAGGCAAATAAAATCCTATGATCTGTTCTATTTTTCTAAGCTGAAAGTAATTATTAACTAAGAGTAATATAAAGCAAAGCTACAAGGAAACTCCTTTAATAACGGAAACTCCAACGCTGCCTCACGGTCTGTAAGCCAGGTCAGTGCCTGGCAGTGCTGTGCTTTCAGTTTAAGCCCGCTCTGCAAACTGGACTTTGCGAATTGAGATTTAGTCTAGCATCTCTGCCCGTTTCCGTGACTGCCCCAACTGCGCCTGCAGCCTTGAGGGGGGGCAGCAACGGAAAGTAGCCTGAGACTGCGGGGAAATTTAGTCCTTACAGGTACACCAAGCCTCCACGTTGGAAAGACGAGTATTGGCCGGTCGCTAGAGAAGACAGAGCGCGGGGAGGGGTTGGAGAGGCTGCTCCCAAAGAGCCCGATGTACCTAACGTTACCCAGGTCAGCAACCCTGTCGTGATACCCGGAGTAAATAACGGGGCTCGTAGGGGAGAGCTGCCTAGGGCACCTGTCCTGGGTTAAATGAACATTGCAACTGGAAACCGTTCAAAAGCAGAGAGATATACAGTGCTAAGCTAGAAAATAACACTTTGTCATGTTAAATTATGGTCTGCGCGTTGCTAGGTACCTTTCCTGGAATGACTTTTCCTCAGCAGAGAACAATGGTTGGCTCGCATTTACTTGACTGCGAGCACCCTCAAACTAAATTAGTTTTGTAAACGCTGGAGTGGCCAGTGGTCGGGTTGATTTCTTGATAAGTTCTTTTAGTAATAAAATGCCTCATAAAACCTGCATTGGCTTCAACCAGGAGGACTGCAGGCAGCTAGAAACTTCTGATTGCTTCACTTTAAGCCAGTATTCTTTGGCTAACTGAAATACAAATGCCTGACAAATGTTTTCTGTTTGTCTTTCTGGCAAATGTTCCTGATGTGCGGGGGAAAATAAAGGGCGATATTATTCACATGGGCATCTGATCGGTCAGGTCTGAGAAGAAGCTTGTGCTTCTGAGACACCTATAGAAAATCAGTGGGCCATATAGGCTGACAGCCTGCACTTGGCATTTCCCATGTGCTGCAATACGACAAGCACAAACTTCAGCCCTCCTCCTCCTCAACTATTTTTTTTTTTCTTTTGCGAGTGCCACACGCTGACTCACTACTGGCCATGCAGTGGGAAAGACAGTGGCGTTTGTGCATTGCTGGGTGGGTCCATATGTCTGAAGGCACCATCTTGACATCTTCCAAGGCCTCCATAAAACCAGGTCTGAGAGATAAGCGGTGTCAGGAAACCCTGCTGAACTTTCTCTCTGAGGAAAGCCTTTCTGCCAGAAAGGATGCTCTAACTGGAACATCACCTCACCTTCTCTGCCAACTAGTAAACCCCTCATTTTCTCAAAGGGAAGTCCAAGCAGAGTTTTGACTTTGAGAAATATGTGCCAGCAGCTATCTGATATTCAATATTTTCGGTTCTATTGATATGCAATTTTTAGCAGGAACTGTTTAGATTATAGCAGCAGTATGTAAACCTAAGCTTGACCACAAAGACTGGTGGTTTTGGCAGCTACTGAAGGTATAGTTTAAAGTAAAAAGTCTTTGCAGAAGTTAAGTCCTGAGAGGCTGTTTTGTCCCAGCTTAAAGATTCTCTAGGCTTATGATGTAATTTCCTGAATGCTACAATGGTGTTGGTTTTTTTTTTTCTTGGTGACCTACTGCAGTGGACACCGATTACAGCATTTGCCCAGCTTCTTATATTTACAACCTTGAAACTGTATTAGCAGTCTAATGGTGAAATGTAGCTAGCCTATGCATACCTGCCCATCAAGTGACAAGTGCAGCCATGAAGAATGAATGCAGATCTGCTTTTAAGAAATTGGGGACATTCTTACTGCACACCGCTCCGGTACCTGTTCCTGCTGGTTTATGCTGCAGGGACTCCCCTCCATCCCTTTCTATTTAAAGTCTTCTGACAGAGCTGATTATGGTAGCAACTTGTATCAATGGCATTTAGGGAATACGAGCATTTGTGTTTGCAGTTCTCGTGTGTTGCCCTGAATTTCAGATGTGGCTTGTTGGTTGTTGAAACTATGCATGAAGACATTTCAGTCACTGAAGTCAGATGCATTTTGAAGCGTAGTAACTTGTTCCACCCGCAAATTTTGCTTCTTCCAGTGAAAGTGTGATGGTTTGCTATGTGTTTAGGAAAATTCCTTCACTATACATTCACCGTTTTTACTATTCCCATAATCTATTGGATAACTGATACTATCAAAGATCTGCTCTGTTATAGAAAGTGACTCTTAAAAACTGCCTTCCCCCCCCGCCTTTTTTTTTTCCCAAGCTTGAGAACCTAACCCTGAAAACTTAGCCTGGGAACTGGGTCTAAGCTCTTTGCTACCTCATGAATCACCATCCTGGGAATGATTCTGCACTGGAACTTGGAACAGCCTAATAATTCAGGAGCCAGGAGACATCCCAGCTCCCCCCCACACCCTGGCCTTACATATGGCATTGCTGCACTGCCACTGGATATAAAAAGCCTACAGAATCTGTTTCAGCCAGGAAGCAGCTGGGACTTCGAATGCAGATGAGAAGTAGACTTAATTCACTTGAGTAAAAGAGGTCAATAGAAAATGAACATTTTTTTTTTCTGTCTATAATTGCATTTTAAGTACATAATAAGTAGACGATAGTAACCATGTGCTAAAGGGTCCAACTGTTCTTAATTGACTAAAATAGCTTCTAAAGACTGTTTCTATTAAGGATTTAACACAACGTACTTCTACACCACTGCGCAGGATGGGTTGCAGTTAACTATGGCTCTCTTCTCTGGGTCAGGCAGCTTTGAATTCACGTGGTTTTCCTGAAGTCAGATACTTTCCTTTGGTACTGAGAGTCACCTGCCTCTGCCCCATTAACCTCAATAACGGGGCAATAGCTACGTGTCTGGGGTCTTTAGCACCAAAAACCCCGCTGTCTCCCACGTGAGCTGAAGGAGGCTTTTCCAGGGGTTATACAAAATTCAGCTGCTAGAAAGAGGTAGAGGATAGTGGTCAGCCATGCTGAGGTGAGGGTATTGTGCCCAGCTGCCGTTTCCTTCCCTCCACCCCAATGCCAGATCTCTGGTATAAAAACCTGTGTTGTCTCACCTCTGCCAAAAGTGTTAAACTTCCCCCTTCGCAGCCCAGAGCGGGTCTGGGAGTGACCGTAAGGGCAGTTACGGTGGCAAACTGCAGCGGGGCTAGCAGGAAGGGGAGAGCAATGGATAGTTTTGGATGGAAAGCTGGAAATAATCATTTATCCCAGGTCAGTAGGGTGAGGAAGGTCATGTCCTGCTGTATCCCAGTAAATAGTGCATTGAGCTGTAGAAGCACAGACATAGGAATTGAGTTTCTCCTCTGTGGGATCTTCAGACCTGGGACTCCATCTGTTCTGGAGTCGGCTTATGTTTCATTTCTCAGAAACAGGGGAAAAAAAAAGTGAGTATCTCATCTGTAAGATGAGACAGTAAAATCAAGAGTCTGTTTTCTCTGTGCATGGGACATTCTAGGAAAATTAGTT
This sequence comes from Aramus guarauna, assembly GCA_013400195.1. Lineage (NCBI taxonomy): Eukaryota > Metazoa > Chordata > Aves > Gruiformes > Aramidae > Aramus > Aramus guarauna. The sequence continues at coordinate 3,368,234 of VXBL01000838.1, read as the reverse complement.
TTCTGTAGGGTCCTAGAATGAAAATATTATTTATCCTGCCCTTGCCTAAATGAAGTCTTTTGTTCTCCAGCCAAAGAATGAGAAGTGCACTTCTGAAGTGTCTTGAAGTTGGCTGCAGTACAGGTTGCTCAATATTAATTAAAGAAAATATATAAAATACTAGCATAATCATCATGGCAATACCAGCCCAGTGTTTTATCCCACCTCCTTTAAACAGACTGAATAAATCATTGCCTTAAATAATTTTCCGCAAAGTAGCATGCCAACTGCTCCAGTTTACTGGCACGCAGGCAGACAACAGAATCCTGGCAGAATTTTAACACACATATTTGAAAAGCAGCATCTCTGAGCTTTGTCTTTTAATTGCAGAGCATTAAATCATATAATCCGTCTAGCTCTAGGCTCTCTATCTCAGCCATCTTATGTTAACCTGTTGTCAAAATAAATTTGATTTGCAAGCATACAAGAGTCAGGATGATATTTTAATTTTAGATCACTTCTCTGAATGTGATTTTCACCTAAGGGTTTAAGCACATGCCTAACTTTAAACATGCACTTAGGGCAGCCCTACTTATTGTAAAACAAGTAAGGCCAAGATACCGAATTGTTTGGGTTCCGAAGTTCTCACAGACTTTAATGAGAACAGAGGCTCCCAGGTAGGATTGAGGAGCCCATCTATTCCTATGCCTTTCACTTTTAACCTATGTCCAACTAAAACTATCAGACTTAAATGCATGATCTAAGTATTTTTTTTTTGTTCTGCTGGATGGCAGCTGGACATTGCGGTCATTGTACTGGATATGGTGGTACTCTTTCCAGTCTCCACCTCTGCTATTGGATTTTAAGGCAGAAAAATTGAAGCATTGCTAGTTACAAGTAGGAAGGAACTTTCCAACTTTAAAAATTAATTCATCTGAAATTCTCCCTGGAATTCAGATTTCCTTGTATCTCAAGAAACAGTAACCATCTCCTTCCTGTAGGTCAATGTGTATGCATTAATTTAAATCCATGTGACAAATGATATCAGATTTAGCAGAAAAAACAAAGCATAAATCTATGCTGACCAGGCATATTTGCAAACAACAAAAAAAGGCTAGAAATAACTTGCTCAGTAAATTAATACACAGCCTTTGACATCACAAGTGCTCCAGACTAACATCCACACAGCTGGTAAAATGGAAGTTTGTTATCTTGAATATTAAGTGGAAGAAAGGTCAGAGAAATTAATTAAGCAAATATATAGCAAGCCTGACCTAGCAGTCGTCAGAAACTCAAATCAACGGGTATTTTCCTTGCAGGACAAAAACATTAAACTGTGAACTTGGACCAAGTAAATAGAAATCTCTTTTGGCAGGCTTTTCTGAGCACAGAACCTTTTCAGAGCATTTTATTTACAAATGTTGGACTTTTCCATTTTGTAAGTGAATCCAATCCCACACTTACAAAGACCACAGCCTCATCTAACTACTTCAGTAGCACTTGCCCCAAACAACAGCTAGTTTTTTCAATGTCTGATCTTATTACACAAAAATCCATGCTGCTTATAGTACCCACTTTTATTGTTCATTATATTACAGCCTGCTTTTAGATCAATGAATGATTTCTCCCTTTGTATTTAAAGGGACACAATATTGGTAACTGCTGTTAGGTATTTCAAGTGATAATCTTTAAAGAAGAAAAACTATTTAGCATTCAGATTCATTTGCTTATACCCTAAACTTTGCAGGGCTCTATTTGTAGATAGATTTTGCCAAATGCTGCACTTGGTGACAATAATACAATCCGGGAGTGTTACACTGGAGGCACTGAGCATTAACTGGGAATAAAACTTGGTTCTTCTCCATGGCTGATATGGTTCAGTTGTAGATAAATTAATCTCCCATAGCACTATGTGCTTTGTACGTTCCCTGTGCGTTCCGCTTCAGTAGTCCGCTTCCCGTTATTTTGATTTCATGCTGGCATAAACCTACGGTAAGACAGTGCTGTACAAACTTTATAACCTCAAGGAATTATTTGGGACGCGGTGAACTCGGCATAATTCTGTCCTCATTTATCCCCGTAAACAGTGAAGTCCATAAATCATCTTCCATCTCCTTTGGCACGCGGTGGCCCTCAGGAAAATGCTATGCAGAGCTCTCCATCACGCAGATGTAGGCTGGGACTCTGTGGCCAGCTAAGCCAGCAATGTGAAGACTTGCTTCCAAACAGCAGGCAGGGAAAACCACAAGAGTAAATCTGCTTGATTCCTCCTTCCTTTTTTATTTTTTTTCTGTGTGTGTATAAAAAAACCCAGAACAAACCCTCATACAAAACCATTCAGATGCTAGAGCATCTATCTATGGATCTCCTTTTACTTTAGAAATGTGCTTTTTCTCATTTCACATCCTCTGAGCCTGGTGAATTCTATTAATCCCATTTTAAAATATGGAAATATGGGAGAACTGAGCTGTGTATAAGGTCAAGCCTCTTTTTCTCTTTTTCTTGTCTCTAAAAAAAAAAAAAGCTTCTTTTAAGGGTTTGACTCTGGATACCTAAGTGATTCTCCATTCTGTCTAGAAATGTTTGGTCCTACGTGTCAGCAAGACGAGCTCCTGCTCTCCCACCAACACTAGCTTTCCCATCGTACGTTACCTATAACACTCAAAATTTAAACTGCAAGCTATAATTTTTGGCTGTTAATATAGCAAATTAGGCGAGAAGGGTGTCTTATTGCTGCGATTCAAATGTTGTTTGGAAATGCTGAGGCATATTAAAGTACTTTGTTGTCATTTCATGAATAATAAATGTATTTATTATTGCTATGCCACTCAAGCAGGGAAAACAACATCGGCTTGGGTGGAAATATGTCAGCAACCACTATTCAGCAAACAGAAGTTGATTATGTATAAATCTTCCCTCACATAGAAGTATTTTCCTGAGCGCTTTCTGCTCATCATTCCTTCCTCTTTGCAAAGGAAAATTGTGGGTTTTTCCCCTCCGCGTGCACTTGCACTTCCTTGCCCTTTTAGTTCCAGCAACTGGAAACTATTTCTTTATTCTCCTTTTTTTGTAATCTAGTGAAAAAGTGCTTTCATTCCTTTTCTAGACAGTAACTAGCAGTGACTTTATGGAGCGGTGATTTCTGCAGCACCCTCTCAGATTCCCTGTAGTTGTTCTGCCTGTACAAGCAAATGCAGCGTATTTTTGGGAAAGATTGCGAGTAAATGACCCCCGATTTCACGTTCGGTGCTCAGACTAGTGTCGTTTTTAAACAGTAGTTTCTCAGAAAGTTACTGGGAGTTGTCTTTGCTATTTTGAAGACGTGGCTATTATTTATTCAGATGGACTTCCTCTTGCAAAATGTGTTTTTACAAGAACTTTGCTAGCTATTTAATAATCTGCAAGCCAGTTTGGTTGGGGTCATTGAATGACATGTTAATCAAATACAAGTTTATGTTAGCCAGAGCTGTGTGGGGAAAAGAAAAGTGCTAATACAGCCAGAAGAAACTATAAGAAAAGAAATCAGAAAGTTTTGCCCAGAAAATCTGTTTAGAAATAGTTTGTTCTTCATATTCAGTTCTTCAAATCATGGGTGGAAAACTCGTTACGATAATCTTACAAAGAGTGGAATTAATCAAGTGGAAAAAAGAAGCAACAGGTAGCCCATATATCATATGAGAAAAAACAAAAAGTTATAGAAACTTGACTGTCCTCCTCCTCTTACCTCTGACATAAGGTCGTAGTTAGAGCATTTACTGATTTTTATCTCATGATAATACAAATACAAGGAAGAACGTAGAGATTGTGATTGAGAGCCTAGTTCTGATTTCACTTATCCTAGTAAGTACTGGATCGGCTCTGTCTTACCTCACCCCTACATGTTTGACCTTCTAACTTTATTCCTTGTTTTAAAATCCTCTTTGGTTTCACTTTGAAGGTGGGGAATATGCTTAATGGCAGCAGTGACACGGCATTGCACTCGGGAGAACTGGCACGGCCGTCTGAAGCCTTGTTTGCAGGTGCTCCTGCTTTCTGCTCTCTCTTATAGAAGCATTTTCCAAAAATCCATTATTTTAGAGAGAAATGCATCAATAATGGAGGAAAAACCAAAGTTTTGAATAGAGAGATGGTGTTTGCTACCATGAAGTAGGGTGGGAGATTAAGAAATAGATCATGTACAAGAAAGGTTGCAAATTAATCTAATCACTCAAAAAATTTTGAAGGAACAGCTACTCTTATTTTTCCCTGATGGTTACTACTCTGTTTTATGGATTAAACTGCTCTAAAAAATGCTGAATTTCTCAGCACAGTAGAACTTCCAGATATTTCAGAAAAATGCTATTGGGCAGTTGCGTAATAAAATTAACATCTGCTTGCAATCATATACCCTGCTGCTGTTCAAAGATCCTCTTCTCCCAGCAAACCCAGTGAACTTAATAGAACCGGTGGAGAAACTTTTCTTTTCCTGATCATATTTTCCAGATATTCGGCGAGTGTGCCACTTTGTTGGATAATATGACGAAGAGGGGGAAAAGATAGCGAGGGAAATGTGAGAGCAGAGGAGCTGCAGCTCCAGTTTGGTGCTTTAGAAGAATTCCTTCCACCACAGCCCCTTCCTCCCTGAAGAACAGGGCACCGTGGTGGTACTGCTCTAGCTCCAGGGCAAGGCAATCCTGGCTTTGCTCTGCTAGAATGAGACTCGCCGTATCAAGGGGACAAAAACTTTTAAACTGTGTGGAAACATCTAACTGAAATTGCTCCTTTTTTCAGCTTACGCATGCCCTACACAGGGAGACAGACTTCAACAAAAAAACTCTAGTGATTGGCATCTACTAAAAAAAAAGAGGTTTTGTTCACAGAAAAAGGCAAAATACTAAATGTTATTAACCTTTTTTGAAAAACAGACTTTTTTCCCTCTCTCAAGATTATCTGTTTAGAGGCAAAGTCAGGTTCTTGCAGAAAACAGATTTGAAATGCCATACTAAGTTTTGGTTATCATCCATGATCTTTGCCCAGAGAAACAGTGATGGCAAAATCCTTTGAGAGGTTCCCAGGCCGCCTCTGCTTCCAGGATCACAACTGTGAGACAGGAATTTGGGGATGTGATTATTTCTTTGGGGTTCTGTTTTGGTGTGATGGTGATGTGGTGTGATGTGAGAATGGTTTGTACTGAACACCACTTGTAAGGAGGGAGAGAACCATTCTGCAACACTTCTTTGAGATGATCAGGCTCTTGTGTTGCCTGACAGTCACTGGGAAATGACTCCATGGTGAAAATGGCCTATCCAATACGCTGGACTCTATGGATTGCATTGCCCCAGTTGTCATGAAAAATCATTGATTGAAATTGTTTTCCCTGTAGCTGAAAGCAGTTTCCTGCAGTTACTCCTTCCTCTGATAGCTGTCTGGCTGCTCGTGCCCAGAGGCGAGCTCGTGGCAGGGGCTACCCCTTCCCGAGCGTCTGAGAGTGCCCAGGACACCCTGGTCCGGGCTCCAGAGAAGCCGCTGCTTGTTAGTTCTGTACTTCTCACGTGCAGTTATTTCTGTCTCACTCTACGCTGCGATCTGCTGTTGTGCGTCCCCATTTCTGAGGAGTTACCTAGAATAACCTGTTGTGTGATTTCTCGGTTAAGGTTTTGAAACACCATCTGCCTTGCACTTGAAAAGATGTTTTCAGCTGATTTTGAGGAATCCTACACACCTCAAAACAAGGTCACTTGGTGCATCTCAAAACTCAGCCTTGGTACTTTGCTACCCTTTGCACAGCCTCTCGATGCCCTCCAGCTGTGCAGGTCTGCATGCAGTTCGTGTGCTCACCCCTGAGAAATACAAACTGTTTCCTTAGAACAGACCCAACTGGGGTGTAAACTAGTTTACATATCCCGAACTCAGTATAAGCAGATGTAACTTGCAAATGGAGGAAGAAAGAAGGGATAGCAAGAAGGCTACAGTTGTGTGGTTGGTTTTGGTTTTTTTTTTTTTAAAAGGAATAAAAACTAGTAGGTGAGGTCGTACAGATTTCCTATTCTTTATTGGTTTTCTTTCTTTGTGGGGTGACTTGCTCTGTTGCCTTCTGTTAGGTTTACTAATGTCTAGCTTAAATTGCCAGTTAAGTGACCTCTCAATTCAGCCAAAGGTTTTAATGTAGGAGCATAAGGAGATTAAAGGAACAAATTGTCAGGAGAAAAGAAAGCTATAGACAACTCTTCTGATCCCTATGCAAATAAGGAAATAAGACTTTGTTTATACAGAGTATCCCATTCTTACCAAATCTGATAGATAAAATTCTACTAAAAGCACCAGTGGTATTTCAGTTTCTGCTATTAATTTAAAAAAAAAAAAAACCAAAAACAAAACAAACAAAAAAAACCAAAACAAAAAACCAACAACAAACTGCTGTAGACATTAACATTTTGCAGATGCTTGCTTAAGCTACAAGTAGATGTCCACACGTAAATAAGAAAAGGCAATATTTTTCTTGCTGTGAGATGGAAAATCACTGGGAAAATTCTCCTGCGCTGTGTCCAAAATATCAGCAAAACGTTGGTGCACTTTGGTGTCCCAAGGCAAAGTTCTATGTATGATGCCAACCATCAGATCGCCATTTCTGAATGATTCCTTTTAAAAAGTGCTTCAGTCTGAACGACCTAAAGCAGGAATAACGATTCCCTTTCTCACCACTCCCAGGCTAATTCTCCGACAACTGCCCACACAAAAGCTTTATCTTTGGTGGGTGGCTAGTAGGGAATCATATTAGTGCAAAAACAATGGTTTTTGGGTTTTTTTTTTTAATCTGTGTGTTTTTTGACAGTCTCTAAGACTCACCTGCCCACACAGAGGCTGTGGTCTAAGCCACACAGCATCGCTCACGTCATACGCCTGGGAAGAGTGGGCTTCAAGACCACTGCAAATTCAGCTGGCTCAGAGTTAGATCTGGGATTACCCCTTTGTGACATAAAATGTCAATAATATATGCATCAGCCTTGCCAAACCTCTCTCTGTCCTCTGCTTAGAAAGCATTGACTCCACAAAACCTCCTTGCAGATGCCAAATTAATTTCTTTCAATTCCTGTGTAGAGTCAGCTTCCAAATGGGCTCTACAGCAGTTTCCTATAGTCTGCTTCCAGTTGGCCAAGGCTTTGAAGTGCACTAGAAGGACCCATGTTTCCTGGAGATGAAAAGTTTCTCTTCATTTACCTGAAAAAGTGGCTTTCAAAGCGGTGCTAGAGCTATTTGTAGCCAAGTTTGTGTTGATGTCTCTATTATTACTGTCACATAACACATAACATGACAGTAACTGCAGGTAGGGTAGCAAACTTTTTATTGGAATAATACTTGCAATATGGCAGAGTTATGTTTTCAAAACAGCAAGCAACTGAGGTAATGCATCTTTAGAAGTTCCCTCTTGTCAGCTGAGGCAGAGTAACAGACCTGCTACGCGCTTGTAGTCCATCTCAGAAAACCAAATGAGTTTAAACCACTAGATCATGGACTTCATAAAAAAAAAATCTCAGCCTAGGTTGATTGCACCTGTGGTTCCCTTATTTAAGCAGTCTTTCAAATTTAGTTTTAAACTGTAACTTCTGTGAATTTTAAGAAGAATTCAATGAGGTCTCCTGTTACCAAACTGCTCCGTGAAGTCACTGGAGCATATATAAATGGTTTTGAAGGCAGTGTGTTTACATACACACTTTAATTTTGAATCCATGGGACCAGATTGCTACGATAGCAATGCTAACTCTATTGTATATAAAGGTCGAGACTGAACCTTTGTATTTGGAAGTGATGTGTAGGCTGATGTGTTTCAGCTACTACACGTATAGCAAGTCCAGATATTTCAAACCCAGGGAAATATCACCAAAGAGTTTGTTCGCTGCCTGGTACGTTTATGCTTCAGCGCTAGCCAAAAGGAAGAAAGCCTAGCAGTCACTTCGGTCACGAACAAGTGACTGTTGGATTAAATATCACCTGAAAACATAACATGGCTTTTAGAGCAAGGTCCTAGCCTCAGGGGAACCAGAAGAAAGCTGTTCTGTTGAATCCAGTTGCGTGTTTTAGCTCAATCTGTTGTATTTAATCTGTGCTTCCCTCACCTGCAGGCAGGGGTAGGCAGCAGCACTTGTAAGGTACTGTTTCTTCAGGTCTACAAGCTCAAGGAAGGAAGCCCAGAGGTGCCACATCTATCGCTGAGTATTAAAAAAAATAAAAATAGAAAAGCTTTGAGTGTTCTTTGTTTCATAAGAAACTTAGGATATTCCTTTCATGCTGCAGATAAAAGCTACAAAAATTCTGTGTTGCTTGGGGACTCCAGTGGCTCTCAAGTTCTTCCTGGCAGCCCTTGTAATGGGCAGCTGGTGGAAACCCCAAGGGTGATCTCTAAGGTTTGCATCAGTGTGTGGGTACGTGTACCCAATGACATATAAAATGCTCTCTCTGTATTTTACTGTTATCCAACCTCTCGCCCTTATGGACAGCGATGGTTTCTGCATGGATTGTGCTTCCTGACGGCTAGACAGTACCCTTGTAAATCAGTCATGGTCTCAGAGTGGTTTCAGAAACAAATCCCACTATCAGCCATTCCTGTGACTGCTTGCTGTACAAGTCTCGTCCAGTAAGCTTGAAATGAAGCCGTGTATAAATATACCTTTCCCTCAGCTGCTTTCATCAAGAGACAGGTAAATCCAGCTGGGACCCGTGCAGGTGACATTGCTTTTTCTCTTAAAGACAATAAATGATTTAGTACTAAATACTGCATAAGGAAACCTTCCTGTGGAATATAAGTTGCTTTATAAATCTTGATTTATTGCTGGTTTTTTGTTGGTTTTGTTTCTTTTAGAGGTACTGCTTCATTTGTCTGCCCTTATTATTTCTTACCAAAATCTTGGTTTTGTGAGGATTATGTAAAGTAAATGCTGAGAAAAAAAATCATATTCCTGTGCTGGTTCGCTCCAGTGGGCTACATTTGGGGATCTAAGAATATCTAAAAGGCAATTTAAATCAAATCCCAGGCTATGGAATATTATACAAAACATTCTTTCTAGGCATGGTATTTTGTCATAAGAAAAGTTGTTCTGTCTACTTAAATTCCATCTGTAACCAAATTTTATTTGTGTTTGTATTATGTTTTCATTCCACTTTTAAAATATTATTTCCTTTGTTCCGCACGTAATTTAAATAAACCACTATTAGAAAACAACAGGATGGCACATAACTTGATTGTCTATAACAGTCTCATTATAAATATTTAATGTATGTGCAAGGACTTGGGCAAATAAAGCCCCTGATGAAAGGCTGGCTATTTGCACAGGAGAGGATTGCTCACAAAGGCAAGTGTTTGCAAGGTCAGGATCGCGTGCACTTCTTCTTTTTTGTCTGTGCTACAAGCAGAATAACTTTTGCAAATGCAAGTAGCTGTAGATTACCAACAACATTCTCGATATACCTGTCACAGAAGTCTCTTAGGTTCTGATCCAAAGTCAGTGGGAGTCTCCTCATTGCCTTCCATAGATTTGGGATCAAGACCAAAGTAGAAGGCGGCTGGGGAAAAATTCCTTTACAGATGCAATTTCGGGTTACTTTTTGTTTTTTTAACTTGCTAGAATGTGATTACCAACCTGTTCCCATTCTCCAGGCAACTCTTAAAAGAGCTCGTTACTGAGATCTGGCAGAAGGAAAATGATATGAAGTGACAGCAGGTGTTTTCTGAACAGGACAATCTGCTTCTTTCCAGAAAATACCCATAGTGAACGTGAAGATGAGAACTGTAAATGCTGTCATGGTGTGACAGAGTCTGAACGGTGAAGGACTTTAATGGCAGTCATCTTCAGTGTGCTGACCAAATACAGCATGTGAAAAGAGAAGGGAGAGATCTTTTTGAACACTTTTGCAAGTGGAGGAGGACTGGATCAGTGTGCTTTGCTGGAGTATTTCCTTTCTGGCTGCCTTTTGCTTAGAACTCACAAAACTGCAATGATGATGCAGTGAGCTGGGGAGCAGAATACAATCCAGAAAACAGTATTTTCTGGTGGTTTGCAGGTGCAGACAGTAGAAAATCCTTCCATTCCTCTTCCTAGGAAGCATTTCCACTGGCTGTAAGACACAAAGACAGGGATGTAAAATTGTAACAAAAAAAAGAAAGCGATGTTTTGTAAAATTGTGCTTTTAGATATAGGGGTTATCTAACTTCTACATTTATATGATTTTTTTATATGTGGTGATGCTTTTGAGGCTCTGGTGAGGTGACCATGCAAGGATCTCAAATTCTTTTTGCTAAAATGTTCTCATATGCTTGTAGATGAAAGTCTTGAAGCATGAATCCTAAAGAATCCCCAAAAATGGGTACAAAAATACTGTAGTGTTTATTTCTCCAGAGCTCACTCGTTGTTTTGGATTATTCAAGTTTCATGACTTTGAGTAGTTATGATTTGTTGTTATTTGGGCTTCTAATAATGGAGACACGTTCCCAACAAGCTCTTGCTGACAAAAATTGGCTCCTTCTGTGTTGAAGGCAAAGGCTTCCTCTTCTCTTCAGCCTCGCTGTTTGACGTAGTCCTGATGGGACTTCTGGCTCTGGCTCCCACCAGGCTTTTTACAAATCAGAGTTGAGAATGAGTAAGCGCTGCTCAGCCACTCCATTGTATTGATATACCATGTTCTTTCCCCAGATTCCCCCATAAAGAAAGCACAAGGATCGCAAAACACCTTGGGTAGCCCCACTGACCAGATGCTCTGGTTTTTGGTTTGGTGGGGGGTTTTTTGTTTGTTTTTTGTTTTGGGTTTTTTTTTCCCCCCAGAGGTAAAGGAATCAATATGCCAAGGGTTAGTGTTACAGTTAATGCCTCCAAGTGAAGTAGAAAAATTTATGTATTACTATATCTCCTCCTAGCTGAATTATGGGCTGAATTTTAAACTAAGCTGGTGAAAATCCAGAACAATTCTGCAACATATGGTGTGATACAGTTATTTGGTAAGAAGTCATAGATATATTGGTGATGCTGACAGAGGGAGCTTGAATTCGAATATGGAAACAAAAATGGGATGGGTAACATCAGCTACTTTGGACCAGTTTATAATGCAAACTAAATCTGTGATGAAGCAAATCCTCCAGTAATCATGAAATCAATCAGATGAGGCAGGGAGAGAAAGGGGAGGCTTTTCCACCAGATAATTTAGATTTGCTTGAGCATGTGGTTCTTTACAGCCATCAGCACTGATTGAAAGTCTAAAGCAAAGCAATAAGAGAAAACCTGTGATTTATGATAAAAAGAAATGAATCCTTTTTCTGTTTCTAGCAGGAGAAATGTGAGCATCTGTGTTTTCAGCAACCTTCTGTCTTGTTTCCTCATCTTTCCCTCTGAACAAAGTACTGACTGACGCTGGGGATACGATGTTCTTCCTGTCTAGGAATCTCTCCGGCTGACTGCTATGAATTCAGAGTGTCTGTGGATAGGACCCCCAGAGGCTTAATCTCGCCAGGGCTAGATGAAATAGATTTGAAACTTAAATGCTAAAATAATGCTGAGGAAAGGTATGTGTCTCTGCAGCCATTGTTCACAAACCCTTGTTCAGTTCGCACGCTGCTTCCTTTGTATTTATGTTCAAAAGAGATGAAAAGATCGTTAAAGGTTCCATGAACCAACTCATGAAGATTCAGAACCGAGCGTGCAGCATTTGGCGTTTCCTCCAGATGTTTCAGTGAAAATCAGCTATCTGATTTGCAGTCATTGATTGTCAAGTTTGTTAGGATACCTACTTTCACAGCCTTATTTTAAAGTTCAGTGTATTGAATTATCTTCCAAAAAGCCAGATGCCAGAATTCTTGCCTAAAGCTTTAGAGAACATGTACATAAGGTGGAGGAATTGTGGACCCGGTCTTCCATATCTTCTGAAGGTCAAACTGCTTTACAGGTGCACTTTGAAGGTACTTTGCAAAATGTAAAGCATGCTCTAATTCTGGAGGTTTTTTGAGTACATATCTGTACCTTTCGAACAGTATTTGGAAGAGCCAAGTACATTATTTTTGATCCTGTTAAAAACAAGAGCTCAGGCAGCAGTATTTAGGGAGTCCTCAGTCTTAGTCCTTTAATCCTCCTTGAATACTACCGCACTGCTGCCTTACGCACAGTAGGTTCTGGGGGCTTGTGTGCGTGTGGGAAGCCAAGATAGTCGCTGTGGCAAAGAAAGCATTTGGAATTGTAGCTATTCCAGAGTATTAAGCAACTGCCCTTGGTAAGAAGTGATAGTAGCAAATAATAGCATGTTCCTTTTCTTGGAAATGGATTGTCTAGGCATATATTTGAATTTTTTTAAAATTCCAATTAAATTCAATCTTGATGCTCATAGCAGATAAGTATAATGAAGATTAGAAGAGATTTGCTTTCATACGTATGAATAAAATAATTATTATGCAGCATATCTAAGTAGTTGGCACTAGAAAGTCTACCCTTGAATAACAGGAAAGGAAGAACGTGTCCTTTCTTTTGTAGTCAGAAAGAAACTATGACTATGTATGTGGCACATTTTGGATGTCACTAAGCTGTGAGATATTTTTCTTATAAACATGACAGCTCTACTACACATGGTACAGAAATTCTCTACTCTCGTACGAATACAGCTAAGCTGCTCTCTTTGAGAACGTGCTGAATGTCGAGTCTTCTAATGCAACATTGTCGGCACCGTTGGATCCTGGTGCAACCACGACAGACACTTTCACTGTGCTTTGAAATTATGGAGCATGTTTAGCCACCCACTGTATATTCTTTTACACAGTTTTGTACTGGCAGTTTTGTCCCTGGTACTTAAACAACAAGATTGTGCAGTCGTACTTCATATTGTAGGGAAATGTCAGTGCTTCTACAGGTGAAAAAGTGGTAGAGATCGAGTGATGTGACTTTAGTTTAGGTGACTACAAATGTTGATGAACTGCTGTTAATTAATTTGACTTGCAACTCATTACGGGCAATGTAGGATACAATTAGTAAACTTCCTTTTGCGGGTTTCTCCCTAAGATTGCAATGCAATAAAGTGAACTTGACTTATGAGGCAAGGCTCCTGCCAGGATTGTTTAAAAGACAGGATGAAGAAGTGAGAACATTTGTTTACTAATATGCTTATTCAAGACTGTTGAGAAATTAGATTCTTATAGCTAATGTCCTCCATTTTAAATTTGACATGAACAATAATATCTGGCAAATAATTCTAAGGTTCCAGTTCAGGAAACACATTTTGATTAGAGACTTAGAATTGCATGAGGGCATAAAACCAGCTATAATCTTCCCTTTCGTCTTGTGAGTCTCATTATGAAGCCAGTATCTTTCCAACATCAACTCTTATTTGCATTTCTTTTCCTCCCCCCATTTTGTTCCTCAGAGAAAAAAATTTGAAAACAGTAGCTTGTTAAATTACCATAATTAGTTTACCTGAAAATGTCTGATGATAATGTCATCAAAACCGCACGTTGTGAGTACATTCTAGTTACAGGTAAAAATCCCTGCTATTTCCTCATGACAGATAAATCAATACCAGGTTTATAACGCTCGTTCAGAGATATCTCATAATAAATCCTTGGATGTTCCAAATTCATTATTGGTTTTGCTGGATATCTAGATAGAGAAAACTGAGTCAGATGAGGTGCACACTGATTGTGAAGCCATTACTGGAAAAATTGCCCTGATCTTAGGTTCAGGTCCTTAAATGAGAGCAACTCTAACACCTACCAAGTGCTCATAAACAGAAGGGGAGAAGTCGGGATAGGAGAGAAAGGGAAGAGGGGAGCACGTCAGATTCAGATGCAATTCACCCTCCTCGTAGATTTGTCCATCTTCAAAGTTGTACAGCTAACGAAGAATAATTATTGCTTATTAATTGCTCATTATCTTAACGATTGCAACTCAATAGCACCATATGTCACAAAGGTTCTCCTAGGCAAAAAGGAAAAAAATTCTCTCGACTGCAGTGTCAGAGGAAATAGCTCTTATCAGCCCCTGAGTATCAATCTGAAGGAGAAAAGTCTGTAAGACCGGCATGTTGCGTATGAGCGGAAAGGTGCGATAACTTCAGGGTATTTCTCGGTGTCGTTACCTGTGCCTGGGACTAAACATTACACACATCTTTAGCAGCATCTCTGCAAAAACTCTTCCAGCAAAAACTGAGCCTCACTTGCCTAATTTCTGAGAATTATCCCTTCTAACAAAGTGACACTAAAAATTTTGCTCAAAACTAAAATGATAGATAAATCAAAGAGGAAATTTTTTCTTTATTATGCAAAGATTTCCTATTGTTTCCCAATAGCTTACAATAACTAAATAAACACCAACTTTTAAACAAAAATGGAGTTGGAAAAAAGACTGCTTTCATTAGTGCTCCTTTACAAGAGATTGATGGTTATTTAATATTGACATCTGACTGCACAGCAAGAAAAGAATCCCTAACTTTTGGCACTTGCATGTACTGCTCTCTAAAAAATTTAGCAAGCATTGCCTTAAGGAGTTAAACACGCCTTGAAGCCCAAAATGGCAGTTATTCTCAAGGCAGGCAGTTATTCTAAAGCCAGAGTCTCATAAGTCACTGAGAAAGCTCTATGGAGAAACCAGAAGAATGCAGCTTAATATTAGTCCCTAAATTAACTGAACGAAAACTGCAGAGTGAAATTGGCTTTAAATGCTGCACAGAGTTTCTTCCAAGGGCCTGCAGCTATTGCCCAAACTCTAATTTTGTGAACAATTTCAAACTATGTAAAAATCCCTCTTCTTATAAAGCAAACTTTAAATCATGCTTTCCCTCTCCTACCCAGTACAAGTAGAAAGCTGTTACTGCAGAGTACAGAAACAGAACATTTGAATCTGAAGAAAACCACATTTATGCTATGATAAAGTACTGCTTATAAACATTTACCTACAAAAAAGCATCTGCAATTTCAGACCACCTTGAAAAATTTACCTCAAACTAGAAATTAGCCATATCTGCTGGACTCAAATGAAGGCATTATTCATCATCGAGGCGCTCATTCACACAGTTGCAATCCACAATTTATCATTATCCAAAGGCACAGTCCCTGGAAACCCAGGATTAGAGTCATAGGACAGAAAATAGTTTGCACCCAAGCATAGGAAGCATGCCGTATCATTAAGAAAGAGCACACACAAATGTGCGCTGACATGAAGTTATTAAGCACCCTCTCTGTTTAAACACCATCAAACATGACTATAGGAAAAAAGCTACAGACCGAACAGCACTAGTTCAGCACAGGACATACAGCAAGCGCTCCCCTGCAACACACACACATCCGCACAATGCAAAAATGCGAGTGTCGCTGCATGTCGGCTCGATTCCTTCACTTGATTTAGAAACAACAACAAAAAAATCATGCAGGTCTGACACTGCTCCCAGACTGGGGGTTGCCTCTCTCCCAGCGAAAGCTGCAAGGCTTCAGCTCCTGATTAACCCCGGGAACCGGTGCCTGCTGCAATATCCAAGTCACTTACTGCATTGCTTTTCAGCGGAGCGAAAGTGGCTGCTCTTCCTGGGCACACATGGCTCTCTCAGCCGGAGGGGTTCTCTATTCAGCACAATTCAGCTCCAAAGTCTCCGCGCGTGGAGGGTGATTGCCTGTGCTCTGTACGGGGGTTTTCTGGCTGCAGCGACTGCTCACCCTATCCATTGCCTCTGGTGTATGCTAAGTGAGCAATCCCCTGGGTCTTCATAACGAGAGGATGAAGAGTCACAGCTTTCGAGAGCAGATAAAGTGTTCTGCTGAAAGTCTCTGTGCTTCCATGGCATTTTAAAGGCGAAGGGGCTGGGGATGCCTTCATCTTGCCTTATAGTTCTTTATAGAGCGAGTTGCTGTATTCTGTAATTTGTAGCTGAATTTGCAGCCGAATGCTATTCTTTATGTTTCAGAGAGATCTTGAGTTTACATTACAAATGCAAGCCAATGTATTTTTAAATGCTGAGGAACAAACTCTTTCAATTGAACTTAATCTTCTATTTTTCAGAAGTACAAGTGAAGGGGAGGGGTTTCCTAGCTCTGAAACGGACTGTACCAGCTCCATTTACATAAAGGGTACAGTCAAAAAGTAGCATCCTAAAACTTCAAGGATTAACATCCCAGATTTAACATGCTCCAAGCACTGTTCTAGTATTGAAGGAGGGACTGTCACCCTTGTCTGTAGAGCTTCTGTCACTGCATGGTGGGGGGACTGGTCCCGTGGCACGCTGATGGGGTTGAAATAATGAGCAGTAATAATAAAGAGGCAGAAAGAGCAAGAATCACAATAAATAATTTTTCATTAGAGATCCGAATTTTTTCACAGTGGTGACTATTTGATTCCGGCCCTTTGGGAAGCTGTGGGGGAATTGCACCAGCTTTCCCTGCGACCAGCTCGAGTGAGGAGTACGGTCGAGCAGTTTTGTGAAGCCGGGCTGCCTCCCACTCCAACACTGACCTTCAAAGGGACTCGCCGGAGAAAAGACCCATTCTGGTGCTGTGCTTGCCTGTTACCCAGGTCCCCTGTGACCTGCTAGTGCTAATTGTGCCTAACCATGTGTGGTAAATGGGTGAAAACAAAGACATTGCAGTCTTGGAGGTAAAAATGTGATGCTTTCTCCACATAGGTGCCCCAACACAGCAATTATTAAGTAAGATTTCTTAAGACTTGGTGTTGTGTAAGGTGTCAATTCGCTCATCCCCCTGAGGCTCTGGGGCAGGGGAGATCATCTCAGCCACTGACGGGAGCATTAAGACCTCAGGAGAACAGCAGCAGCTTGGTGAGAGGAGGCTTTAACCCCCTTAGGAATGGCTTTGAGGATTCCCAGGGGCTGATTATCCTTTCTGGTAGCATGGGGAAATCCCAGCCACCAAAACAGTGTGGCTAATAAATTTTGCAGGAATATGAATTGGATCCTTCAGAAAAAGGGCAATCAAGGACAGGCATCTAGAAAGAGCACGTCACATTTTTCCTTTGGGAGGTGCTTTATTAGCTGGGCTTCAGCTTCTTCTGGAATTTCAGTTTCAATGCAGCTTTCTACGCTAGCCCTCAGCATCCTTGGTACCGTACCTATTGTTTTCAGTGCTGTCATTTCTGCCTGTGCAAATGCCAAAGATACTCAGTCTTCCCGGCTGACAGATGTTGCTGGAAAGGTGCTGGTTTGCACTTTCACAAAAATAACATCTCAGAGGAGAGGGGAAACCAGCACGCAATATATTGGTGTCAGCATCAGTGGGCTTCTGTGAAATGGGAAGACATTCCTGTAGTAGAAAAACTGACCTTTTTTTTTTTTTCCCTCTCTCTCGTGCTCACAGCTGTGTTTAGCACCTCAAGGCAACAAATTTGTTGAGTCATAGGAAGTAAGAACCAACAAAGGTGCCTTGAATTTTAAGCTTGTTGTATATCATAATTATGCATCAGGTGCGCGTGTCTTAACTCTTAAAAAGCAGAAAAGACAGGCCCTGTCCCAAGGAATACCCGGTGAAAAGCAGACAAAGCGATGCGGACGTGTACCTGCCAGGGGACAGCCTTGTGCGAGAGGAGCAGGAAAACCTGGCTGGATTTGGGAGCTGCAGCACTGGTAGCAGAAACAATTCACCCGTGCTGAAGGATCTCAGCTTTCGTAGGACCCTATGGAAAGGCACTCACATTCTTCTCTTTATTCCTCTGTCACCTTTTTGGAGCGTATTGATCCTTCCACTAAGTCCATTTACTTTCCTTGGTTGGGGGATAAGCTATAATGGATTTCTTTGAAGTTTGAGTTGGACAAAAATAATTGAGTCAGCACGGTAATTAGGTGTGGACCTTTTTAACATTCCAGTAGACACCAGCCCTGGCCATGGGCAGATAAGTAGTTATTCTAACAAGCATAATAATCTTATGTTCTGGAGCTGTGGTGAGGGCAGAGGGAGGGATTATAGATTTCAATAGATCATTTTCTTCTAGTTTTCTGGGCTCCTTGCCTCAGCTCGATAACACAGCAAACTCTGCTATGCTAACACATCACTTTACTTTCTGCTAGTAACAGTATTTTAAACCCTGAAAACAAAAAGAACCGAGCAACTGATTTATTGGGGAGAGGCAGAAAGGACAACAGCACTTTAGGAGACATTTTAAATTTAAAAGCACCGTTGTGCTCCCACTCAAAAAAAACTCCCCCCAAACCCACCCCAAAACTGTCTATGTGATCATTTCAATGAAAAATAAATATGTTGTGAAATAACTACCACATTTAAGGAACAGACCAATAAATATCCTGGAAGTGTGGGGTTGTCAGTTTGTTGTTGAGTAGGGAGATACCAGCGACTAAGAAGCAGTGTTGCACAAGATGATTTAATTGAAGAGCTTTTCCAAGCCAGCTGGAGAGTATATTATATTTGCAAACTGCAATAAAAGAGAATTGAATTTTAACCTTCCTGCTAGAGAAACATAAAGGGCTTATAATTGACTCTGGACGTGTAATATTGAAGAGACCCGTACAGTGCGGAGCGCTCGACCCTGAGAAAAGTAAACTAGTTCACTTATGAATTTGTTTATTGGAAATTTATTTATTTGTCATAAATATATAAAGATTTATACAGTAGCAATATAGTTGTGTCAAGAACAGACTCCGTAAGAATTTGGGAGCAGCCTGGATATACCTTCATCGGATTCCTCAGTGTTGCGGTACAGGTTTACTGTGGCTGCACTGAGCAGCCCTAGCAATAGCCTGGGATAACTTGTGCCAGGTATTGCAGAGCAAGGTGAAGAGCATGGCCCGCACAGTGGGTAGCTAAGCTGGAGGCCAACGTCTGCAGGAAAATCACCTTCTCACTCCTGTTTCAGGTGGGGAATAGAAAAATGGGGAGGAAGAGGCAGAGCAAAGCTGCTCGAGTCACTCTGAGCCTTCGGAGAACTCAGAGAGCACAACGCCAGGTTACAAAAAGCCAGTGAGGAAGTTCTGTGCCTCCTTCCAAAGCCTTAGGCAAAAGATCATCCTTTTTCCTTAGATATTTAAATAAATTAATTCAAATTTTAAATATTCTCTTGCTTCATCATCTTTCAGCTGGCTTTGTGGTCAGCTGCTCACTGCGACCCAGAGAAAGCAAGCACTGGAAAAAAGACTTCTTTGCTATCTTATGATAACTCTTTATTAGGATGATAATTAGAGGAAAATCTGCCTGATACTGTGTCCTAGAAGAAAAGTGGTTATTTGCACATTAAGAGTTAGGACACTAACACTTTGTTTGATGTGTGAGATCAGATTTGTGTACACACTGAACAAAACTGCTAAACGGTGTTTAATGTGTGGGATGGGCACCCATTCATAACTATAATGCTGAGAATCTGTATGCTGTCATTCCAGAAAAATTCAATCTGAGCTGAATGGCAAACACCTTAGTTTTCAACATAAGCATATAACTACAAACTAAACAGGACTGCAGTTTTTAGGAATCTGCTTTAAATACACATCTTCACTTATTTTGGGTCAGTTTCCTGAATGTGCCTATACAGGCAGACGTGTAAAAGTGAATGCAGAGGAGCGCATTCCTCTACAAGGACCTTCCCAAATCTTTCTTAAACTGATGTCATCCTGCTCCATTTGAGATACTACAGCTTATGGAGATGAGGAGCAAAAGGAACTGAGTATTTACTCAGCAAAGCGTCTCGTTTGAATTAGAGACACGCTTCCTAATTTCATGGGGCAATTAACTGTGGGGATCAATATCTTAATTGGCTTATATTTTTCTCTTAAATTAGCAGATTGCACACTCTTCTATACTCTGTTTCAGCTTTTCTTCTTTTGTTACTCTTAATGCTGTTACTCTTACCAACTTGCTACAAACAAAATGCATCGTTTAATCCACAACTTTTCATCCATCATGTTTTCCATGTAAATCCATGAGTTAAACTTTAATTTTCTTACCCTTCCTCATCCGATCATTCTCTCTCAGGTCAAGAAGGAGGGGAAATGCTGCTGTCACATGAGAAAATCCAAGTATGTCCCCAGTAAAACCGAAAGTGGGACCATGGAACTTGAACTTGGCCTAACAGAATATTCAGGATCATTTTACAGAAATTGTAGTCCCTGTGCCCAAAAATGCATTTGGCTCTTCACAGGTGATGAAAAGGCAAGTGCAGCCCTAAAAAAATCCTTCGGTTTGGCAAAGACATGTGCTCTGAGGACATGCTGAGGAGCTGTGGGAAGCTATGGGTTTGTATTTCAGCATGAGGGAAAGAGGAGCAGAGCGTTGCTGAGGAAAGCAGATGATGTGAACTGAAAGGTATGCAAATAGCCCCGATCGCCCATGAGGTCAGAGAATGTCTTTTCTCCAAACGCATTTTTGTATTTGGATCTTGCTGCTATATTTTTGGGGGAACTGATCGATATTAAAATCTGAAGGCTCATGTGTTCATTTTGGAGGTGGTTTTGACTTTACCAGAGATAATGATAGGCTGAAGGATAGCTTAAGTGGTGCGGTTTTGATTTTGCCAACATGGGGATGAAAACTCGAGGTGGTTGTGGCAAGAGCCAGGAGCTACTGAGAGTCCCGAACAGCAACTGAGGAGAGTGCTCTGGCATTTCGGAAGAGAGCAGTTTAGCTGTCTCTTGGATATGCCGAATGAAAAAGGAAGGTGAGACCTGGAAGCTGTGAACAAACCACAGCCCCAGCTGTCACATACCATGCCAGGACAGAGGCTGGAAGTTCACAACTCTGATACAGGTCATGGGATGAAGCTAGGACCAGTCCCTTACTGCTCTTCTGTGACAGTTATTTATTGCACAGCAGTGAGAGATAATGACGTTCCTTTCCCATTTGAACAGAGTTAATTTTACCTATCAAAGTTCCTTTGGTATTGAAACTTCAGCAGTATAAAACAAATTATTTTTATGTAGCCAGTTCCCAACAGCCTCCAAGAGAACAAAAATTGAATGAGCTCTTCTGAGAAATATTTTCTTCTCTTTCTCCTGTGTCTTTGGGAAAATGTATGATCTGATGAGCTCCTTATCTGTGCATCTTTATTCTTATTCTCTTCAGTGCTGAAGCCAAACATCCAAAAGGCTGGGTCAAAAGTAGTGCAATAGCAGAGAAAGCAATCTGGTTGCAAATGAAGGATTTAGTAAAATGGATCTTTTATGCAGCCAGCTTCTATGAAGAGAAAGGCAAGTGCAGTGTCTGTGCTGTCCCATTAATAGTCTTCTGGATAGAGGAGCTGGAATAGGAGAGAAATTCAGGTCTGAGGGTCCATAACTCTCTCGGAGGCTGCCTGATATGGGTAATGGTGGTCTTGTGCAAGCAATGCTTTAAAGATTCTACTATCAAATGTTTAAAACACCTGTGAGTTTATAACACCTGTGAGTTATCTTAGTAGCCCAGTGTTTCTCCAGGAGAGAACTGGCTTGCCTTCCCATCCTTACGGTTTTTGTACAATGGGGCTGGGAGCACTGAGCAGAGAGCTAACGAGCCCCCGTGCAAGCAGGTAGGTCTTGTTGCTTGGCAGAAACGGACGTGCTCTGTCTCTCGGTGGAACCGAGTCAACGTGACAGCGGTTCCTACTCTGGGAGGTTGGTGACCTGGGACTGACTTGGAGTAACAGCAATGGGAAAGATTCTGCTGTTCATTTCGGATGGTCTCTGAGGGCAGACCCAGACTGTTAGAATTTGTTTCAACATATGAATTTTAGCTTCTGAGCTAATGTCTGGGTACATCAAGTGGTTGGCTGTGAATCTGCTTTTAAAGCTTTGTATTAAGCAACAACTAAAAACTTGTGAATTAAGGTGTCCAGGAAACAAAACTAAATCAAGAAATAATTATAGTTAGTTAGACCTTCTTAAGAGAGGGAAACAATCTTAAACCCAAAATGGGTTATTACAGGATGGATCATAAGACCTGTGGGTAATAGGGTCATACATTACGCCAGGCTCCTTTCAAATATTTACCACCATGCATGGCATGTATTCCTTGGAACAGTATGCAGGTAAAAAATGCATCATATGTGGAATGTGTAAGTCATAGATGAGGAATAACAGCTATGAACGATCTCATTCATCTGTGCATAATTTTCAGATTATGTTGTTGTTACTCAGTATCACAAGACACTTATGACTGGGAGAACCAAAACGAAAATATGGACTTGGAATAAAAAAATGGTTCATCATGCCAAATGGAAAGTTGTTTTTTTTCTAGAGAGCAAATCATGCCTTCCTGCCATGGATGCTTTGAGGTCTCTGGAAGAAGCAGGCATCTTGCTGTAGTTCAGGGAACTACAGGAAAAATATCTTAAAAGAACATAAACCTTCCAGTGTGCGTCCCATTGCCAAAGCGAATATATATATATATAGGCATGTTGGGTTGAAAAATGGTCTCAAGGCATTTCCAAAAAAACCCTGAAAGTCAAATTGTTGTTGTCTTTAGCTTAGCATGAAGCAAGGGAGGAAAAAAAGCCCCCATAAATATTTGCTAGGACATGGGTTAAGCAAAGATTGGAATTGTCTGGGAGAAGTTATGATTGTTTTGTACACAGACAAACTTGCATTGCTTAAACAGTGGTGCAAATATGAAAATAGTCATATAAATTGATGTCTATTGGAAAACGCTCTTCTTCTGTCTCCAAACATACCTTCAAAAAAGACTTGTGTTTAGTGGGAAAATGGCTTTTACACACTTTGTCTTTAGCACAAGGGAGAAGAAAGTCCCACCTGCACCCAGTTCCCTCCTGAGGTTTTGATTTGTGCTTAGAAGCAAACCACTGCATAAATGGTAACCAGCCCTCAAGTCCCCAGATTTCCTTTGCTGATGTAAAAAGCATGCCTAGGACCCAAATGGAGAAGTCATAAACCCCAAACTCACTGCTCGTTTGGCAATCCGCTTCAGTGGAGCTGATGCTCCTCTGGAAGTGTAATTGAGCTAGGAACTGGCCTTTAGTTAGTGAGCTGATCGGTGATGGACTTTGAGTAGGACACGTCTCTGTTTCGCTGTCACAGTCCTTTTCCTTCTGGAGAGCTTTTTTTGGCCATATGAAATGCAGCACTTACATGCTCCCAATTTTTTTCGTTAGACAAAATAATTTTCCAGGCTTATCCTCTGTGATTTCCAAGGGGTGCTGTAATTTAGACATGAGCTACTCTCTCTGAGGTTTTCTAGCTGGTGTGCTTGGTGAGATGGTATTTAAATTGCACCTGTGGGCTTATTACCTAGCCACACCACAACCCTCACTATGGTCCTGAGATGAAGCTGCATGAAGAGGATTTTTATTTCGCTCTTGTATCTATCATATATTAGTCTGCTCTGTAAGTCAGTGCTTGAGTCGGCACAAATGATCATCTCTGATCAGAGCTGTAGATGTAGAGGGAAGAGCAAATGTACCCCTATATCTTGATTTACCTGCTACATGTAGCTCCTTATAAAACATTATAGCCTTAAAAATTAACAGGCAATGGAGGGAAAGCCTGCATTCAGATAATGACGAGCTTTCTGAGATACAGCTGCTGCATGAGGATTTCATTCATTGTACTGTCACAGCAAAAGATGCAAGGAAAGTTTCAGTTACTAGTTCCAATAAAATCAGCTCAGCTTGGTGACAAAATAAATCAGCCTCAGGCATATGAGGAACAACAATTCCAGTTGAGACCTCCATTTCTTTATGATGAAGCTGTCAAACATTATTAAAAAATCATGAACACAATTTTTTCTGTAAACAAAGAACACTTCATTATAATATCTGCCATCTGATCTTCTATGCCCAGCATATATTAGCAAGGAAAATCAAATGCCCTTCCTTGAAAAAGAAAATAGAAAATAAAAGTAAGAGAATGTAATTTTTTTACACCCAGAAGGACCTGGTTATTCACATGCACATTTATTCTGCTACAACCATGGTTTTTAATGAGAATAAATCTCCATTTCTCAGCTGTTTAAGAAAAAAAGCTCTACTCCAGTGAAGTTGAGATCAATTATAACACTTCATTACAGCAAACAAAAAGCTTGGTTCCCTAGAGAGAAATAACATTAAGAATGACGAGTTGTTTGTGGTTTTATGACCAAGTGTCTGTGAATAGTCCATTGCTGAACTAATTTCTTTTTATTTTTGCTCCTATTAGGATTATCTGTCCTTTACTAA
Source organism: Aramus guarauna (assembly GCA_013400195.1). Classification (NCBI taxonomy): domain Eukaryota; kingdom Metazoa; phylum Chordata; class Aves; order Gruiformes; family Aramidae; genus Aramus; species Aramus guarauna. The sequence goes on along the minus strand of VXBL01000838.1, from coordinate 3,344,169 downwards.
AATAGTTTTTATCTCTCTGCCACAAATTGAAAGACCAGAAAAAAGGTCCCTCTAGACCTCAGCCTTGTTATTGTAATATAATGGTTTTTAGGGGTTTGAGCTTTTAATTTTTTTAGGGACCTGCAACTTCTTTTCACATTTGAAAAAATAAGTGAGGCTTGCTATTTATTTAGTGCTGCTAGATATTTTAGTATTGTGAAAATGTAGAAAAAAGAATCTGAGTCCCATCTCAGTTGGCCGTGAGTCTGTACCAGAGAAACCATCCCAGTGTGACTGATGGAAATCTTCATGGGAATCCCTTTACAGACTTTCTTATTCACTATTCAGCTAAAAAGGGAATCAGAGCTTCTTCTATCCCTTTCTGAGAAGTCTTATGTATTAATGATAATAAGTGTTACTTTTTTTCTGATACTCTGACCACACTGATGGATTTTTTTCATCATGTGCCAGGGAAAAGAGAATGATTTCTTCTCAATGAGTCCCATAGTCTGAAGACATAGGACAGACTTTTCCTCAAGGGCATCTCAAAATCTGTTTCCACATCCTACCCCAAAAGCAGCTGGACAGAAAGTCTTCAAAAACTGGAAAAGGACTTTTCCCTGCCACAGCATCAGCGCACAAATATAGTCCTGAAGCTGTTCCTTATGTGCTGCATCTCTCTCTTTTGTATCAAGACAGTGCAGTTCATCAAACACGCGAGGCTTTCCACTGCACCGGTGCCAGGTGTTTGAGGACCCAGCTCCTGGACTTCCCAGGAGGTGAGCAAGCCCTGGCAGCTGGCTGGGTGGAGACCCACGCTTCCTTCCTTCCACCGCAGCTCCCGCCAGCCACGCCGCACCGCTGCGCTCACACGTTTGCACCGTCTCTCGCACTCACCCACTCCCTCTTCAGTGGATTAACATTGACATTCTTCTTGGAAAGAATGTGTTCTTCAGAAGCTCGTGACTGCGATGTGGGGCTATTTATAAATACCAGCATGTTGAATAGTTTTCCTGCATTGCAAAGGAACATTTCCTAATTCTGCAATGAGATGCTACGTTTTATGTAACAGTTGGATGTTTGGTCTGGGTGGATTTTGCAGTGGCTCCAGCAGTTTCTTACAAACTACCACAAAACCTCTGCATTTGTAATTCCACCTCCATGCCGAATTAGGAGAAAACTGTCCAGCTCTCGCTTCACTAAGTGTGAAGAGAGCAGTTTGATGGAAGAAGTTAACTCCAGGTGGATCCAGGCTACTTTAGGAAGTAAAGGAGAGCTCTGTCTTGGTGCTGCTGTTGTAGTGTGTCACCTTGTTAGCGGCGACGGGGGACGCGGGAGTATTCAAGGCATCAAAAGACACAGAAGATTTTACTACAGCGTTACGTGGACCTGAGCAGGATGGAGTTAGTGACAGCAGTTGTTGCAGCTCTGTCTCCTCTTTTGTTCCCACTGCAGCTTTTTGTAGCGTCATGTCGGAGGTGTTCACCATAGAACTTAGCTCTTTGTACGTCAGCTGCTAAATCTGACACACGTGCTGATTTTAGCTACGTTTTTCCAGAAAACTGGAAATGGATTTGTAAGTTCTTCTTTGATTTCCATGTATTTATGCTTGTCTCTTTAGGTTTCAAGTGTATCTCATTTTAATTGTAAGCAGCAGAAGTGAGGAATTAGGCAAAGAAGCAGGATGCAGTGTTTTCTGTTTTCAGTGCATTGCCCTACCTACCCACAAGTAGTGTATTTTAACAAGTCTTGAAAAATACTTTCCATTTTATGCTGAAAGTGTTCATTTCTCCCCACTTCTAAAAAGAAATCCAAAAAAGTAAGAAACCCCAGGCCATCTTGGTAAAATAGTCTCGGTATAAAATGGTTTAGAAAAAGAAGTGCTATGAAAATATAGTAAGTTGAGGGGAGGGGAGAAAAGAAAGGTAAGGAAACAGAGGTGTTGGAAAACTAGAGAATGCTAAACAAAGAGAAAATTTTAGCAAGTGAATTTACAAAGCGTGAAAGCTCTGGTTGCTAGGATTTTTTTGAAAGGAGATACCTACTTATACAATACCTGAGGTGACGACTCGCCTGCCCCCTCACTCCTCATGTGAACAGCAGAACGCTAAGACCTACAAAGGAAAGCAAATCCAGGAGTCGGAGACCCTGCGGCACAGAAGTCTTTTCCACCTATAATGATTTAACCTATAAATCTGGGAATTGTTAGTATAACATTCTAGAGAGCTGATCTTAACTACCGTGGTTTGGAGAACCGGGGGAATTAAGTATACTGTTTGCATGAAGAGTTTATGTGCTTCTGCCTGTGCATGTGAAGACTATTTATTTTAAGTCCAAGCAAGCTGTTTAGTCTGGGAGAAGATGGAAACCAATGGGCAACAAAACAGTGATCGAGACATGATACCTGGGGTAAACAATTCCAAGGGAGTTAAAATAACAATAACTCAATAATTAGTTGGGAAAATGCTATTTTCCAGGCCTTGGGCAGTTACACAGCTGGCTTGCCAAGTCTGAGAGCCCGGAGATCAAAAAGAACATGAATCTTAAAAAGGCTTTGTTGGAACAAGAAAGGAAGGAGTGGGTTGTGAGCAGCTGCCCGGGGATGAGAGGAAGAGTCTGAAAAAGGAAGGGAATGCAACCGAGCCCGAAGATGGAGATAACGGAGCAGACTGGGGAAACGCGGGCTGAAAGGCCCCTGCACAGTGCTGAGTTCAGCAGCAGGTGGAAGTAAATCCTAGAGCACCCGGGCGCGTGGCAATGAGAAATATCTGATCAGTGTAAGGATTCGCTCTGATAGCCAGGATTTTGATGGGGGTTGGGTTTTAGTGGCCAAGGAAGAGGGCAAACTCTAAAACTGGATTTCGGAGCTGAAATTCCCTCCTAGTTTGGAATTCTTTTGTGGGGTTGGTTTTGGGTTTTTTTGTTTGTTTGTTTTTGTGCTAATATTTCCCTGAATTAGCCAGACTGTTCTTTCCACACAGTGGAGAAATTTCTTTTCAGCTTTACTTATAAGGATCTGCAAAGTGCTAATACCTTTGTTCATCAAGTAATATTCATCAAGCTACTGCACTTTGGCTGAGCTGCAATAATTACTGGTGTTTCTGTCCATGACTGACTGGTGGAAAAAAAAAGTCATCAAGGCTTGTTTAAACTCAAAGTACAAGAATATATTGCATTGAAATTGTCTGGAAAGTAAGTTCTTTTAGGTTGAACTCCTCTGGAAAACCCATTGTGTTTGAACATGATTGTTGACATATTTCCTCTTTTTCCTTCCCTTTTTCCTCTTTTTCCTCTTTCTTTAATGCTGGTCCTAAGCCCTACAGGCAAAACCAAGCCATACACAGCCCTTTGCTAAATTAATTGTGAACTTCCTCACGCAGTGCTTCCCTGCAGTCAGCATCACATCTGCTAACTCAACTCCCGGCAACTATATTCAAACGCAATAAGGTTTACTACCGAAAACAAAAGCTCGCTGAGACGACAGCATGTGAGTACAAGAATTGTCTGTTTGCGATGAGAGCTTGTGTTTGGAATGACTCTTTTATCTTTGAAGCCTTGAAAACCTTAATAAATATTTTGGCAGCTGATTCCTTGGCTGGGGTTTGTTTGGGATTTTTTTGGAATCCCGTCGTGCCTGCCTCCCACCCCATCCCACAGAGCTGTCTTGTCTATCTGGCTATGGCTCCTCAGTTGAGCTGCAAGCTCCATGGAGAAGGGTTGTCACTGTCTCCATGTCTCAACAAGTTGGCCACTACGTGCTACAAAAATATTTGCTACGAAATAACAACAGCAGCTCACCACGTGGGATTCACTTAAGTATTGAATTATTGCTTTTGAATTTGGAATTTCTTGTTCAAATATCCAGGAAAATGCTAAGTTTTCTGAGAGGAAATCCCTCTGCAGTATAAAAGCCGTAGCCCACAGCAGAACAGAGATGATTCAATAGTGACTTCCATGTTGGAGTCTGTGCAGCTGGAACACAAAGCCCTAAATATGCTTCTAAGCTGTGGCAAATGAATCACCATTTTGGATTGAATCTTTGGTAGATATTGGAATAAATATTGCATTTTTATGGGTGCTTAAAATTCTCCTGGTAGACCTTAACTATAATTCAGTTTGCTGAGCAGTTGCTAACAGACCCTTGTGGTGTAGCCGAGTCTCTCCTCAGTAAAACCAACGTGTGCCAGTTGTGTTACAGGCACACATCTGGCCCAGTTTGTGTCAGCGTGGGCTCAGATGTCCAGGTCCACCCACAGATTAATGTCAGCACGAAGCATTGAGCAATGCAACACTCACTTTTTTCCATCTCTGTAGAGAACTAGCTTGATGTTTCCACTGAAGATAAAACTATGCGAGCTCATACAGCAGAGGATTATAAAGTCTATCAGAAATACTGTGCCACAGGGTTTTCAGAGTGACGTATTATCCTTGTTCATCTGCCTCTTCAAAATTAACATCCACCTAAGCAACTCTCTGCATCTTGGCTGAGGACCAACCATGTTCTCAGCCCAAGGCAGGGGAAAGGAGGGCTCAGGACCGCTCCCAAGAAACTGCCATCACAAAGGCGGCATTGGCAGCCTTGAAAAACCCACGGGATAGGCTAGGTCTTAAATCCTCACAGATTTACAGTCCTGGTTCGTTAGTCAACAGCATCCTCGCTGGAAGATACACATGGACATGGAAAAAGTGAGTCTTGAAGGGTGATTGAAAGGAAAAAAAAAAAAAAAAAAAGGATATTAACGGTTCTGGCCCTGCAAGTACTCAGAGAGTGTACTCTGACACCCTGCCAGGTATTTTCAGTGAGTGGGTCGAACTGGGGAGTTGTTTGTGAGCACGGTATTTTAATACTCGAATGCCCTGTACCAGCTATAACCCTCAGTGACCTTTCCCACGAAGACTTCTGGGTCTGGCAAGAAAAAAACAAACCCTAAATGTGCTGCATTCGGAGAAGTTTGTGCAGGGACTACAAACATGGGAACACTGGTTTCTGCAGCACCTGTGGATGTCAGTTCAGGGGGGTGAGAACTGGGAGCAGCACGTCTGGTTTCAGGGAAGTTGATTGTGTTCCATCAATAGTGATTTTTGGGATTTCTGATGCATTTTTGCTTTGGCTCCTTCTACAGCTCTTGACCCTTTCCCAAGAATTCTCTTGCTTTTTTTCTGCTCTTCAGCCTAACAGAACCCAGCATTTTGTTTGGTTTTCAAATGTAATGAATCGTTTGAACTCACCACCAACAAAGCCTTTTTACTAGGGAAAAAAATACTACAAATAAATAATAAACATTTTTAAGGATCAAAAGCACTCACCATTTCTGACTGGTGTCATTTGGAGTCTTCCCATTGACACTGATGTCATTTATAGCTGGGTAAAGAACAGGAAGATATGCATAGGGTTTATATATACATTTTTTAAGAAATCTGTGCCTTGTTGAAAAGTGACATGGAGCATGGGAGACAGAGATAAGGTCTAAATAAATATCTGAACAGATAAATCAATGGTGATGTGCTTAAATAGGTAGGATGGGTTGTCAAGAACTTGATAGCAGCTTGCTCTGGAGGTATTGAAGACTCAAAACCACTTATAAAGTTCATTTTCTATTTGACAACAGGAACAATACATTGCCTATTACCAGGAGACAGCATGCGAGTAGGAGCGGGAGGGTCTACTTCGATGTTTCTTTCACAGTACCTCACTGAACATTGCACCTTGATATGGATGGAACAAAAATATCTTCATTTTGATCTATAATTTTACTGCTGGATAGAGGGAAGGCTGTCCTGGCTCCAGTAAAAATGTAACGTATCTTTTTACACAGCTATCTACCGCTACTAGCATTCACTGAATATCAAGGTAAAAATGTATTTGCTCTGTCTTCTGACACCCGGTCTCAAAGAAGATACTCCACAGACAGAAATCGCTTTCATCCGCTTACACCATTTTGATAATCTGACTCCCTGTTTTTTTCCCCAAAATGTTCTAATGTGATCCATAGGACAGAAATGCAGTGCCTCCGTATCTGTCTGTGCATTTTCTTCTGCCAGCACGTATTCCATCAGTAATCTTGTTTCATAAGTAAGTAAAACCAACAACGTATATTATTACCCTTTGCTGTTCTGTGTCCGCTATCCAACATTACTTCATAACCCACTGAGTTCATTAGGGGATTTTTAAAAGACATTTCTGGAAATGCTGGTCAGATGTAATTCCACTCAACTGAAAGAAATATTTTTTTGACTTTGTGCTGTTCTTGTGCCAAAGCCAAATTCATGTCTGGGTAGATATTCTTCCTTATTTTTGCCAGATAAGACAGTGATACAGCGATACTGCTGTCTCCGCATTCCTCATATTTAGGGATCATTGGTTTAGCAAGCTCTTACTGTTATTTGTCTCTAAGAAGCAGATCAGAGATGACATAACCATTGCGAGAATTTAGTTTTGTGGATCCTAAACTTTTTTTTCATTACAAATATGAATTAGTGATTAGGCAGAAGTCTTTGCACTGGGACTGCATTTACGTTTGCATCGTAGAACTTGTATTTACCTTGTATTCATCCTTTGCACCAGGGGTGTATTTGCCTCAATGTCTCAGATTTTTTATTTCCATCCAAATGATAGTTTCCCTTGTATGAATTGGTTTTGAGCTCTTCTGTAGATCCAAAGTTAAATTTCTCATTTCTCTAGATGGTAGCCAACAATGCCTTCTCCTCAGGGAAACTGGATTCATGGACTGATTCTACTGAAAAAATATTATTGCTAATGAACTGATCTATATCTTATTTCTGACCTTACATCAATCTTTTACTCATCAATGCAGCAGACTCAGAAAAAAAGTTAATTACCTTGTGCTGAGCACTGCACCTACATTAACAGACATGCTATTCCTTCATGAACTTACAGGGAAGATGGGCAAATCACTCCATCCCTCCCTGCTGCTTCTGCTCCGTGATCTGGACTCTTTGTGAAACTATTTCTAAGAGTCTGTGAGATGTTTTCCTGCCTGCAAGCGGTGTCCTTAATGGAAATGAAGAATGCAAAACGTGATAGCTGTGCTGCACAGTCACCACCCAAATGTCTGTGTTAGCAGCGTGGGAACAGAGGTGCAAAAATATTGAAGGAAATACACAAGAGATCTTAGTAGTTAACTAACATTATGCTTTTTTAAATGTTTTGTTCATTCAGCTTTGGTGCTTTTTTCTGTGGCTCATACAGCACAAGTCTTGTACATTATCTAGAGTTGCTCTCTTGGTGATTTAAATTATATTCAGTCCCTCAGTCTCGTTTCACTGTTCATTAATACTCATTCCTTACAACGAGCAGGCCTTGCATCTGCATACTTCTTTAACCACTCACACTAATGAGCACTTGCTTATTATGCAAGAACTGCAGAATTTTATTTAATACCAACATGAAGCAGAGAAGATACTTTAGGAAATAGAATGCGAATTTGTCATCATTGTAAACCTTTTTTTCATAAAAGCAAGCTGGAATGGCGGGGGCTTTGCATGGTGCATTCATCCCATACCTTGTCTGTGCGTTGCTTCTTCTTTTGATTGAAAGCTGTGCGAGTAATCGAGCACCGTGTTGACAGTAAGAAATTGATGTTATATGATTTGTGGGATAATTTGGTTTTCTCAGAACTCCTGGAGGTCCAAAGGAACTGATCCTGCAGATCTGCTCGTTCCGATGAGCGAGGGACTGGGAGTCCGGCGCGTCTGGCTAGTAACTCCGTTTCCATCCTGCTGCTGGCCGTAGGTGAGTGTGAAACCCCAACTGGTAATGCTACAACTTGGCATTTTGTCCTTACATTTTGTTTTTAATGAAAACATTTATTTTTCATGAAATATTTTTAATGAAAACATTTATTTTTCATGAAATATTTTAAATGAAAACATTTCAGGGCATGTGGTCCTGTAAGCACTTGTGCTAACCTGCTATAAAACTGGTTTGTGAAGTTGTCTTTGTTAGCTCCTTAAAATGACGCTTCCAAGAGATTTTCTGGGACCTGCTTCTCCTACTTCTTCATTCATACACAGCCCAACCTGCACAATGTGAAAGCAGAATCTGGGCATTCATTGACATCTGTAGGATATTTCTATAATTTAAATAACCTCCCATGACCCTTGTGTGAATGTTAGTGTTCGTGTAATTACAGGCAAAAATTATCTCGCCCACAAACTGGGTGAACTGTGTATAAATCCTTGATGTTAGGGAGTAGGGTTTTGAAATGTAAGTTACACCAGAAGGAACATAACATGCAGAAGAAATTGCTCTTGCCAGAAGAGAAGTTGATTCACTGAGTTCTACTTGGTTTTTAATTTATAACAAACTTGCCTAATCTCAGTTTCTGTAGCTTCTGTTACAATATTAAATAACATTACATCAAATACATCCCCTGTGACATTAAAAGAAATGGAAAGCTTAGGCACATGTTAATTGCATTCCAAAATGTGGCATATAGCTTAATAAACCTAATTTAAAGAACCTCAGAACAATGACATTTACACTTTGGTTCAAGCAAATGAAAGCTGTGCTGCACGCTTTTAGACAAACAATTTTTCTCGTGGGATAAGGCCCTTCTGACAAGGGGCACGTTTCCCCGCAGTATGCCACGTGTCAGTCTCGTCGCACCGGCAAAATCGGCTCCCTGGAAATGGACACTGGCAAAACAAAATGCCAGAATAAAAAGCGTTTGTGAGACCCAAGTAGACAGTACAGGCAGCTTTAAAGCGAGGCTTTCTCAAGAACAGATTGGACTTTCCCTGGAAAATGAAGTCATTTATTTGTCTTTAAGGAGCATACATTAAAAGGACCAGATATGTTCCAGAACCAACACTAACAGTTTAAGATGATAAATGTTATTTTAATGATCTCTATCTGCTCTGGTACTCTAATCACAGCACGTGCTTTTAAAACTGAAAACATCAAAACCTGCAAAGAAACAATTGACATGAGATAAAAACCCCATCCAAAACCAGAGATAGATTAATAGTTCTAATTTACTTTAAAGGTATTCACAAACTGTTATAAAAACCAGATTGGTCATAAGACTTAAAGTTGTTGCCATATGCATCTCACAGACTCTGTGTTACGTTCCTTATGCTGGCAAACTGACTAATGATTTCACGACCGTTCCCCAGACAAGAACATGACAATTTGTGTGTTGTGCGTTAAAGCGCTTTGTGCTCTGCAGCAGAATGAAACATAAATTTTGCAGAAGAATTTAGATGTTCTTTCTCAATCTGGTCTGGTAAAAAGGAAATTATGTAGCAGCTTAATATATATTTAAACCCGAGACTTACTGAATGCAGATGAACCATGTAGTATAGGTAGTGCACTTGCATTTAAGTTTGTTTTTATTGTTTTTAATGCTGCAACCGCAATCCCAGTATTTTATTATCCTGCAGGTTTTTATATTGAGAACTTCTGCAGACCATTAGGCCGTTGTCTTAGGTATGTCTGGTTTTTCTCGCAATTAGGCAGAGTTTGGAGGCACTCGGGCTCATAAGACCAACAAAGCAGCCAGGCAGACTTGTTGAAAATAACAGCAATTGAACTGTTTGCTCTGAAACGTATTGACACTACTTAGAAATGTCAATATTTTCAAGATTCTGATAATATTATTGATGCTAAGCACAGGTATTTAGAAATATATCAGAGATTTTTTTTTTAAGAAAAAACAAACACTGATCATAAAATAAAATTGCCATTTCTTAGGGAATTTGAGCATCTCAAGGAATTTCTTCATTATCAGTTTAAAACCACTAACTTTTTTTTTTTTT
>VXBL01000838.1:3323902-3334364 GCA_013400195.1 Aramus guarauna | reverse complement strand
GGTTGGGGGTAGGGGGTAGGAGATTTCGCAAAAATGTATTCAAGTCCAGAAAGCTGGGATGACTTGCTTCATTCAATAGGACAGAAGTATTTGATGCTGACTTCTGCAATTTATCCTATTTTGACTTTTGTACTAAAGTATTACTAAAATATATTACAAAAGTCTAAGCCAGATACATAAGGACGGTATATAAAACTCAATGCTTTTTTCTGGTTGAAATTAACTATATTGATACGACTGAAATAAAATTAGTAAGTAAAAAAATGCTTCCAGTTTTTTTCCAAAGCCTTTTTCGGCAATAAAAGAATGTTCCAAAGGAACACTTTGATGAAACTGCAGGTTCTGGAAAAAAACTGTTCCATTCAAGAAAAGTCAGTGACCTTTATCTTGTGGCTCATTCAGGCAGTTTAATAAATACGAAAGCTAACATTTTTTTTCCCCCTGCTCATAATCAAGAAGGACTAGAGACACATTTTTAAAAAAGAAATTAATTTTGGCAAACACTAGGACTGTAGAACCGTAGGATGTGTGTGGCATCGGGCCAAGGGCTGGATAATAGCTGTTAATTGGAACTCAACTTCTTGCCCCCTTTTGCAGGCACGTGTGTCTGGGAAGTGATAAAGCCAGAGCAGTTCTACCAGGACTATATGCTACAGAAGCCCCTTAAACCCTTCCTATAAATGGTCGCGCCTTGCCAGCAAGAGGTGCGTGTCTAATTTCCAAATCCTGGTAGAACAGAAACTTAGAGATCATTTCTCTTAGACCGTAACGGCCCCGAGTGTTAAGAGAAAGCTTGGCTGGCCAGAGGACGTTCCCGTGCCCCTCTGCCCAAGGTGGTGATGCTGGTGAGCTATGCGATGGGTGAGAAGCTCCAACCCCACGTGATCCGGTGGTGAGGGAAAGCCGTGAATTTACTGAGTATTATTTCTTCTGCCTGGGAGTGAAGACAGGAATAAATGAGCAGTTACCGCTGAGGAGTTGTCTATTTTAATCCTGAGACATGCCCTGCAGCATCACACTGAAGGATTCGACAACATTGAATCACACCATTTAATTGTGGGTACTTAAACCTTCATTTGACTGTGGCAGAGTTTTGGTTCTGAAGACACAAAACAGAGAAACAGAAAATTTAGAGTTAATCTGTACTTATAATTATGGGGTAAATACAAAGCGAACATCAGAAAAATCACTGGTATTTTAAGAAATTACTTTTCTTCCCCGTTACCACTGTCCTGTTGTAACACAACCCAGCGGAGTGGGCTTTGCATGTGTGGCTGTGTGTTGCCAAGTGTTCGTTAGATGATTAGTAATTCAACATGACCTTGAATTCTATCACCCACAAACTGGTAATCACACAGCTTATGTCTATTTTGCTATTGCTTTGAGCAGGAGAAGATGGAAGGATTTGCCTTCTTTGTGAATATTTTAGCAGCCGGGCTAATCTGATTCCATATGGTATTAATAGAAGTTCACTTTTTAAAAAAACAATTCTAATGATGTCTGAGAACAGCATTTGATATTAGTCATGACAGTATGAAAATATTGTGTCAATAAGTTTTCCCTGAAAAATACTGCATTAAAAGACATATTTTCCAGATGCTACTCTTCAGGATATATTGCTACTATTTGGTCACCTCTGCTCCTGGGGTAAGGCAGTAGCGTGAATACCCCAAACACATACTGAAGAATGTGTTCATTGGGAATGAGAAGAGGAGAATGGGAAAATTCATTGTTCATTGGGAAAATGCAGAGTACTCGATCCTATTTTTAATGATCACCTTTCATTTCCTTGAAGATTGTAAATTCAGTGAGGTAGCTGAGGGTACGTGAGGGGTGCAGAACTTTCCCAATTCTTGTTTAGGCACTGGACAATGTCAAAACTTGGTGGATATCTCTCATTACCAGGCCTTGACCACGCAAGAGGTGAATCTACCCATGTGCCTCTAACATTCAGCAGCTTTCGGGCAGCCTGGTCGTGAGTAGGAGATCTTCCCGTTCGCTATGGAGATCTTCTGTTTCAGGCCGGAGGAGCAGCAGAGGAAACACGAGACTGATGCTGAGGATGGCTAAAGGCACATCGAGACAAGGATCAGCTGTGTCCAGCACCATCCCAGGCAGCGCTGGGGGCTGTACTTCCCCGTGATCCCGTGTCCGTCCTTAGGCTCTGGCTAACCCCATTTCACCGAGCTCCCTCCGGCACTCGCTCAGTGCTCCGCTCTGTCTCCATCATGCACAGTCCCTGCCACAGCTGCTGGCACTGTCACTGTAGCCTGGGGAAAACCTGTAGCCCTGCCCCGACAGATACACCTGCACGGCCTTAATTTCCTCCCTTCTCGGGTTTGGGAATCAGCATAATGTCTGTGGTTGTCCATAGCCCCCGTGCACCAAGGGCATTTCTCAAAAATCCTGTTCTCTGATTTGGCCTTCCATCACCGTTCAATACTCTAATTGATAGATCGTAACTTTGAGGTGAAGTACAACGTGTGTGGAATGAGAAATCCCTGACAAAACCTGCAAACATCACATTATGAAATGATGGCTCAGGCTCTGAAGAATTGGTCACCAACCCACCGCTGCTGTTCTGGTCCCTCTGTCTTTATCTGTCCTTCTGCCTCACACCAACGGACAGAATAAAATACGTCAGGAAAGGGGACAGTAAGAAAAAACAGCGTCCTGCTTCCATCCCACCGACAAAGCTTTAAAGGTATTTCCTTTCCACGTTTGCTGTGAGCGTGCTGCCCCGGAGTCAATTCCGTGCACGCTTAGGGAAGAACGTTGCTCTGGAGGGGTAGTACGTGGCTCTTCCAGAGGCGTGAACTGCTCTGCTGGCCAAACAGGAGAAGCCCCAAGTACCATCCTAGCCCTCATCACATCGTGTTCTGCAATACGGCAACTGAACCGTGGAACAGCTAACCGCTTTTTCTCCTTTTTTTCTGAAAAAAAGATGAGAGGGGAAAGGAAGATCTTTATTTTCTTGCTTCCAAACCCCCCAAAATGCATTTGCCTAGTATTGTCCAGGAGCCTTATCCTCAGCAAAACGTTGTGGATGTGAAAGAGTCAGGCATAGCGAACGCAGACGAGATGAACACAGTAAAATGCATTTCAATCTCTGGATACCCAGGATATTTTGTGATAGATTTCCCTACTATTTTGTCCAGTTCAAAGCACACACCTTAGGCATTGCTACTGCACAATCTTTTTCTTGTAAGCACTCACCTCAGCATGCCTTCTGGTGCTATTTGCACTGTACCATTATCTCCTACCCCGAAAGATGCAGCTACGAGACAGGAATCTGTGCGCCAACTCTCACTCCGCTGTTTAAAATCCTGACACTCAGCCTCCTGTTTGAGGGGATCAATACGTGATCCAGCCCAGCTCGATAGAAATTAATTGATGTGACATCTTACAATAAATTCAGAACACTGGGCAATGCTAAAAGGGGTTTTAATTATGCAGATGAAACCTTCTACTTCATGAATTCCCTTAGTCGCAGCTTGCTGAAAGCTGCAGGAGTACAGCAGAGGGGAGTAAAACTCAGTATTTCCCTTGTCTTTACCCTCTTTCCTCAAGCATTGCAGAGTTAGTGGACATTGCCAGAAACAAAATGCTTGGCCCGGTTGATCTTCTGATTAGTTCTTATATATTGGCAACTGTTTCTAACATAAGTATACTAATACACTTTTATTTTTATATGTTAGCAGATACAGTAAAAGCATTAGATTATATTTGAGGTGATCTGATAGGATGGATAAGAAAGAAGAATGATCTCTGGCTATATATTCAGCTATTAAAATATTCAAGATGGTTGTTCCTTCTCTGTAAATGCAAATGCAAGAACCATAAAGCATATGGTGAGGGATGCTCCATCACTTTTAAAGCACACTTTTGCTCATGTAGAAATGAATTATGCTGCTTTCCATAATTCAGGGATTAGATTTTTGAACATAATTAAGCATGGACTGTCTGGTCTTTGAGACACAGGTACACGTGTTCAGTTTGTCTATTTCAGAAACAAAATCAAGTGGGAAGCTACCGAAAATACTTTGTACAAGCTTTTAAATGAAAGGGTCTACTGAGAATTTGCATAATATCTTACTTGTGAAATGTAAAACCTGCCATAAATCATAACTCAATTTATAAGACAATTAAATGCATGTGTTTCTGTTCTCTTTTATGGTTCTTGGAAATTGTTATCTTGCGTAGCTGGAGAAAGAGGCACTAAGGAAAGCAGAGAAGGCGTACATGGGAAAAGGGCAAGCAGCAGCCAGCCGCTTCCTTCACATACTTGTTTTTCCCAGCTGTCCTGTGCTCAACTGAAAGAGCACAGCGTGCTTCAGATTTCTCACAATTTCTTATTTTCCCTAGGACGCAGGTTGCCTTCTATGTCTCACGGGACTCAGACGGTTTTGTTGCAATTAACTGTGAGAGATTTTCTGCCTTTTCAGTCTTTTTGCAGCTTGTGATCCTCAGTAAATCTCCCTGACGAGATAAAGAAAACTCTGTAAAGAGGATAAAATTGTTTATAAAACTTACCAAAATACACTTCATACATTCTTATTTCAAACAAGGCAAAGACCTCCACCGAGTTGGCAGCAGTATTTTCCTAATATACGATGTTCATAAAGTATACTTTTCAACCTGCATTGCCATGAACGTAAACGCGTCCTAGTCCTACCGTGAGTTTTATCGTATGTCACAACATATCAATCTTTTGTGGATTATAGACAGACCAAGTCTGGAAATATTGTTGTAAACCTAGAATTCACGAACCAAGAAATGAAATACTTTTGTCAAGATGTGTGAAAGTTACATTACCTGAACCTTTACACTTTATTGCTTTACACTTCATCCACAGGCTTTGGAAGAGCGGACGGGGCAGCAGGAAACCGGCAGGTCGGTCCCACCCCGAGCAGTGAGTGAAAAACGGCCCTTTTTCCACGCAAACGAACAGCTCTGGTTTTTATTAAACTGCCTCATTTTTTATTCCAGCTAGTATTATAGGGCTAAGGAGTTGGAGGGATGTCACACAGCGGCAGAGTTGTTAGAGAAAGCCTTCATCTTGCTGGAGGTGAGCGTAATGTGCATGTTTGTTTCTGCAGAATTTAGCTCCAGCCCTTATTTCTGAAGGGGGGTAAAGGCGTGCGGGGCTCTCCAGGGACTTGGAACTCCATTTCTATGTCTCCAACCCAACAGGTCTCACTCACCTCATGCTTTAAATCATAATATCCTGATTGTAATGTACCAGAAATACATCCCTTTGAATGAATACACTTTTATTTTCTTTCAAAGTGAGAAACATGGCGTTTTGGGGGAAAAGGCTTTACTCGCCGAGTTCTGATCCCTGTGGCAGTTTGCTGATTCAGGCCCCAGTGATATTTCTGAGATCTGTCTTGTTGTTCGTGTCTTGGGGTTCTGGGAAGCAGACCAGGGTCATTTATAGCTTTTTGTTTCTTTCCCAGTTGCTTCACAGAATGGTTTCAGGGATATAATTAGGTATGCACTACGAGAAGTATATTCCCATTTGCGACATGGTCAGTTCTGCCTGAGGTAACCACCAACAGCCTCCATCAGCTTAATGGTGTCCATTGCTGGCAGTGCTTCTGCCAGTGAGGGATGTTAATACAAGAAAAGAAAGGGAAAGAAAGGGGAAGGAGCTGCTTAGTAACCATTGGAAGGAAAACAAGTTACGTGTTAATGTGTTTGCACCAGCCATTCCTCTCTTAGGCTTGATAATCAAGTTTCACTGTTCAAATTTCAGTTGTCAATACGTGGTTAAATTTATACAAATTTAGAAGCATCTTGAAATGCTAGAGCTAAAGTTAAGAGAGGAAAAATGCCTCCCTGTTTGGTTCCTAGTCCGTACTTTGACTCGCCTAGGAATACTTGTCTGATCTCGGTTACATTTCGTAGGTGAGAGGACTTCTGCCACAGACATTTCACCTTTAGGAGGGTTTCTCTAACACTCAATGTCATTTTCCCTAAAGGAAAAGCACTGCAGAATTTAACAGCAATAACTGTAGAGAACATCATAGAAATTACATTTCTATACCTCCAGGACTGAACAGAGATTAATATAACTTCCACATTCTTATCAAGGTATTTTATTGCATTTTATAGGAAGAATACAATTTTCTTTTAAATTATATGGGATAGTTTAAAGAACAAGGTTGTAATTTCCTTAACAAATGCTTTTAAGACCTTCCTATGATAGTTCATGTTTTAAATTTCATCATTTTCTCTATAGCTTATTTAGGCAAGTGTGGTCATCCATACGTGACGAAACAAATTTAGAAAGGGCACGTAATGTTCCAGTTGCGAGTACTTGGGCGGATGCTTAATGCTTAATATACGTATATCAGACTCGTTCCAAACTATCCAAGACTTTTGGATGAATTGAGTGCAATATATTAACTCAATTACAGTGGAAACACAGATCAAAGAATGTAGCTGGGAGGTCTTATTAAAGTATGAGACTTTATTAAAATGTCCCTGGTTTTGATTATACAGGATTAAAATGTCTGAAACTTCATTTAGCTGCTTCATGTCCCCAGAAAAGAGAATTCTTTCTTTCAGGGTTTCAGACCTTGATTTTCAATTCTGTTAAAGTGGAATTGTCATAAATAGGTAAGAAAAGCCAGAGACCTTTTTTTATCCATTTTTGACGCTGAACGTATATTCTCATTTGCTTTGATGTATTACATTTCTCTTTTGTCATTTTTGTTTCTGGACTTTATTCATTCACATGGAGTAAACCATTTTGGAAAGACTTCATTGGTTTTTTTCAAGGGAAATAATAAAAAACCCTCCAACTTTTCCCCATTTAAAAGAAATGAAAATCTTTTAGAAATTATGAGTGCAAGGCACGGGATGAAAACACATAGAGAGGCCCAAGCTCAGGTTGTCCAACATGCAGTGCTCAGAGATCGAATCCTAGTGCCAAGATGCAGCACCAGTATGAGTGGTAATGGCCCTCCAAGTTGGAGACTATCAGTGTAAAGACACCGAACAGACATTCTCTGGTACCTAACAACAAGATTGAGATAAAACCCGCTTTAATTAATTAATTTCCTTTCCTGTTGTTACACATCATGTCAACACCTGTTTGTAATTCTATTAACACGGTAAGTGAAGCACCCTGTTGTGCCACGTGTACAGTACGAATTTTGCATTTCGCTATCTTGCACGTGCGTTCTATTTCGTGCTCGGTATTGATACAGCGCTGTTCAACCTCTCGGCGAGTGCAAGTGTAGAGTCCAGCGCTGTCCCTGCTTTTGTTGTGAGGAACCCCATCCCGTAGGAATTAGGCTCGCGAGGTACACAGCTGGGCATGAACTTGGAGAAACATGAATTCAGTAACCAGATTGATGTCGTGTTCTACCCGTGTTCTTTGTATTGCAGCGAAAGTAAAACACAGAGTATGCACTTCAACCATTACAGAACAGAATTTTAAGAGCAGTGATGGTTTCTCTCTTCAGTTACGTGTTACAGGTCTCACCACAGATATGGAAAGGCTCAGAATGAGTTAGCAAGGAAGTAGTTTGTTACAGATAAACAGAGAATCCTGTTCCATTCATTTATGGATTGTTTCAAGGATTTTCAGACCCTGCTAGTACTGCCTATTAAGATAGAGAATGTGGGGGAGAGAAAAATCAATCTCATTTCTCAATCTCTTTAAGTGAACAAAGAATTGCGTGTGGAACTGAATGGAGCGAGTCAACAAAGCTCACACCAAACAAAAAAGAAAAGCAGCTTTATTTGCATAATTATGTCTGAATCACAGTAGATTTGACAGAACATGTTCCATTCTAAGCCCTTAGGTCTTATTTAGGTGGAGCACAATATCAAATATACTGTCTGTAATGTGCTCTTTCTGGGCTAATCTAATGTCCCATGGGATATTACGCAAGGGGACAGTACACACAGTTGAATGGTTTCATCAGTTTATATTGAGTTGTCGTTTGGCTTATTCCATACATCTGTCAAAAGCCATGATAGCGTGCTCAGACCTCTCTGAGTTTGTTTCTTCCAGGGTGGCTTCCTTACCTCTAAAATAGAAATGAAATAAGAAATATGAACGCTTTACTGGTAAGAGAGAGAGAAGGTTTAACCCATGTACCCTGGTTTCAGCTGGGATAGAGTTAATTTTCTTCCCAGCAGCTGGTTAGCGCTGTGGTTTGGATTCAGGATGAGAATAACGTTGATAACACGCTCATGTTTTCAGTTGTTGCCAAGCAGTCAAGGACTTTCCAGCTTCTCATACTGGCCTGCCAGCGAGAAGGCGGGGGTGCCCAAGAAGCTGGGAGGGCACGCAGCCAGGACAGCTGACCCAGAATGGCCACAGGGATATTCCACACCATATGACGTCACGCTCCGTATGTAACAGGGGGGGTTGGCTGGGAGGCAGTTTGGCTCAGAAACTAGCTAAGCATCGGCTCCAGGTGGTGAGCAATTGTGCTGTGCACCACTTGTTGTGTGTATTCTATTATTATTATTATTATTATTATTATTATTATTATTATTGTCTTCTTTTTCTGTCCTACTAAACTGTCTTTATCTCAACCCACGACTTTTACCTTTTTTTTTTTTTTTTTTTTCAATTCTCTCCCCCATCCCACTGGGAGGGGCAGTGAGCAAATGGCTGTGTGGTCGTCTTAGCTGCTGGCCAGGTTATACCACGACATCGTGAATACTTGTAAATGCCTTCAGAGGGCACTTCAGAAGTGCCTAATGCTATAAATTATGGTTTTATAAGGTATTTTACTACCATTGTATGTCCCTTTAACCTTTATGCATGTATGCAACTTGACATAACGGAGACTCATGGAAAAGCTTTCACGAGCAGGATTACGTGTGCAATTCCAACAGGAGACTTTAGAGAAACCTAAAGGCATTGAGCTGTGCCATTTCCTGCTGCAGGGTAAGCTACTCCGAATGTTGCTTTCCTCATTAAAGGTAAGAATCCAGAAATACTGTGACTGAGGTTCTCTAAAATCACAAAAGCGTGATTTTATCTGAATGAAAATAAGCCGTATTTACAAAATCGCTGATATTAACACAATCTGCTAGTATTAGCAGGGTAAATGCCTTTAAGATAAGAATTAAGAATGCATGCTGAGCATCCAAAACTCCGCAGCATCAGGCGGCACTAAAGCAGTAAGATGCTTAGAAAAACAGCTCAACATCTGATAGGCAAAAGCACAATAAATCAAAGATAAAGTAAACTTTCTAGATAAGCAGGAGCGTTTAATGCTACTCTGATTAAACTCATCTACAGGAAATGAGTAAACACAGCCTCCATGCTTTCTCCATCTTTCTGCCAATTTACATCTTAATGGCTAAACTCTTCCAGGTTACTTATTCAGCAAAGCAAGGGATTGATTTGCAACTTTTCATTTTGAGTGCTTCTATTAACTTCTCAGGGCTGTTGAGGGCAACTGAGCGCAGCCATGGGGAGGTGTTTAAAGATTAACAGGCCTTCGCAGCATTCCAGAGGTGTGAAAAAGCCATCAAAATATATTTTTTTTTTCTTCAGTATTACATATGTACTACATGTGACTGCTGCAGCTATTGCGCTGGTGGCTTTTCACAAATCTTGCAGTTTGTTTATTGTGACAGTTGTGGTTTTTTTTTCCTTAAAGACCTGAGTTATGTGATGAGAAAAATCTCAGATTTCATTGAAAGTGTATTTTTAGTCCTCATGCTTGTAATGGAAAGCCTTAAAATGTGAGCAGAGTTACAAAGGATCCGTTGTTCACTTGCACTGCTTAACTTGAACGTGAGCATAGCGTGAGATAAACCGTCCTGTTTAGAGGGATATGATACAATTCTTACACTCCACCCAGAGGAGCACAAAATGATCCGTCTCTAAATTCTTGGGTATTTTTTTAAAGAACTCCAAGAGTTATTACGTCTTCCTTTGTAATTCCAGGAAATTAGTATTATTAAGAAAGGACTAAGATGTTTCTGTACAACACTCTCCCCTTGAAGCACGAAGCCCTCCATCTTACAGTCAGAGTATTTGTAACACGCAGATGACACCACGACTGCTCTTTCCCCCCAAAAAAAGATCTAGGGCTCACTTCATGCTGACCGCCAGCCCCACGTCAGGGTGTGTGTTGATCCCGGGGACCCACAGAACTGGCACGCCTGAACCCCGAGCGATGGAAGCGTTGGAGGCACATGGGATCCTGGGGCTCCATCCCACTTCCATCTCCCAAAGGACACCCCCAGCTCCGAGGAGAAGGGACGTCAGCGTCTGAGCACAACAGGGATGGCGGTAACGTCTAATGGTTCCCCTTCTGCACCCCCTCAGGGGGCCTTCAGGTTTGGGTGGCGGAAAGGAGCACCCCGACTTCCCCCCGTTTCGGGGGTGGCAGGCAGCACCCCAGCCGCGCCCCTCGCCGCCCTGCCCCGGAGACCTCTCCCTGCGGGGAGCTCGCGCCCTGTGAGGAGCCGCTCGCTC
>VXBL01000838.1:3244558-3323857 GCA_013400195.1 Aramus guarauna | reverse complement strand
AAGATGGCAACGCCGGCGGCGGTAAACCCTCCCGGTGAGTAGCTGCTGCTGCCGTCGCCCCCTGTGCTGCAGGGAGTCCGTCTCGCCCCATGTGGCCCCGCCGCACAACACGTTCCCCACCCCCGCCGTAGGCACACAGCCCTCCCCGGGGACGGTGCGGTCCCCGCAGCCAGNGGTCGGCGGGGGCCGCTGGCTGCGGGCCGGAGGGGGCGCGGCGCCGCGGCGGGGAGAGCCGGGCCGGCCCGGGCGAGGAACCGCCCTGGGACCGCATCGAGCCGGGAGCCCTTGGCGGGTTTCTCGGGCTGCAGGAGCCCGGCTGCCTCCTCTCGCTCGGGGTTGCTGCCGTTGGGTGTAGGCGCTGCAGGCGTGATGAACAGTGGTGCATAAGCACACGCGGGCATGTGGCAGGGAGAGCAGAGCCCGTGTTCCCCAGCCGAAGCCGGGCGGGAAGGGCGGCAGCGGGTTTTGGCTGAACCGTGCAGACCTCTGTCTGCCCTGGGCGTTGGTAGGAATGTTTGGTTTTCCTGCCTGTACCTTGGCCAGGTTTATTGTCGGGAGGTAAAAGCGGCTTGGGAAGCGTTGCTGGGAACCAAACGGGGCGTCGAAACTGACAGAGGGCACCTGCGTGCCTGCGGGGTCTTTGCCATGTGTTCGTTTTCTTGCCAAAGGAAGAACTAAATACTTTCTGTTAATACCACATTTATTAAGAGAAGAAACTTACTAAAATTTTCCCTTTCATTTTTTATTTGTAAGGGAAGATGCTCCCTGATGTTGTGTTAACATGTCTGTGAGGTGCAACATCTGTTTTGTTGAGCACAGGATGGAGTAAAATGGGTTGGGATGGAATGCCATAGCACACAATTTGGAGATGTGCTTGGATCAACTTAGTGTTGGACCAACAAGTATCCCGCAATAAAAATAAGCAGGACAACGGATCTTGCACCGGGCTCAATACTAATGAAGAAGATTTTTATCAGAAGTGGATTCCAGTTTTACTTGTTTTAATATGCCATCACGTTTTGTCATTTTTCGAAGAGTCGAGTTCAGTTCTGACATTTAAGGGCTTGCTTGAGTAAATGCCAACTAATGTTTAAAGGCTGTTGTTTAGATTAAATCCTGCTGTAGTTGGTTGTGTAGTTGTCATATTGAAAGTAAATATTATGATATAAGCAATTAATTTGGTTCAGTAAGTGTCAATAAAGTAAGCGGGAACAGATCTTTGCCAATCAGATTAAGTTTTAATATCAGAATTCTACATATTAAATGAAAATCAATATTTAATGGAAGGTTATTAAATGAATATTATTTAGCTTCCAGGATACTGTGTCACGCACGGTAAGGGAGAGTTCCATTGCGTGCACCCGTAGCTGCAATCGGTGAGCTGTTCTGCGGACAAAGCAGGATACGAACAGCCTTTTTTTGACTTAGGCTTGGTTTGCCATTCTCCTGTCTGCTCCCCCCAGGTACGCACAGCAGGGTCAGCCCTGACCACTTCGAGGTCTGTGCTGAAACCGCTGAATTATGGTAGAGCCTGGTGGCCCTTTTGCACCGAGTGTTTCCGCCTGCTGTTTTCACCTGCCCGTAGCTGAAGCCACAAAAAAGCTGCGGTTGCAGGAGGAACGGTATGCGCGCACCGCAGAGCAGCCCCGGAGTAGAGCTTCACAGTTGTTCTCCCCTGACCCAGGGAACACGCTCACTTTGTCAGTTTAGAGAGCGTTATGGGATCATTGAAGAAACGTAAAAAAACCATGAGGGAAACGAGAGCCAAGTGCGTTGGCTGTATGCATCTCCGTGCAGCGATCTGACACGGTTGAAGCTGACTTGCAGTGTGGTCCTCAGGCTCTCCTGAACAGAGATTGCTGGTCCACTGGAAGGATGAGGAAACGTGTTGGTTTCCTGGAGTGAACCAACGCCTGCTTCTGCAAGGCTGAGGTTGCAGGGCATTGTTTTACTCCTTGTCTAGGCAGTTGGAACAGATCTGAGCTGAAAGACAAATTCACTGGCTGTTAATGATCCTCCCACGTTTTCTGTGCGTGAGTGTTGCTGTCAGACAAATGTAGCTATGTGGGGATGAAGTCAAAATGAGGAGTTTTTGAGCTGTGGATCGGTGAGGAGAGGAGACCTTCCATCTGTAGTGCAGTGCTGTGTTTGCTGTACCACGGACAGCAGAAGATAGAGCTGCACGAAATACCTTGATCTATGCTGTATTTTCCTGAAGTCGTAATCCGTTATTTTTGTTATTTTTTGGATTAACTGCAAAGCAGTGCAGAGAAACAATCAACAGCTGTAGTGAGAGGATTTTAATACCGCTATTTTCTCTTGCGGCCAGATCCTCAGCTGGAGTAACATGAAAGTAGCCCTATTAGTATTGGTGAAGCTGCGCCGCCTTACGCCGGTTGACTTTCTGATCTGCAATGTTAGGGGAACACAATAGAGAGATTAACTTGTTAAGCATCTTTAATGATGATTAGAAATTACAATATGATTAAATTTTTATTAAGCAATTGTCTGGGGTTCTAATAACAGTTGATAATTTAGGCAGGACATTAACTTGCAGCTACCACAATACAAATACATGTGATTTTACTCATATTCTAGATAGTGGAACGGGGATTAGCAGAGACAGAATAGCTGAGTGTTCTGTAATTCTGGATGTGAAAGTCTTTCAGTGTGGGATCTCCTGGTACAGAACCACGGACTGGTCTGCAGCATCATCTTCCTTCTCACATTAGATGCAGAATTATCCATTTTCCCACCAATCTCTTTTTAATGGGGAGTTTGAATTGTGAAAGTTCATGGGAGTGGGGAGCGGTTTGCAGCCTGTCCTGGCTGGGGCTCACGGGAATTGCAGTGTCAGGGACCGAATTGTGGTGGGGGTAAGGCCACCTCTATGGGGTTCCTGGGCTTTATCAGATAGTTCTTTTTGGTGAAGGTGTTTGGCCATAGCTGCAACTAGACATCGCACTGGCAAAACTGAGGGGTGCTGTGTGAGATGGTCATCATTCCCATTGCTTAACCTTGGGAATGGGACCTGGTTAGAAGTACTCTGTTCGTTTGTCGTAATCTGGATGACTAATGCAAGTGTGAAACACAATACAGGTGTGTGGGAAGCTCATCTGCATTGGCATAAAGCATCGGAGTTAATTTATTTCCTCCTGAAATAAGATTGGCATATTTAATGGGTTTTAAGAACAAAAAATTTGTGTAGGTGTAACAAGCATTTTATAAATTACTGCTTGCAGCAAAGTAACTTAGTGCCACGTCTGTTTTAAATCTATGTATTTTTGGAATGCAAACTTGTCCATAACTGTTGCTACTTTGGGGTCAAATTTTGCTTGAGTGCAGTACCGGATGTGGTGATTCTCGTATTGGCCAAGTTGGGATGAAAGTATAAAACTCTTAATGAATTCAACATTTTCTTTTCCTGAGATGTTACGTGGTCTTGGGTGACGAGTTCCAATCTGGCTCAGTCTGATGGGTGGTCACAGAGAGGCAACTTTCCACCATGATCGGGTGATGTGAAATGAGCTGATTGTATCCTTTCAGCTCTTCCTGGCGAGGTATCCCTAGATGGAAGGGCCACCCTGGGTAGTACCCACAGATATGTGGCCAAACACCACAAACTTGTAAGTCAAGTCAGAGGAAATCATGAGATTTCAGAGATTATCTAGAGTTACACTACAGGGCAGATCCCTTAGGATGTGTTTTTGGCTGTGTTTTAAGATTTTGTGAATCCCTAGGATTGTATTCTTATATTTAATTGGGGAAAAAAAAGCTAACTGGGTTGTTCACTTAATCACCAAAGCTCCCGTAATGATTTCTTTTTAAGCAGAGAGCCCAAAGCGTAAGGGTATGGAGAACAATATGTCCCCAGAAGGGCATCTACTGGAGATGCGTTGAGACAGAGAGAGGTGGTGGGCCATGAGAGAACGGAGTTGCTGTGGCTTAAGACATTACTATTACAACCACAGTCGCTGACGGGGGTACTTTTAGCATGTGGCTAATCCCAAGATACACAAAAAAATGAGGTTGAACCTTGAAAAGTTCGAGGTTCAACTTGAACTCTTATTTTTAATAAGCTCTCTTTACTTCCAGTTTGTAATCAATTAACAGCAAATTTTATGTCGTATCAGTGAAAACTTGTCACTCAGCCCTGCATCTGGGCTCTTGTTTTAGGCAATTGCTTTGGGTTCTGGGAGCTGGTTTTCTTTGGGTGTGTTTGTTTGACTTGGGAGTTAAATGGAGATAAATCATTCTGCTGGTTCAGCTGGACGTTCTGAGAACCAGATCGTCTGTTGCCCAGTCTTACATTTGCACTCAAGTTACTAAGATATTAAGTGCTGTGGATGAATTTTCTGGATGCTGCCTGTTCCATAGTCTCGAAAGGAATGGGCTTTCTGAAGTTGACAATCTGGTCATTCTGTTCTTTAGCTTTCATACAGCTTTGAAATTGATGATTTAAAAACACGACCAAAAACCAACTACTTAAGCTTTTTAGATTTCAAATTTTTCTATTCAACTCAGAGCCCAAAAGTTGTTGTGTTTTATTGCTACAGTAGTAACAGCTTTGTCTTTTATTACAATATAGACTATCCAGTAAACTCCCATATCAATTTAACAGCATCCTGAGGAGTAAATGGAGTGTTCTAGTGATGGAGATTATAATTGGCTCTCATGTTTCTGGGATGCAAAACCAGTAAGTCTTCCTTCCGAGATAATGGTGAAACAAAGGTCTCAAAAATGGAACACTCATTAGCTAATGGGAGGTTCGAATTGCAGATCTTTTTCTTCTTGTATTTTCATATCTTTCTTACTGCAGAGTTGGTCTGTATTTCAGTCAAACTATGGTACGAGATGATGGTGCCTCTGGAATTGTTCTGTGATAATGTTTTCTCCTTCAGGACTGTGTACCAAACAGTGACTTGCATTGAAGAAATGTTATTTTTTGATATTTCTAATATATAGGGCGTACAAAAGATTTCATTTCAGGATATCTCCTCTATCACAGAATATTTATTTAAAATTTGCATATGCAGCTTGTGGTTCGTTCCCAATATTTTTTCAAATAGAATGATGTTTCCCTATGCCTCTTAATAAAAATGCAAACCAAAACAGATATTGCTGATTTCTGTAATACCAGATGGTATTGCTGATTTTTCTTTCCAGTAAGAAAAAATTGCTATAGAGATTAGGTAGCAAAGGAAAAAAACCCAGCCTTTTCAAAACAGTCAAGGCAAAATAATGCTGTTGATGTAGTGATTATTGTTATTAAGAGGACAAAAATGAGGCTGTCATTATGAAGATGTATTTGGAGATTATGCTTAAATGGCTTGTGAAGCTCACATATGTGTGTCATTTAGGGTAATTTTGGGGGGCTTACTGCTTCATAACTGCCAAGTAAGAATGGAAAATGTCTTAATTCAATGCTACCTGCAGAAAGGACAATGTTATTAAAATTTGCAACAGAAAAGGGAAAGAGAGGTCTGAGTTTAAGACGTGGGAATTTAGATCTCAGGTCTTGTAGCTCTCTGGCAGATTTTCCAGTCTATCTATAGCAAAGTGTCTTTGGGTGGCCGGCAGGATTGAGGGAGATGAATCAGCTCTGGATGAGCTGTTCTGTCTAGCCAGCGCTGGGGAGTGCCGGCCGGCTGCCCCGGGTGCAGGAGCGTGCAGATACCAACCCAAGCTACAGGTTTTTCTTGACTGTAGGAGTGTGCTCAATAACGGTTATGTGGGAAAGAAATCTGCAAAGATAAACGTGCTCCTTCAGCCATTCTGTCAGATAATCTCTGCCAAAAAAAGAATCAGATTTGCTGGACAATACAGGCAAAAAATTTGAAATTTGAGAGATCTTGAGTGGGCGCTTGCTGTATAAACAATTGGTAGAGTTCACTTCTTGCTAACAGTATTTCCTTTGTTCGGATAGAAAGCATTTCCTGTCACCTCATCCGTATCAATCATTTTGTCAAATGAGGAAGAGAAAAAATTTATAAGGCTGCATTTGTACGTTTTAGTTAGCTTCTGATTATAATCCAAATAAGATAGATGCACAACATTAGCAAAGAAAAAACTTAAAATTAATAATTCATCATCTTCCATTGTTTAAAATAAAAATCTGTATGTAAATTAATTGATTGAATAAACCCACACGGACCAAATACAGATGAGTACTCCTGAGGGAAATACTTTGTCACAAAATGTTACAGGATTTCAGCAAAATCTGGCCTCTGAAGTGCCTAAGGCACGTGATTTGAAACTTCAGTACCAAACATAGAATGCCAATTTTTTAACAAGAGCTGATCCAAACTTCAGTTTGGATAGTCCAAATTTCAAATGGATCTTGGTTTTATTGTTTACGTGGATTAATGGCTTTGGTCATGCAATGGGTAATGAATTGGAAGCTGTTTTCAAGATAGATGTAATTTCCTTTTTTGTACCCAAAGCACGCCGGTCTTCCTTGGGCAAAGCCATCTGCACACGGAGAAAGAGAAATCCTTTGTTTTGCATGCTCTACATATTGATAAACATTTCTAAACTTTCTGCTGCCTCTCTTTTGTCAACTTCTATTTCCATTGTGCCTGTCTTTAGTATTTCTGTCTTACGGGTTCAATCCTGCTTTCCACTTAGGTGCCTCCACCTTTCTCACAACTCCCGTAACTACGGTATTTTCACCGTGGTGCTACGCTGAGCTGTGCGTTGACTTCTCAGTGACTGTCGTTTAAATGTAGATGAATCCTGGCGTTGTACTGGTGCTACTCCCAAGTCTTTCAACAGCTTATAAATTCGGATTCCATTCTGTAGGTAGTATCTGACGTCCCCCTTAGAGAAAAGTGATACTTGTGTTGTAAGGAGGAACTGTGCTGCCTTCCCGTGTAGCCCAGCAGGTACTGTAAGGTGTAATCAGTTGGCTCTAATTAGGAGCCTTTATTAGCTTACGTCTGCCCTAGATGTATATATGTTGCTGTTTTGTTCAAGGACAGCTCATAACATTCATTTCAAATGTTTAGATTTGGGTTGCTGCAGTTATTCTCATCTAAATGTCAACTGCATGCGAGAAGTAGAATAATATAAAATAATTATAATTTTTTTTCTCTAATCAAGCAAAAGGGGTGTTGAATTGTTTAATTACTGGCTTTGCCAGCACACAGATGGGAAGGCTTTTCAGGTAAGTTGCTCATACAAAATGCCTGAAATGGATAGTAATTAACAACTGGCTCTTCATTGGTATGTTAATTACACTGCCATTTGTCCTGGTGCCTGTCCTTGTTGAAATGTTCAGTTACACTGAACTGAAGCGTTCATTTCCTGGCAAACACAGAATGTATCAGAACAGTTTGACTCTCAGATATATGCAAATATTTTATGGGAAGAGGCATGCCAGTAAATCACTGAGCTGCAAAGAACAAAAACACTGCATATTTGTATTCCTCAGAGGTAAAAGCAAAACCTGTTTCTGTGGAATATACAGGCCTGATTTTGAAAAATGGTCTCCAGTACTTTCCCAGTAATAATCCAGAACACGATTTCATGAAAGTGGTTAATTTTAGGGACTTGTTACTGCTGTCTGTCTCTGTTAGTAAAGGTAGGTGGACATCTGGGTGCTGTTAAATGCCCTTGCAATGCATGTATTTTTAAAGCTATTGCCTGTAATACCTGGATGGAAAATTGAACTCAACTGGAAATGCTGTTAAAACTCAACATAAACCAGATTATTCTGAACACAAGGAGAATTAAAGTAACTTCTTATGAATAGATCACATCAGTAGTCTCAGATCTTATTTAATGTAGTTTTCTTCTTTTAAGAATCCGGATTGTCTTCTGTTATTTGAATGGAGCTTTGCAGAGTGCATCCCCAAACTCCAGATACTACTGCAGTAAGTAAAACCAGACGGTGTCCGGTATGCCTCTCGAAGTTACTCAGTAATGTCCTGAAGAGAGGCAGGCTGGTAAAGTTCTGTGGGCGACCAGCATGTCGGTTTGAGGCTAGTATTTTAATTTTAATGTCACCTGGAAAGCAGTTCATCTGCCCCACACATGATGACCCTCGACACGTGGCAGAAGTCAGCCTCTGAAATGAGGCGCCGATTGCAGGAGTAGCCGTGGGAAGCGGATTATAGTCTTAGAATTAGCTATAAAATGGCACTAGCTACTGTGTATCACTGCTCCCCGAGTCGTGCTCGATCTGTTTATTGACAACAAACTTTATTGCTGCTGGTACTGCAGAGCCAACACGACCATGGACGAGCTGCATTTCCATGGTTTCGTGTCCAACAGGCAAAGTTGCTAGCTCAATTCTGCGTCCAACTTCAAAGACTTAAAGTAGTTAGCTGGAAAAGCTTGGTTTGAAACGCTAAATTCTTGTGTTCCCAACCACTGAGAGGCAGCTCATTTAACAGCAGTCTGCGGACGCTGGCCCTGGGGGAGAGTTGGGGAAAACAGAGTTCAGTCTGATGACTGCCCCTGTGAGTCATGTTCATGTCATAGCCTATGGGGACACCAACGATTTCCTCAGGTTTAATTATTTTTTTTTTAAGGCATCTTTAAGAGATCGCCCGGTCTTCTGTATATAGCTCTGTCACCCTGAAAATGCTCTGCACTTTCTGTAGTGAGTAGTGGTTTGGCCAGCAGAAAATAAGGATGTATAATGAAAACTTCTCTTTATTTTTATGAGATTTTTAGTGGCCCTAGGAATACATTGGCAAATTATTGGAGCTATGTAAGGGTTTCAGAGTTTCTGGGATAAATGTTCCTCTGCTGATTTGTTTTCCTTATGTTTTCATGTAAAACAGACAATATTTCTGGTTTATATTAAAAATAAAGAAAAAATAGAAAGTTTAATTTGCTGTGCAGTCGGGTTTGTGGGAACAGCAGTTGCATCTTAGCTGCATTATATTTTTGCTTACCAGTGAAGGTTTGAAGTATGCATTTTCCTTGTTGAAATTAAAGTAAATGAACCATCACTAAGAAAAATACAGGAGCATTTTCAAACTCTCTTATGAGGACTGGAAAACAAGAATACTTTCTGAATGCATGGGCATATTTAAAAGGTGGACCTCAGTCCTTATAATTATTGGTCAGCTCCTTTCTTGTAGACATCTGACCAAAGTTTCTGTGAAAATAACTTTGGGGGTATTCAGACCTTCATTGACTGTGAAGCATAGTTTAGATGGAAGAGGTGTCTGCCTGCACTGCAGGAGAACCAATGTCTTCTGAGTCTTTGGGGTTCCTTGTAGTTTATTCAAGCTTGAGACTTGGTTCTTGAATGATCACAGCTGTTGGGTCTATTTCATCTAAATTAGAGTGAGTGTTTCTGTACTTGCTGTACTCTGTGATGTCCTCCTGATACAACAAATTAACCTGTGCCTTTCTGAGATGTAGTAGTCTTCTGGTTAAATATATCTCAATACCCTTTTACTCCTTAAACAAGCTAGCTTCATATATTTCCAGATTGTTTCCTGACTCAAGACTTAATCTTATTTTTTTAATGGTGTCCTCCTCCTGCTTCTTAAGCCCTTTGGTTCTGAGCTGTAAATGGGACTGAGGCTTATGATGAGTTTTAACATTTTAGTGAATGCTGCCAATCTCAGTATGTTTTTCTCTCCAAAGTTTTCCCTTTTGTTCCTTGTGTTTCTCCCTCCGCATTCCATGCATGTTTTAAAAAAGGAGGCCATGTAAATACATAAGTGATGTTTGAGGTTAGGCAGCTGTAGGATGGCACTGTAAAACAAAATTTTAATGCTGCAGTACAGTAGCTGAATTAAAAGATGGGTGGGTTTACTTGTTGGCATTTTGGTTGAGTAGCATCAGTTGGAGATGTGTGAGTGGGTGGAAAGAAGATTAACATGAAGTTCATGCTGAATTATGTTTTGCTTGAGGAAAACTATTCATTAGTCTCATAGCTGGCACATGCCTTTTTATTCCTTCTCTGAAGTAGTATCTGACTATTTTGATGAAAAGGTTGATATGACATTAAGGAAGTGGTTCTGCCTCATCTCCTGATGATGTGCAGAAGACTTTCTGCCCTTGGCAGAACTGAGTAAGACATAGGCAGCCTGCCAGTCCTCGCTTTGCGCTAGGAAGGGCATATAGGTGTGGTAAATGTTTCAGGGTACGCAGAGTCGCGGCTCCATCTCTTCATTACGTGTGGAGGTTAATCATGTTGTCTCCGAGTTCAGCTCCAGAGCTCATTGTGTCTCCACCTCAACCACTTTATCAGTGTTGGGTTTTCAAGATGGTCGTAGGACAAAATGTTCTTTCATCATTGTTACATTTAAAATGACTGCAGTAATTATGAGTAAGAATTTCAGAGACCAATAAATTCTCACTGTGCTGGAAAATTCTTGGCTGTTACAAGCTGCCTACATTTTTCAGTTTTACCGCTGGCTGAGTGTCTCATGTCTGAGAACTGACCAGGGAAAGACAGCAGTCTTGTGGCACTGGCCAGGGTTCAAATTTACTACAGACTTCCTACTTAACCTCTGTCGAGTGATATCCCCGTGTGCCAGTTAAGTCATCTGATTTTTGTTGCCATTTCTCTCACCTCCAGTTTGCATGTCCTGTTTATAAGACTATGTATTCTGGGATGCTTTTTTCATATGCAGCTGTTACAAAATGACATATTTGTAGGAGAGTGGGGAGTGCCTATCCTGGAGCAAGCAGAGATTTTTTTTTTTTTCATTGCGATGTACTAATTGATAATGTTTTAATAACAGACTTTTATTGCAAGCACATTTATGTTGAATTAGCAAAGATTTTTTTCTCCTTTAGGAAGAAGAGGAGATAAAAAAGCATAATATGCTGCTTCTTTCTCCTCGGAAACAGCAGATATTATTTATTCCAGGCACATGAATAACCATTAAATTGTATTTTCTTTATACTGTAGATATGATGTTAGGATAATGTGCTTTTTAAGTGTCTTGGCAAAATACACACATGAGCAGACGTGGATAGCTATTTCAGTGCTGAATTACCAACGATCTACTTAGCTTTAAAGTCTTAATATAGGCTTTACAACTTATTTTTGCTATCTTGACTTATAGTTGTTTTTGTCACTTCATTTGCCTTTGAAAACACATCAGTTTGTTCTCAGCCAGTTACAGTTTGAATTAAGATTGAGAGCAAAATATTCATTGCTTCATACACAAAAGCAATGATCAAACTGTATGAAAAATACAGTTACACCGAGTGAAAATAATGAGATAGTTTTCAAGTGTTTGTTGTGTGTTTGAGAGTTGAATTTAAAAAGTAAGAAAATGCATTATATGGGGGTATTTGGTTAGTATGTTAACTCAAAATGCTCTTTCACTCCAGCCAATGAGCTCTCACTGGAAGTAAATACATTTTCAAAAATCAAATCATGGTTCTTTCTAATGTTAAATGTAATGACAGAGTATTTGTGGTGATTTCTTGGTAAGTGCATTTGGCTGCCACTGGGTGTTTGCTTTGTTGGGTTGAGTCCCTGTCGTAGCTGGAACCTGATGGCCAAGTTTGGCATTCAGACTAATTTTATGTGTCCTTTGTACTTGTCTGTGCTGCTCTTCAGTCAGCAAATATCAAAGCAAAAAACTTTGTTTGGTCAATATTTACAGACAAATACTCAGCTTGTGTTTTGACAAACATCCAGTTTGTTTATAGTGAGGGTTTTTTCAGTATCGTTCTTCAGTTCTGTATTTGATGTATCCACAGAACTGTCTGTATACTTTTGGGAACAAGTGACTTGTAATGGGTGTTGAATCATGTTTATTATGAATATGGGGACATGGGAAAATAATGTTTTGTTGTTTTATGTTTTCATTTGTTTAGTAGTTCACTGGTAGAACATCCAGTGAAGTCTTGTAATTCTGACAAAGCAGTAGGAGCATGGCCATTACAGCTGATCGCTTCTGAAAGCCTAGCAGAGCTTACCTGGAAACATAATTTTCTCTCTTACTTTAAATTTGGTAATTTTAAAATGCAAAGTATGAGATTCAGTATTATAAAAGCTGTTCAGGAAAGAGCTCTGTGAAGAAGTTAAGCAGAAGAAAGTGTTCCAAAATTCATGACAAATTCTTGGGTGTGTAGTAAACCTAAAGTAACAGTAAGGAATCTTCTGCAGCAGAGCGTAGCAGTGTTTTGTATTTATTATATGCCTATGAAGGTTTCCCTTATGCCATAATGTTGGGGTGTTCTATTTGGAGCATTTGTGGGAATGAAAAAGTCTAGAAAGTAATGCAAAAAATGCAAATGCCTCTACCTTTGAACTTCCAAAAGCCTATGGGCTTCTGTTATTATTTTTATTATTTGCAGACATGAAAGATAAAACATATGAAATTACCTAAAAGGCAGAATGTTCTAAAAAGCCCAATTAATGATCCTGAGGCAGTGAAAGGTAGAAAAATCACTAAGATCTTTATTTGTAACTTTTTTTGCTTGCAGAAAAATTCAGGTTTTGGGAAACTAATCTTCAAAGATGAGGGTAGCTGCTAATATGGGTTGGCATGTCAGAGCCGTTAAGACTTCAGAAGATGTTCTGAAGGTTGTCCTCTGTGGGAGGTTAACCTGACACATCCAGATCTCCGATAGGTGCCAGCTGAATGTTGTGGGAAGACTGGTGTACCCTTTTCAGGTGGCTTTTCGAGATCCAGTTTGATTTGAATCTGGAATTTTCTCACCCACAGTTTTTTTCCATAGTCTGAAGGCTGGACTAAAGTGCTTCGTAAACTGGGCCTGGAGTTTGAAAAAAAATAATGGTTTGGAGTAATAGATTACACAGTCTATTCACTTGTACATCTCGTTTGAGTCATGGGAAGATTTTGATCCTTGTTGCTGCTATGGGAATGTAAGGTTAGCTGGGGGGGGGTGGTGGAATGTTAATCAGAAAATCTCCTTTGACTTACTGGAAGTTCAGCAAGGGATGAAATGAACTGAATATTTCATAGACAAGGCTCAGGCTGGGTTTTCAAAATGGACATAAATGTGTTCCCCCCACCCAATTTTTAGACAGAGAACATTGCATTAGAAATTGTGAGGAAAGGAGAAGTACTAAACCATACCCTGTTTTCGAACATGTTTTGTGATGCATAGTGATATTCTTTTTAGGGTGTTTCACATAAATATTCTTATTCTTGGTAATAAATTGGGACGTGGAAACACCTGAAAGGCCAATTAATTATCGTAACATCAAATAAGCATCATTTGCTTGTTGATCAAGCAGAACTGAAGTCATTAGTGCTATCAATAAAATACTGTTTAATGAAAACAAGAGCATTCTGATTACCCAACAGTGCCCAAGGACACTGTAAATATACTGATAATTAAGTATTTGGTGATGCAAGTTGCTGTTCTGAATGAAATGTAGCATTAACATACCCTTCTGAGGCACACTTAAAAAAAATCTTTGTAATAAATAATAAAGGCATTTGAAGGACATGAGTAAGTAATTTTCAATGAATAATTTAAATCAGAGTGGTCTAAATTTTACATCTTTGTAGTTGGACTGTGTTGTTGCTGAGCTTTCCACGGCTTATGAGGAGTGGATGTCTCCGTATGTGTGGGCGCATTAGAAGAGCCTCAGGTCTTTGACCCCAGCTTGGTCAGTGACTTGCAGAGCAGCTTGTGGGCCACCACCACAGCATTAGCGGTCAGTTTAGTCCGATGTGATTTGACAGCCACCACTTCCTCAGAAATACTTTGTGCAGATCTTTCATGATCTTCTTTACCAGCCTCTCCATGACTTGGCTCAACAAGGTGACTACCAGAGATTATTTCTCCTGGGCATTGACCCATGCTCTGTTATAGTAGGGAGGTCAGGTGCAAGATACCCCTTCTGTCTCAGTCTCGCTCCTTGCTTTTTTAACTTTCTAAATTTAGGATAAATTTTATAAATGCTTGCCCTTGTGAACTTAGGCAATGCTTACTGTGCTTGTCCACCTCATATTTATGTGAAACAATCATAGGAAGGTCCCAGGGATACATTCATTCACAAAAACATCTCTGCTCATTATTTAAGAAATTACCTTGTCAAAGTTCTTCCAACTTAAACCAAAAGTTACAATCACAAATACTGCCTTGGATGCTTGTGAAATCTGATAGCTGACTTCTATTGTAGTTAACAGGAAATATGGACAAGAATCAAGTGATGTTGGCTCTCAAGTCATGTAAAATGACCTTCATGTGAATTCTGTGCATTTCTGGGTAGAGAGGAAAAGTAAAATAGTCAGCAGAAGGCTTTGGGTTCCTAGGAAGGCTAGGCTACCCCTGATCTGTGTTTGGTTAAGATCAGTTTTGGTCAACATTGTAGGCAGATTTATAATGCGTTACCTTTATTTCATTGCATGTTTACAGCTGTTCAGTATCTTTTACGTACTTGATAGGAGCTTAAAGCACTGTCGCCTTGTTTTGATGTAAACTGTGGAGATCCACAGTATGGATTTTGGTGGGGTTTTTCTTGTATATACTGTTGTAGGTATTTTACTAACAGTTTCAAAATTATTTCTGCAAATTGACAGTTGAACTTGTACATGGACAAAATAGATTTGTGATCAAGCACTGATAGTTGGTTGAAATCTAAACCAGCTTCTGTTGTTGGAAAAAAATTGCTAGATAGATAGTAAAAAGCCAGACTTCTTGATAGAAGATAATAGAAATATTATTTTAAAATAAATAATTTGAAGATGAGTGAATAAAAATGAAGTCTACAATGATGACATAGTAACTCCTCCATAGTTTATCTGCGCTTGTTATTCATTTATCATAAAACAATTGCATAGGAATTTATAAAAGGATACTAGCTTGTAAATATCTTTGGATAATTATCTCATAGAACAGGGAAATGAAAAAAGATGAGTTGGGGGAAGGACGAGTAGCAATGGTGATGTACAACTAGTAATTGGTGATCTAGAGCAAGGGCATACTAGGAAAAATGCTTGATTTGATTGTTAAGTAAATAAATGAATAGTGGTAACTGGCTAATTTCTTAACTTTGTAGGAGAAACACACTTGAGAAATGTTGCATCCCCTGCTCGTGATGTAAAAACTGGTTGTCCTGTCCCAAAAGAAAGATTTTTTTTCAGGCCCAGCATGCCTTTTCCAGCGCTGGCCAAAAGCAAGGTACTTGAAGGAGAATAAAATCAGAGCAAGCATGTGTGGTGCTTCCCCTGGGTACCTTCCCACGTTCCAGCCATGTGTGACTCAGAGGCTTCTTGAGCCAGGCATGACATTTGAATTTTGTAGCACTCAGTGGATTTCTTTTCCACAATTTTGGGCAGGCTCTACTAAAATCTGTATCAACTTTTTGCATCCACAGCTTCCCATTGCAGGGAGTTTGGGTCATCCGGAGATAGTCGTGACTGGTCAGGAAGGCTTGGCAAAAGTAGTAAGGGTGCAGAAAGGTGAAAAAGGTGAAAAGGGGCAAGTTGTGGGATAGTTTGACAGTAGCTGAAACAGTGTCATGTGGAGTAGTGGACAGGCTTGGGGTGGCTCCCAAGAGGGGACAGGCAACGCAGTGGGAG
Source organism: Aramus guarauna (assembly GCA_013400195.1). Taxonomy (NCBI): domain Eukaryota; kingdom Metazoa; phylum Chordata; class Aves; order Gruiformes; family Aramidae; genus Aramus; species Aramus guarauna. Next base: position 3,308,369 of record VXBL01000838.1, on the reverse strand, counting down.
AAGGAATCTAGCTGCTCTGGTTGATACATACAGTCATGGGGATGGCTGGCAAGGGACATGACATTGAGCAAGGCAGGAAATGAGGAATGGTTGGATGAGAGGGGGTTTCTTTCTGTGCGGACAGAAGTCCAATCTCAGCAAGTCTTAGCAATGCGGAGGCAGATGCGAAAGAACTCGGCCATAACTGGGATCACAGTAAAGCTAATGGTAGGGTGTTGTGGGTTGTTTTTTTTAACTCACACGGGAACAAATTGGGAGTTACTCAGTTGGCTCTTTGCTTTTCTACTGAGCAACAAATCTTTCCAAGTCCTTTTAGTAATAATCTTATGGGGCAGGGCCATGTGCAGGTGTTTTGCCTAATTCAGTATTGTTGTGCTGGGCTTTAGTGTAGCTTTAGCTTGTCTTGCAGCTTCCACTTAACCTCCTGGTGTTGTGTTCTGCTGGATGAAATACAGCAAGTGTTCTGTTTTACAAAGGGAAAAAAATGTCCTGTACATGAATTTCTAATGGAATGCCAACCAAAATAAGCTAAACGAAACAGACTTGTTAAATGAAGAGTTAATGGGCTGAGCGTGATCTGTCTCTGAGAAACTTGAAGGAAAGTCATTACAGTTTATTATTTTTTTGTCGTGTTTGTTTGCCTGGGCTGGGCGTGTGCTTCTACAGTTTTTGTGAGTTCATTAATGGGTTAGCTTTGGCCACTTCTGCATAACAGAACAGCCGTATACGGTATTTGCTAGTTCTGATGCTAAGTAAAAATTATGGAAAATAACTTTGAATGTTACCTTCTGTTTCTTGCACACAACTTGTAATTATGCAGTTATTTTTGGCAAATATAAAATGTCAGAGAAGGAGAGAGGATCACCATTCATTTCAGATGGAAATGATGCATAATTTGGGGAGCCTAATTTTTTTGTAACTTAGTGCTTTTGCCACATGTCACTAATAATATCGATAAACCCAGGGCAAATTAAGGCAGAAGACAGTTAACTGAAGTTGGATCAGTGCATGATCATGTATATAACAGCCTAAGACCAGGTAGGGTCACATTCAAACAGCATATATGATCCTGCTGTTGTTGACTGCAGTTTCGCTGTGACCCTTCATGGAAGCTAAGGACTTGCCTCTCTTCTTTTAATAAAGATTCCATCAATCCTGAAATCCTGATTTCAAAGCCAGATTTTCATCCTTTCTGCAAATTGGCCTTTTACAGTGGCTGCCCTACTTCCCTGCCCGATTTGCATGTACACTTTCCCACTTGTGACTATTTATACCTGAGAGACATGCCAAGTGTTGGCGGCTCAGGTTGTGCTTTCAATGCAAGGCTGGTCCAGGTCCTTGCACTTGCTTCTAGGTTTTGGTGCATTTCCAAACTTTGGATGCAAGAAGTGCTGTCCTTCTAATGCATCTGTCTGTCGTAATCGTGGTGCAGACCTAGGTGCTGTTCTGCTTGACTTAAATTACCTTCTTCTGAAGTGAGGAGGATTTTTCAAATTTTAGTGGCAGGTCAGGCACTTAGGTTCAGGTGACAGTCTTCAAGTTCATTCTACAGTGAAGATAGAAGCCTTCTTTTAATTTTGAGGGTGTTATTATTTTCCAGGACTAGAGACATGCTTTCAGAACAAGAGCTATTAAGGCCTCATTTTTAATCTTTCCTCCTTATTTTGAATTCCAGCAACCTCTTTTTCTCGAGGGGAATGGTCATAGTTTGGCAGGACTAGTCAGCAGTCGGATGTATTGGCTTATTAGAGGGAGTACAAGAAATAGTTCATCTCAGCCAGAGGCTGAATAGGTCGAGAAGAGATAACAGAGAATTATGAATGAGAAGTAGAGAATTAGTCAGAGAAAAATGCATGGGCATACTTGAGAAGGTGAATTGGTGCCACGCCGTTTGTCAGGAAGACAGGAGGAATGAAGAAGGAGCTACCCTTTCCCTTCTTCCCAGCCTAACCTCGGGTAGTAATGTGCGTCTTCTGTCTGTGCTTCAAGTTGAATTTTTAGTCTATAACAATCTCTGCAGTAGGTGCAGAGCTGTGACTCCAGGTCTTCTTCATGCTAAAGGCCGTTCTGAGTTTATTCAGTTATATATGGGTCGTTGATCATTCAGGCTGAGGAGGCATAGGCAGCAAGCATGAATGTGGTCCGCATCCTTTTCTTATGCCCTGATGTCTGTGGAAATTGTTGTGCCTCAACCACGGGGTAGACCTGAATGAATGGAATTGCCAGACATCGCTGGTATGAACAAGGTGATTAGCAGGAAAATAGAAATTAAAAATAAGAAGTATTGTCAAAGTAGTATTCAAATTGCTTAGGAGTACTGCATGACTTACAAATCATAAGATTGACATTTTCACAAGTGAGTTTTTGGGTGCCATGCTTTCTGCATGCCCAGTTTTAGAATCTTCAGAGGACCCTGATATTCAGTGCTGGCTGCTCATCCTACAGGCATCTGTCTCTCATTGTCCCTCAAGCGGAGCACTTAAAGCATGAATTCCCCTAATGTAGACCAAAACTCTCTTTGTCAGGATCTACTTCTAATTCTGTGTCTGCATCTCACCTTCTTTTGCACATCCCCATGGTGTTGTTGAATTACGGGAACACAAGAAAGTATGGTTTGTACCGAGATTCCAGGACTCCACAAATGGGTTGTGTGGACACAAGGGTCAGTTGTGGAGGCACCGTGAAGGATTTCACCTCTTTGGCTTCAAAACCCGCTCTCTCAGTCTACTGATGGGACGTATGGTAGATATCTCTTAGCTTTGTTACATTGCACTAACTTTGGCCTCCCCTCCAGTCACAGCAGAAAAGGCAGTGGGCAGGATAACTGGATCTGGCCTCTAGACCACCACTTAGGGCACTCTCTGAAATGGTTGGTCACCGTCTCTGCTGAACAGTCAGTCCCCCCCAGAATGATCAGCTTAATTGCATCATCTCCCCCACCCCTTCATGTACACTTCACATTCACCTGTGATGCAGATGGATGATAAAGCTCTGATTTTAATTTTAAAAAAGGGAGCGTTTCTCTTGTAACTCTTTACAGTATGCCCTAAATTTGTCTTCAAGATTATGGGGGGGGGGACAACCTACTCCCCCTGCAAAGTACAGGGCATTTTGGTGGAGGGGAAATTTTTAAATTAAGTAGAATTTATATGTTATTCATAAAAGCCCTGCCTATCTTTGTAGCTGTTTCCAGAACCTAAATGGTTAAAGTAGAAAATGTTAGTAATTTTGCTGCAAATAAATTGATCAGTATGCAAGACGGTTGTCACCGGCTGAATCATGGTCCACAGTTAAGGTAAACAGATCTGTGATGACATTTTCTGAGCAGAATACCAATGCTGCTACATTTCTTCCCAGAGGTTTCTGACACTTCTTATATGCGGATAAAATTTCTCTCCAAGAAGGTTTTGTTCACAGGAAAGAAATAGCATCTTTGTAAGAGTCTTCCTTAAAGGTGGGATTTATTATATTTCCTGATTTATTTGTTATCGTAATTCTGTTAAGAGCATGGAAAGGAATGTTTTTGCTTTTCTGCATATCCTCTCTGTACAGTGGATCTTTCTGATGTGGAGTCTATTTAAAGTATCTGGGAATGGAATGCAAGTAAAACAGTATTAATAGAGTTATCGGGAACAATGAAAATGCTTTATCTTTGATGTTCTCTGAGAGTGAGCTCTGTTTTATAATCTCTGTAGTTAACATGTAAAAGCAATGACTGGATATACAGCCAGATTTTAGCATAGGTGTTTCTGTGAAATATTTTTGGCTACGTGATGGCTTCATATTTTCATTGGCATATTCTAAAGTAAGAGATATGATTTAGTTTATTCTTAAATGTCTCTGTGCTAGGCAGAAAATCCCCTTTGCAATCACTGCAATCAAAACCTTTTTGCTGAGATGCGTCTAACTCCTGTATGACTTCAGGGTGTGGAAAAATACAGTTTCCAAAGAAGTTTTTGAAATCTGCTTTCTTAGAATGTTTAAAATCTCTGTGTATGGTACTGCTCACAGGAAAGAGCACACTCGTTATTCTGCATTTAGCCTTAGATCCACATTTACTTGGAGGTGATTGACATCTCAGTCGTTCTATGGATTAGCGGTTGGAAATCTGTCGCATTTGTATTGATAAAAGTAGAATCTCGTTCTGTTAATCGGATGCTGGTATCTGACTTTAATCCCGTTTATTAGAGTAGATACTGAAGGATAACAGAGCCCTGTGGAGAGCATGCTCAGTGGTACCTGACGTGCGATAGCAAACCTGCAACTGGTCGTTAAAGTTAATGTCGGGGATTCAAAGTCTGCTGAAGTCGGTGAAAGCATTTCTGCAGTAGGTTCCAGATTTAAACCTGGCCCTGTCCGTGTCTGGCACGTGTAGGTGAGGGGAGTGTAGCCTGGGGTGTCTGAGGATAGTCTGCTTAATAGGACCTTTTGTGAGATGGACTTACAAAGTCTTGTCATGCACAGCGTCTGGTTGTGTTTCAAAGCTTCACAGCGAGATGCACGGCTGTGGTTTCTGGAGAGGAGCAGCGCAGGAAACGCCATCTCCGGAGCTGTGCGATGCAGGCTGTGGAGATGCCTGGCCAAAGAGCTGTGCTTCTCCGGGGGTGTCTCGGCAAGTCGCAGATTCCTCCCAGAGATGAGTTAGAGCTGCGTTTCAGGTGGAGGATCTGGAGTGGGGCTTGAGATTTGTAGTCTGGGCTTAAGAGCCATGGTTTAATAATTCTCTGCCTGAAAAGAGAAGTCCATATTCATCCTGGGGTGTTGCACTGTCCAGTAACTCTTGCTGTGATTGTGGTCCACGCGCCCTTTCAAGGCATCCTTGTGCAGCATTGAGCTTGCTTTTTGTGGTTTGCTTGGTGAAGTGCACGGTAGCTGGGTTTTGTACAGATCTCTATGACAGAGTTTGAGATGAACATGGAATTTTTGGGGAATAAATCTCTATTTCATCCCTATATTTTTAATGTACATTTGCAGATTATCTTTTATTTCCAAAAGATCCCTGAATATTTTGGGGGTGACCTACAGGAGACACTGGAGGAAAGTGTAATATCCAAGCTTGGAGTGTTCAGCAGTGAAATTAATTCTGGACAGAAATGGAAGGACTAATTCTTCTGCTTTTATATTGAGCACTAGCATTGTCCCTGGATTAGTGTGGCTCCTCAGGGATCCCCAGGATGAACACGAATATTAGCGGCAGGATCAGGCCCACGCCCAGGCACGACAGTGATGAGATGAGAGCTGCTCGGTCTCATCTAACTGGAAGGATATCCACTAAAGATTGTGAGTGTTCTGCTGGATTTTATTTTAATAGCATTTCAGTGTTCTTTGGCAGATCTCTAGGTAACTTTCTAACTTTGAAATTAAATACTGCCTGTATTTTTACAGCAGAAAAGTGGTTTCTGACTGACACTAAGGAACTTTTTAAATTTTTTTTTTTTTTTTCTCAGAACACTGCCTTGATGGTTATAGATGATTTTCAACATACAGCCTGACCCTGTTTTACTTTCTGAACATTATACCCTTGTGCTCATATTTTAATTTTGGGTAAAGTAAGCAACACTTGCTTTATTTCTGTTGGCAGAAGGAAAGTCCACTCTCAGAAGGTCCAATCTCAGAAAGAGAACAGCTTGTTTTCTAAACGTTCATTGCTGCTGAAACACTTCTGTGAACATCAGTGTTAACATCTGTCTGGGCGTGGGTGTAGATGAGCCTGGAAACATCATCTTTATGATTTTTGACCCAGCATGTCTTTTTTTTTTGTCTCTTTTTTTTTTTTTTTAAGGTATATAACCAACTTGACACCTGCTCTAGTTTATGCTACAACAGAATAGCTTTCAAGGGGATGCCCTAAATTCGTGTTGATGTAACTTCACACAATTACAGGTTTTCTTTCTGATTTTTTATATTTTTTTCTTTAGGTCTGTGTCTGATGCAGACTCCTTTTTTTATTTTTTTTTAATTTTTTTGTTTATAATTATTTTTAATTTTTTTATGGTAGTAGTCTCCCTGGAGTACCTCTCTACCCCACCATTTCTGTCTGAGATTCAAGTCTATGTGTCTTTCCTCAGTCTTTCTTGTTTTCTTCCTGGAGCACAGACAGACAGGTAACTTCTCAGGTGCTTAGTCAGAGAAGCAGCTGACTGTTCCATCAGATTTTTACCTCTGTCTTCCCAGGTTGGCACTCATTTTTCGGGATTACATATTTCTACTTTTCTGACCAGCTTTTTTTTATAAATGTAAAAATACCATCAAAGATCTGGTCCTTTTAGATGATTGCGGATGAGTAGAGATGGAATTAATTTGGGAAGCAGCTCAGATCCATTCCATCCTCTCCGCAGAAGTTCCTGCAGCTTGCAGCAGGGAGCTGCTCCGTTCGTGAGCAGAGTTTTTCAGGCACAGCCTAGTGCTTGTGTTTCTGCGCGACCATCCAACTTTGATACGGCTTCCGACGCCTTGTTGGCTGCAGCTGAGCGATGGGGTCACTGTCAGCTCCATCCCTGAAGTCCTCCTGTGGTGCTCAGCTGCGGCTGTTTGTACACCGAGAGCGTGTGTGAGGTGCTCCGCTGCTGCTCCGGCTGGGGCAGGTCGGGTTCTGGGTGTTCCGTGCTCCCCGGTGGTCTTGCCCTTGGAGTTGGGGTCTTTGCTGTGTTTGCCATGTGGTTTGAAAGAGACCCAGCCTTCCCAGTTTCTCCATCTGCAGAACTCTAATTCCGTTGTGTCAGGAAAGAAATGTTGGGAAGCTGACTGCTTTTGTTAGCAGTGTACGTCCACCCTCGAGGGTCTTACAAAAGCTGCAATAGGTCACGCAATGACTGGTGTCTCTTTGACGGGAAACTCTGAAGTGGAAAGGTAAATTGAGTGTCTTATGCATTGATGTATGTGAAGGTCTGTCACACCTTCAGACTATTGCATAAAGGAAAATCTTCTGATTTGAAGGGCCTGAAGCTTTCCTCCCTCTTAGTTAAGCTTTCACACGGATTAATGTGGGTGGATCCCCTGATTTTATTTTTTTTCCTGCTTGTGCTTATATCTTGGAAATGGAAATTCATGAAGACATCCTTTTGGAACAGTTAGCTCGATGAGGGTGGTTTCGTTCTCCCAGGACTGTGAAGACATATTTGAAGGCTGTTTATGTAAGAAGTTACTTCATTGCTCTGGTTGTGATATCCCATTCTAGAGATTCAAGATACCTACTGAGTAGCTCTTCAGCTTATACCCTTATAGACAGATGATCTGTTTGTTGCAGAATGTCTTCTTTCAGGTATTTTTGGACAGTGATATAACTGAGCCTGTGGCNTGTGAAGACATATTTGAAGGCTGTTTATGTAAGAAGTTACTTCATTGCTCTGGTTGTGATATCCCATTCTAGAGATTCAAGATACCTACTACACAGTTTCTGTTTTTCCTTACTACTAGAAACTTGCTAATTACCCTTGCCTCTCATATCTTCATACGTTAAAAGCTGAACACAAGAGCAGAAAACAAACTCATTCTGCCTCGGCACAACCATCTAAACTGGGCATCTGATCAAAACTATCTGTCTAGGTCTCCCTGAGTTGTCAGTGGCAAGAGCAAGGGACCTGTAGGAGGAGGTTTACTCGCCCTATTTTGGATGGACCTCTAAGCGTGGGATATACAATAGTGCAATGATGGTTCTTTCTATAAAGTTACCTTAAATAATTAGCTTTAGAGTTTTAAGAGTAGATGAATCCAATCCTAGGCCTGGCTTTTCATAATTGTTTTAGATTGAGGAAAATGAGGTTACAAGAATTTCTCATCACAATTACCAGTACAGTATTGTTTTCACTCTCTTAAAATACTGCTCAGAGTTAATCTGAAATTGTTTTACAATTACTATTTTTTAAAAAAATGTGATCTCCTTGATGATCTATGCTAAAATGTCTTTCTGAGTGACGGGGAAGCTTTGCAGGTAGATTTATTATGGGTTTTGCCATCTGCTTTAATAAATGAGTGAGGAGAGTATTTCAAAATGACCTTTGGTTCTATCCATGAAATATGAGTTTGAATGTTCCAAGTGAATTATTGGCATTAGGCCGCTAAGGGTACTTATTCTGGAAATAATAATTTACCAGTTGTTTGGATGCTTATGCTTTTATTTGTATGAAAATAGGCTACTATACATTAATTTCCACATAGCAGCAGCTTTAGGCACAGCAGGATGTTCTGCGGTGTGGTGTTGTAGGCAGAGGTCTCATTGTTTGTCCTTGCATGCTTTGTTGAAAAATATTGGATGTGTACTTTGCTCTGTTGCTTTGTAGTTGAAAAGGAGTTAATAAAAGTAAATGTACTAGAAGAAATTCATGAAATCAGTGAACAGATAAGATGTTATTATTTGAAATGCATAATGTTGCATAATGGATTTATATAAAGTGTGGCAGAGATGAAGTGCTCTCCAGACATAATGAAAGAACATGGATTCCTGTTTCCGTAATTGAAGTTCTTTTGTACTTATCTGTCGGGAAAAAATAGCAGGAGTTTTTAACAGATTTGCTTTCCATTAGTAAATATATTTCTTTGTAGCTCCAGATACTCCGCCAAGTTAAAAAAAAAAAAAATAGTTGGAAGGAGGATGCATTTTCTTTCAAGATAATTAAATGTTGTGACTGTAGATTTTACCTCCAGAGTGAGTAAAGTGTATCTGCATTAAAAAAGTTTTAATTGCTTACGTAGTTTACGAGAGTTGCAAGAGGCAAAACATGCTTACTCCAAGGGATAGGAGAAAAGGGTATAAATATATTAAATTCCTCTTTTCTTTTTTGAAGTGTAAGGGACTGTTATTAATAGGTTGTAAAAGTTCTTGCCGTTAGCAGTCTGAAAACTGTTGCGTAAGGTGTGCTCTTGCTGTTCCTCACATCAAAGTTTTGAGGTTTGAAGATCTCATTAACCTGTGGCGATACCCAGAGCACTGGCAGAGGGATGAACATCAACCTGGATTTCGGGCTCGGTTCTGGTCTGCAAGGCACCGCGCAGAAATGCAGAAGCCTTGGAGGTCTGCTAAGTTCAGTCTTGTCCTCTGAATGCCGCCAGAACAGAAATAAGAAGCCCCAGTGTCACCTGATAATTTATCCCTGCTCTAAACTCTTGACCTCACTGGCAAACTCAGAAGTTTTTGAAGTTTTATTTTTCTTGGTACCTTGGTACCATGATCCACAGCTTCATTTGCCTGGGGAATTCAGCTCTGCGTTTCTCTACAGGGCAGTTTAACGATTGTAAAAGGTTGTTGGCCTTCATCTGACAGCCCCTCAGAGAAGTAAAATTAGAATCATTAGGTAAATTGAAATACAGAGGTACCTACCTGCGATTGTCTCTGTCTCCTGGGGCACTTGTAATGGCTGTTGACAGAGCTGGGATTCTTTAAAGGGAGCTGTGAATCTGCTGGTCTTTGATAGGAGAACTTTGCTTTTCCTTGGAAATAAAAAGCTTATTTTTGAAAGGACCTTTCTCTAATGTTGTCATCCCAGGTTTCTCCTTGAAGGTAATGGATTAAAGGAATTCTTTTTCCCTCCTCTTTCCCTACCTCTGCATTACAGAAATGGCATCAGATATTCCTGGCTCGGTGGCCTTGCCGGTGGCACCAATGGCGAGTGGACAAGTGCGAATGGCGGGATCCATGCCTTCCAGAGGAGGAAAGCGCCGCTCTGGGTAAGCCTTTTCTTTTTTTTTTTTTTTTTCTTTTTTTAGGTCTGAAACTGGAAACGACGGGTATTGAAAAACTGAAAATGTACTTATATCTGTATGTTTATTATGTAACGTTTATGTATTTAAACCACATTGTGGCATTAGTCACTGATGTTTTGTTTTCTCTTCAATGTATCTGCTCTTCCTGCAAGATCAAACTTGCTGATAAGTGTATTGTTTGTTGTTTTGCACGCTTCAAAAGACTTCCAGGTTTGGCAAAGCATCCAGAAACGGAGTCTGGATCCCGTGGCTGTTGTATGTGTAATGAACATGTGTTGCCTACATCTGTTTAATCTCAGAAGGACTTACCATGTGAATAAAGGTAGTAAGATGTGTTCTTACTTGCACATGCAGACTTATCCAACTTCATCTGAAGTCGGGGCTTGGAATCTCTCAAATAGAGGTCTTCTGTGAAAAATGTTTTCTTTGTAGTCCCAGGTACAGAAATAGCACAAGCAGTCACTCTTCGGAGATCGTGGTCTGTGATGTTCTAGGCTGGATTGTGTTCTGTGATGTGCTGGAAATGCAGCAGAGTCTGTCCAGTTCTAAATCAAGTTCAGCCCTTGCACTAGGTGAGGGTCCTGCTAAAAAGAAGATTTGTTTTATCCAGCTACAGAGGTCGGTGTGGCATAGAGGTAGTTGTTCCACATCGGATTGTTCTGTGGCAACTCGTATGAATCCTCTGTGTTAGCAGAAAAGTGTAGCAAGAGTTGCAGAAGGGCCGAAGGCTGCTCTAGTATTAACAAAACCCCCGTTTTTATCAAAGGTTGATCACAAATAACAGTCTTTAGGTCATCCTTTCTCAGAGATGTCTCTGATCTGGGAGTGCCTGCAAAAGAGATTCATTAGTCTTATACTTAGCCCTAAACATGACAGTGGTAGGGCTTCACAGGATCGATAGTGTGAGTAAAATCTTCACGGACGGACACCTAAGGAGAAGACATTATTCCTTGTCAGCGCTACTCTGAGGGTTGTTCCCCGAGGTATGTTGCCTGTTTTAGGTGTCTGCTCAAGTAACAGTGCTGGAGTCTCAGTCCTGACATGGGTTAAGGATGGAGAAGCTGGACCTTGCCTTGGATGTGGAGTGAAGTCGCTGTGACGTGAACACTCAGGATGGTTGTTCGGAGGGGGTTCCTTTGGACAGGACAATTTGGAGATTTTCCCCACTGAGTGTGCTTCCACGTGCTGAGCTAACTGTAGGAAACTGCTCTGAGAAACTCCTGAAATTTGCCTTTGACAGGCAAATTTTATTTTGAAACTGCTCAGTGAAGAACCTTTTCAAACTTGCACTCAAAACAAAGCATTAACACCTTTTTGTTGCTGCATAATGAATATTACCGTTTGTACTTTTGAGTTGTGGGATAGGTGGTCATAAACAATGTAAACAGTGAATGCCAGTTTGCAAATTGCTGTTGGAAAGTTTGATGCTGCTGACTGTGAAATCTTCTGATTATATTAAATACTGATGATTTTAATTGAAAACTACGCTTTAACCATTGTGTTTTAAATATTATCATCTATTTGCAAGAAAGCGGAGAGGGGAGAGGGTGGGAGGAACATAAAATCAAATCATTTTATATGTATTTAATATGCAGATTCAGTTAGCAAGCTAGTGTAGCTTTGCTGTTATACCCAGATGGTGGTATTTTATCTGTGCACCATAGCTTTAAACTAATAGCCCTTCTCCAAGCCTGAGCTGAGGGTGCTATTTTTTTTTTTTTTTTTCTTTTCTTCTGTTCACTGTGTACGTATTCAGACCTTGAGGGAAAGAATGCCTGCTGTGTCTAATTCCTCCTAGCTTCTCTTTGAACAAAGTTGCAGCTAACACTTGGTCCTTTCATTACTGTCCTGGTGATACATCTTTGTACACCTAAATCCTTGGGCATTTTAGAAATGAATGCTTTGTGTCAAACATAAAGGAATGTAGCTGGTGAACACAGTCATCTTTTCCAGCTTCGGTTATCTCTGAAAATTGTTTCTTTTCTCATAATTGCTGAGGCAAGCTGGCAGAATAATTGCTGCATGGACATGAATGTAGATCAGTTTAAACTCATTGGCTATCCAGAAGGTGTTTCTGCCATGTAGGCATTCAGCTTCATTGACAGCTCGGAAAAATATTTTTCCTTTCTGTAAGTTAAACCAAGTACCTTATAGAAAAAGGTGACAGCCTAGTAGCGTGTAAGATAATGCACTGCAGTGGTCACTGGCTACCTTAGATTAATGTAATGTCAGTTCTTTCTTTAACGTGTTTTTTCTTTAGGCTTTGCTGTTTTAAAGGATACGGGGCTTTTTTACCTTCCTAAGTTATCTGTACTTGGAAAGGGAGGGTTAGCGGGAGTTTTTTTGGTTGGTTTACAGAAGATGCGTTGGTTTCGTTTCAGTTCAGCCTGTGGTCTTGTCTTTTCTCTGACCCAGAACTGTAAGATACGGGGAGGAAGAAAGCAGAGCCCACCAGCCTGCCTCCCCGGTGTGCCCCCGATACTGCGCAGAACAAAGGGCTGTGCTCCAGGTCCCCGTCTGCCTCTCAGCTGCATCTGCTCCTGCTCAGCCCTGCCTGCCCCCTTCCTACGCTGCATAACCATGGCCAGCCGTCTTTTGACGTTTCTTGGGGATTTTGCATAATTGTTTTGTTGCAACATTCAAATCTTCTCTCATCTCAATTTTTTAACCTGTGCAGGACCAACTTGTTGGAGTGTTTTTTGGGATGGTGTTTATGCTACCCACACATCTTTTGAGGAAAATATATTTTAATAAATACCTCATACCTCAGGCCTTTTCAAGATTGACATGAACAGTATGAAAGAGGAAAACAAGATTTATGCTGTCTCTTCAAAACAAAAGAGCATAGTGCAGCTCTTTTTTTTTTTTAAGGTATCTTTCTAATGGGAATTTTAAATTAAGATAAAAGATATTCTTCCTGAAACTTCTGAAATGATGTCATTTGTCTTCCTGGAGGCTGCCTCTACTGTTTTGCTAATGTGCAATATATTCTATCTGAACAGAAGATCTTACCTGTCAGGGTGTGAGGAGTTTGTTGGAGTATTATGTGTTCTGCTAAAGGTTACAAGTGATTCCCTGTCTTTCACTCTGCCTGGCTGTAAAGCCGACACGGTGGTTCAGGCAGGACATTGGAATCAATGACTTCATACCTGAGATTTTTTTTTTTCAGGTTTTGAAAGGGTTTTGTCATTTTGCACAGTGACATGTGAAATTAGAAAACTTGTTTATTCACACCGATAGGACAGAGGTATATTTGCTGTTGCATTTTTACAAGTATTGACATTTTTACTGAACTTTATTTTCAGTTTCTTAATTTTTTTTATAATCTTGCATTTGGAATAAAGTCAAGCTTTTTAGGTAGCTTAACAAAGCAAAGGTGTTAGTTGACGATTTAGTTTGCTAGTCTGGTGTTGCACCCTAGGCACTCAGGTCCTGCCTTGATGAGCCCATTGTAAATGGGGTAGGTATTACCTGTGGATATTAACCCATCAAGGTCTTACACGATGAGAAGCTGATAGGCATCTAGATAGACAGGTGTGCTAGTCCCACTTATTCCTCTGGGAGTAGGTATACAGTGTGGGCAGCAGAATAAGCCCTGAACTGTCATCAGATTCTCTGTAATCCTCTGCGTTATATTCCAGCAATAATAAGCTAAATGCAGTAGAGCTGATATTTGATTTTGATGGGGAAATCCATCTCTTGGCACTCAGCTGGAGCGTTTGGCTGGAAGCTAGGAAAATCCACCAAGGCACGAGATCTTAGTGTATTGGAGAAGAAAAAAGGAATTACAAAATTAATGCATCGTAAATTAGAGCAATGTCTTATTAAATCCTTGAAGAGGCAGCTTTTCCCCACCATAGGCATATGTATTTTCTGCTGCCCTTATCCCCCAACTTTGAAACTGGAGGTTTCTCTCAGCTGCGTTTCAGTTGCCGGTAAAGGATACGCCTGACGTGATGCTTTTGCGGAGTTTTCAGGTGGAGCCAGCCCAGTGCTGGCCTGAGCTGGAAACCAAACAGCTCTCCTGTAGCTTTGGCTTTCACGTTTTCGGTGTAGGTAGAAACATTTGCAATTGAAACGACTGGGAAGTTTGTTCTGGGACGTCACCTACAGGCACATCATTATATGCGGGGAAGCAGCAGGTAGGCGAGAGGAGACCTTCGGCTAGGTGGTAATACGTGAGTGTTAAATTGCTGAGGGTGTTGAATATGCAGCAGGTCTGGGGAAATTCAGGCTGCTGGTGCCAACGCTGAAGACCACGTTTCGGGTCAACAGGCTGGGTCCTGGCTTAGCTGCTGGCCCGTGGTGCTGGCTGCTGGAGGTCGGTGGTGTTCTGTGCAAGTGCTGAGAAGTCACGGGCTTTGAAACGGGGTTTGGTGATAATTAGGTTAGCAAAAATTAATTTATAGTGAAAATGACAATTGCAGCAAACTTAACCAATTAAGTACTTATGTTTGGGGAAAATGCGTTTCTCTCTGGTTATCAAAGGTAGGAAGCAAGGTGGTATTGCCTGACTGGCACTCATACTTCTCTATGCTGATGTAGTTTTAAAGAGCATTTTTACGTCATTGCTGCCACACTCTGAATGTACCAATCTTAATTTTTAATTGGCAGGGGTTTCTTTTAATACTGAGATAAATAATGTCAACTTTGCATGGGTTTTGCCTTTAATATGACTTATATCTGTAATTAATATGAAGAGTGTTAGAGACGTGGAATCTGTAATTGTATAAAGTTTTTACACTGAAATACAGGAAAGCTTAGAGTGCTAAAGCACCTGACAAAATTGTTTGCAAAACAAAACTATGATTTTTCTGTCTACACGAATTACATTTGAGTGACTGATCGAGGTCTGCATATCATATTAATGTATTTTCTTATTAAAATAAATACACTGATACAGTAATGGTATATGATAATTTTATATCAGCTTGGTTCTTAATTTGCATTAATGGCAGAGTCGCTCCCTTATTATTGGGAGATGTATTCGTCCACCTCTTTTTAAAGGTATAAAACTGTATAAAATGCTTTGGAAATTAGACTATTGCCTAACTTTGTAGTGACTTAATATCGATGGGAAGGAGACAATCATGCTAATTTAGGTGGCTAGTTTAGGAAGTTAATCTTCCTAGTCTCTCTGTGTTAGAAACGAAGAAAGAGGCTTCTGCGTTTTGTGGCTCCCTGTAGGAGCCTAACTGGAGGGCTGGGATTTGGCCCAAGGAAGAGCTCGTCTCTTCCGCTGACTTAAGAAGAAGGTCTGTGATGTAAACCAGGTAAGTTAGGTGCACGGTAGACCCATAGGTCATTTTTGTAATGACCATAGGAGTGTCGCAAAGTAGTTGCCACCTGCAGACTGGCTGGTAATTTGTGTGAAACGATTGGTAATACAGGGCAAGTCTGAGGAACGTACCGCAGTTACAATCGGTGGCGGTGATGTAGATAGTCCTCTTAGCCCGGAGGCTGGGGCTTTGTTCTGCTCTGCCTCTAGCCTGCTTTCTTTAGACTGGGGCAAAAATAGTGGCCTGGTGTTTGTTATCTGTACAGCTTTAGAACTTTATTTTCTTTAGCCTGAACTTCAGTCCTCTAATACAGAGTCCCCACTGATCTCTGTAAACTTCTATCGACGCTAAGAGGTCTTACTTCTGACCATCTCATGAGAACCGCGTTTGTTTAATATTTCCTTTTATTTGTTAATTTTAACAGTGCAGATTTCTGTGGAGAAGAACAGTGATTTATTCTTTCAATTTTTAAAAAACTTGTATTCTTTGTATTCCTGGCAGCTGATGAGCTACTTTTAGGGGGCCTGGGGAATATGAGCAAAACTGGAATCTGCAATCGTTAACACCTCCGGTCAAAATATAAATCAAACAAGGTTGAGAACCGCTGGCTTGTATGTTCACGTCATCATTGCCATCAATGGTTACTGATTTGGAAATCTTGCTTTTACAGAATGGACTTCGATGATGAAGATGGGGAGGGGCCCAGCAAATTTTCAAGGTGAGTATTCACAAAGAGTTGGCCAAATCGCTGACTTCTTTCAGTGGAGAAAGACAGCCGTCTCATTGCTGATGGTTTAAAGTCAAAATGAATATGGGCTGAAGAACTTGCCAACAGCTTGACCTAAATTCTAGTTACTGTTTTTATTGGCTTCCTCTGCAAATCAGGCATCCTGGCAGAAATCTGCCTAATGCAGTTATTGGCTTACAAATCTGACGGTGTATGTGTCATAATTTCGCTTTGCAAACTATGTCAAATGAGAAAATTTGTGATTTTTAGCTATAAACTGCTGTAGATGAACTTTGGTTATTTGGCATTGCTAAACTTGTCTTTCTCCCACTGAAAATGAATTTTATTTTGAATTTATTTCAGATGTTAACTGCTTGTTAAGACAATATGACAGATCCTAGAGGTGTGGATTGTTTTTTTAAGATTAAAGCTCATTATGTACCATTAGGTATGACTGAAGAGTAAAAATTGCCACAAGAAATGTTATTTAACGTGGAATATTCTAGGCTAGAAACAAAAACAAACATTAAAGCATCATTGCCATTTTTTCACTTTTCCTTTTTTTTTTTCTGGTCACACCGTTTGCATTTTTTCATTAGAAACCGAGCAGCTGCAGTGAGGGGTAGATACTTTGAGGCCCACAGATAACTGCTGGTTATCCAGATCATAACTGCAGCTCTGTAGCTGCAGCCGTGTTCAAACACAGCCGTCACCGTAGGGTTTTAACAAGATCTTCCTAGTCAGGCTGAAAGATAAGTACGCCAAAGGTGTGTTGTAGCACCGTGTCATAACCTGCCCGACAAGACCAGCAGCACCCCTGTTTAGATGATGTCATTTATGGAAAGGATATTCCCATGTCTGGGGTTAAAGCTGGCGATCTGAGGGCTAGTCCTAATGTTTGCTAGGAGATACGTGTTCAGGGAACACGGTCTCTGATGAACGTGGCCCAATTTGCGCCTGCATAAACGTCAGGGTTTTGAGGTGCATGTGTTGGTCTGTCTCCATCCTGGCTTCAGCCTTTCAAAGTTTGATGGTGGAGGGAGCCAATAGTTCCATTATTTTTACTGGATAAGTGTGCTTATGCTGTGCTTAAACTCAGTTAAGATGTCAGATCAAAATCTGATATTTAAATCTTAAACGCTGTAAACCCCCTGATTGTTCTGTTTTTAGAGAGTACAGAAGAACAGTGCAGAGATGCCCAGGGCCGTGTTCAGGCATCCTCATCTAGTTGTACCCTCTTTTTAGGACTTTTCCTTTCTCCAAGTTGCTCACGTGACTGATTCCTAGCTTGTCTCGGTCAAAATTACTTGGTTAGCAAAGAACTGCTATTTAACGTTTAAGCTAACCCAGCTGGCTTTGACTGAAGTGCCCGAAGAAGCGTGCACACAGAGAGGTCAACTGGGAGACGGGAAGGGAGAAAAGAGTAGCTGGAGGCTACAGCCAAGTAGCAAGGATGAGTAGACAATTCCCAAGGGAGCGGGAGCACAGGAGGCAGTGATGTTAGCACAGTACTCCACGTGAGTTAACACACCTTGCTTCTCAGGGACTTCCAAGCCAGCTCAGGTATCTCTGCATGGCATCTCATCCTCACGTGGAGGTGTATGCATGTACTCCCCACATAACGGCATGTTGCCATTCCTCATTGAATTTGTCTTTTTGTTTCCAATTTTTTGGGCTCAGGCTGTTCTCTGGGCAGAGTCAAGTGGAAGGAAGTGGCGTTCTCACTTGAATGTTTTGAGGGTGCTGGTGTTGAACGCAACGTAGAAAGAAATACTGCTCAAGTCTTATTTAAGCTTTCTCTTCAGAGTTTGAATGAGTCTTACTGAGGAAGGAAAATATGAAGCCTCATAGAGGAACTGGCGCAGTTAGGTACTTAAAATTAGTTTTAATTCATTTGAAAAAAGGAAAAAGTTAATTAGTAGTTCTTTAGAAGAAAAAAGATGCTTAATTATGCTGTATTACCTTGTTGGCTAATACATGGAAGCTTCATAGCTTTGTAGGCACTTTGTTGTAATATTTGGAAATGCTAATTCTGGTACAAAATATCACTTGACTATTCTTAAGCATTAATAATCTTAAATTGTAGAAAAGCCACTAGCCTTATTTTTGTGTTTTTGAAAACCTACATTTTCTGTCTTGGAACAAGCATTTTGGTTTCTCCAAAAGTAACGTATTTTTCAAAAAAAAAGTGTCTTTTTGTAACTATTGTAGCAAAATCTGATTTCAAACATTTAGCAAGTTTTTAGGAAAGGGAAAGGAGGAGCAGCATGTCATTTTTTAGTAAAAGGTCACCTTGCTGCCTTTGGGACAACGCTTCAGAAACAGTGAAGCTTTAATCCCGTGGGGTGAAAGCATCCCATTGATCGGGATTTCCCCCGTGAAGTTGCTACCGACGTGCCACATGTACCTATTTGGGCATCTAAGTTCTGTTGACTTGGATAGGAATGAGGTACCTGATTACTTGTAGGGATTTAAGCCAGTTTTAATATCACTTCTGTATACCTGGCAGTTTCTTCTGCCTGCCTGACTTTTGCCGGCCGTCCCAGCAGCCAGTACAGGGTCGGTACCACTAGAGCTTGTGTCCGAAGGCGTCCTTATGTAACGCGTTGCACTTCAGCGTGTGTCTCTGCCCTCCCGTGTTATCTGTAGACCATCAGTGCCCTCTGCTGAATGGAGTGAGTTGTGGTTGCAATCTGGAAAAGATACAGCTCTTTCACTTCCAACACAGCAATGAATATTTCATGGGCTGCTGTCGATAAAAGCTCGGTGGTGTTTTCTGTAATGGTGCTGGTTGTTGAGTTTCCCAAGCAATGAGTGTATGTCAAAGTGTTTGCATAAATCCACTGAAATGTGTCTACAACTTTTTTAAATATAAAGATGAAGCTTTTGAATCAGCATGGCTTGGACGTTTCGTCAGACTCTGCATTTTCTTTGCTTTATTGTTCTTGTGCCCCCATTTTTCTTGCTGTTATTTGTAATAGTTTGCAGTTGCGAAGCTCTTTGCTTTCTGCTGTGTGTTGGCTATCATGCAATGCATAACCGTTGTGAATTTACTTACTATCTTTTGTTTCTAGGTATGATGGTGATCAAATCTCTGGTGATAAGGAAAAGTTTGCAAGGTAGGCGTGTTCTGTAGAGCTCTTCTGCTGAGAGAAAAGAGGGGGATGTTCGTGTCCAAAAAATCTCAGTACGTGTGCCTTAGCTTAGAGAGCTGGTTATTTTGTTTCTAGGTGGGACGATGATCAAAGTACTGCTGACACAGAAAGGATGGCCAGGTAGGAAAAAGGAAAATCAAATATGGTTTGCCCCCCAGTTTTATTTTATATGATGCCGTTCTGACTGATCAAAAGTCAGGAGGGTTGGCTGATCCAAAAATGCTTGAAATCAGATATGCTAACCCTGGACCCTGGGTTTGGATCAGCTCCCACTGTCTCCCAAAATTTAACATCCCTCCAAAATTACCATATAAAAACAAAGTTAGAAATGACAGAATTAGGACATCATTCTGTATACATGTTTCTGAATGCCAGGCTTCCTAGGGCAGACACTTTTGGAAGAGGAACACGGTCCCTCTTTTTGTTCTAAGAGTTTAAACTTGAACTAGTTTCAGGAAAGTTTCAGGGTTTTGTTTGCTTGAACGTTTTAATGGCCAGTTGATTAGCATACTATTACTTTTTAGCTTTTATGATCGTAAATGAAATGGACTGTTGGATATTCTTCTCTTTCTTCTCAGGAAGTTTTGCAATCTCTTTGTTTACTCGTTACAATGATTGTTTTTAATATTCAGGAGTATTAAAATGCTTTAGTGGCAGACAATGGAATATGTATTTATAAATATAAAATGTACGTTGAATATGTGTGTTCTTTGTCTCTCTCTCTCTCATTTCTCAGTCACCACTTCTGTGAAAATGCTGAACTTAGAGCAAACTTTCATCATGTAAAAATGCATTTTTCTTCCTCTTGTCTGTATTTATCTGCATGTATATGTGACACGTACACAGACGTGCTCTTATGCACACGTGCACTGTCACGCAAGCTGTTCTGCTGGTGTGTGTGTATGGGATCCAACTCCCACGGACGCTGTTCTCTCCTATGTCTGTGCAGACCCACGCAAAGGCTGTTAATGGGAAGGTTGACTAGTACGGTGCAATGGACAGTTAAGCAGTTAGTGACCTTGACTAATTTACAGAACGACCATGGGCTATCGTCGCAGGGACCCATAGCTGGATTTCCTGAATATCAGACATAGGCATCAGCAGGAATGATAACTCTGCATGTAGCCCTCACAAGTGGTGTTTCTGCAGACAGTGCCTCATGCGTATGATGCCTGTATGAGCAGGGGCAGGATACACATTGTAAAGCAGGGCAAGCCCGTGTGTTCCTCTATTTAAAGCAGCAGCATACTACAATTAGGATTCTTACCTGTGTTTTAAGAAAGGCTCCATTATTAAAAATAGCCAAAAAGTGTGCCAAGTTTAGCTTCTACTTTCACGATCAGTCTACATAACAGTCAGCTTCGAAGAATGTTGTGGTTTCTTTTAATGTCGCATTATCGTACCAGTCAATGCTGGTGGACTATCCAAGTGATCACCTTTCACATCTTGTTGGATCAGCCAGCGATCCCACATGAAAATGCCATGCACAGCTCATTGAAATCAGTGGAAGATGCTGCTTTGACATCTGAAGCATCATGTACCTGTCCTGTACTTGTATTTAGCTGCCACCTGACAGGTACAGTATGGGAAAAACAAGCGCTAGGCACTGAAGTATTCTAGGTCTGTTTGGACCATCTCAGATGTAAATATTGGTGTAATTCCTTAATAGTGATCAAACAATGGTGATTTATGGTATGGGAAAACTGAGCTATCAGATCTTTAGTTCTGAAAAATTTTGGTAACTGCCCATGTTGAGAATTCTCAAATTTGACTCACCACCTCAGTCATATGTTTGCTGTAAAGGCTGAGAACATTGGAGCTTAGCCCACAGCGGGGCAGCATGAAGTACTGTCATTGCTATTTCCCTGCTGTGCTAGATCGTTCTCAAACAGAAATTCTGATCTATGTCTGATGAGCCAGATCTTTACTTGCTGTCTTACGTAGTCATTTTATTTATTTACTGGGGTTTTTTTTGTACTGTTATACCATACATGGTCCCAGTCCCGCAGTCTGATCCTGTAGGCATGTAACATCTCCCTACAGGGGTGCAGAACGTTCCACACAACGTTATAGGGCTGGCGATCTGTGTTGTCATTGAGTGGGGGTTTTTTGTAAGTCAGCGCTGACACTGCTGACCTGATCCAGCTGTTAGTGAGAGGTTTCTGCTAAAAGAAGCCTTTTATAAGCAGATCTAACACCTTGAGCAAGGACTGGAAGCTGTGAGATGCACCACAGCTCTTGTAGATTGGGGAGTTTGGCTGGAGTTGGCAGTTGTCAGTTCCTCACATCTTTCTACCTCATTTTTTGTCCTTAAACCAAAGGAGATTAAACTGGTTAAGAGATTAAGGCCAGGAGCCAATAGCTAGAAATTTGGGTTGTTTTCACAGCTATAGGCAAATCATATTTATCCTTCTGTGACCTGGATTTTCTGTCTATAAACTGAGGGATAATAGTGCTTAGCTTTGTAAAGCATGTTGCTCTCCTGGAGTGAAACAGCAAAACAAGTGCAAAGTATTATTATGATTCGTTACCTCCAATTGAAATTCTTGCACTGATCATATCTGCTTTTCTGTTGGTTTGGTGTTTCTTTAAATGTTCAGGGAGAATCATAGTGAAATTGAGAGACGCAGGAGAAATAAGATGACACAGTATATCACCGAACTGTCTGATATGGTACCCACTTGTAGCGCGTTGGCTCGTAAGCCTGACAAGCTAACAATTCTTCGGATGGCCGTTTCACACATGAAATCAATGAGGGGCACTGGAAACAAATCTACTGATGGAGCTTACAAGCCTTCGTTTCTTACAGAACAGGTAGATTTTTTGCAAATATCTGGTTTTTTTTCTGGTTTGTGGTCTTGAAAGATGTGAGGAGACACTGAGAGGAGTAGAGTCTCAGCTTGATCCTTTGCTGTCATGTACTAAGTGGTGCAAGCAATGTATCCAAGATGGGAATATAGAAAAGTTCAGACTTGATCTTAACTTTATGACAAATCTTTCTCTCTGAAGCAGCAAAACGGACATTCTTATCATTCAAGTCTGTAAAAACCAAGCCACTTGCTGTCTCTCATCACTGGAAAGGAATTTTCACCTCCAGAACAGGGTTCTTCCCATCCCAATAAAGATTCTCTAAAATAGGTAAAAATGAATCTGGAAAGACCTGCTTCTCCCTCCTGGGTATAGAGGAAGGTTAAACACATTCTTTAGTCTTAATGCCTGAGCTCCCGGCAGCTGACCTGGGCAGAGATGAATCCTATCGGTGATGGCTGAGGTTCTTCCTTGGTTACATTTCTGATGGAAGAAGGAAGATGCACCCAGTGCTCGAAGGAAAACTGTGTTTAACTGAGTGCGCTGGAAATTCCTACCACCTTCATTGTTTTTGAAGTCCTCTGGGTGTAATGTGCATTTTTGTGGTCTGAACGATTTAAGCACTTACACATGTAAGTTATGGCTCGAGGCAGTAGTTCTTGCTATTAGAGAAACAGCTGCTGCTGACCTCGCCATGTTCGTATCTCTGCTTATTCTGGCTGTCCTGAAGTGTGTTTCTGGAGGGATGGTGCCATTCAGTAGGGGACCCTAGTCACTTTGCATTGCACCTTTTTGGTTTTTTTCAACCTTGCAGAAGACAGAGTTTATCTTCATCTTTGTTAATAATGTATGCAAAACAGGTCTCATGATCCTCTGCACAGTGCAGCCAGCTATGCAGTGAGGGTTTTTTAGCTAGTAAGTGGTTCAGAATTAATGTCCTTTCTCTACAATAGAAGTTGACGGTCTGTTAAGTGTTTCTTGAGATGAGTTATCCATTTATTTAGTAGAATTTACCAGGTTGTGATCCTCACCTTACCAGCTAATATCTGCCACTTGCACACCAGCCGTGCTGAGCTGTCTAACCTGACTGAGACCCAGGTTGTCCAAAGCTCTCTGCATTCCAGACGCACTATCTTAACAAGTTCTGATGGTTGCTGGAGCCAGCAAGCCAAGGCTGTTGGAGCTTGCTTCCCAGGAGTTGGAGCAGTAGTTGTCATCCTTTCCCGTGAAAGGTTTTCAAGCTCTGTTAAGCAAAGGTAGCGTTTCTGTGCCATGCGTGCAAAGAGCTGTTTGCCTGTGCAGTTCAAGGTATTGGGTGTCTAGACCCAGTGTCTGACAGTGAGGGACAGAAGTACCTTGCTTTAAAGGCAAAGTCCCCTTCCAGTCCCCAGGTGGGGTCGGGGCTCTGGGTGCTGCGTCCCATGTGGATATGGGTGTCTCAGGACAGAAGTACCCAGGACAATGAGCAGGGGACTGTGTAAAGAAAAGGCCAAAGACAGGGGTGTTCCAGACCCTTTGGATCTCTGAGGCTTCATGTTCACAGGCTGGAAAAAGAAGGCAAGAAGTGCTGCAACCTTCTTGTGTAGTGGCTCAGGCCCCCTAATGGGAGAGGAGGCTGGGGACTCCTGTCCTTGTTCCCATTTCACTTTCTGCCTTTTATCCAGGGACTGTTTAATTTACAAACAGAGCTCATCCTGAAGGGGGGGGGGGAAAAAGCCAAAACAAACCAAGCAAAAACCAAACAGAATAAAAAAGCCAGAAAGACTTGTTGGGTTCTTTCCAGTTAAATTATTCAGGACGCTTAATTAAGGGATGAGTTTGCCATATGAGTTATAGCTATTCATTTCCTCTGTATGTATTCTTTAAATAACTTTTTATTTTTTTATGTTAGATGCCTATCACACAATATGCAGTGAGGTTTAGTTACTTAATTTCCTAAAGTGCATTGAGATCACCAGATGAAAGGTAATAAAGGAAAACAGAATATTGCTTGTTATTAAAATCAGAACTTTATGGCTTGCTACAAGTTTAGTTGTGTTATACCAATACTACAGTGAAAATCTCTGCCTAGGTTGTGATCAGCTACTAAGATGGCAAGAAAACAATATTCTTTGGCCGTGATAGGTGTATTATTTAATTCCCTTTTCTTGCTGGCATTCTAATCAAATCCTTTCTTTGGAAGGAACTGAAACATCTTATCCTGGAGGCTGCAGATGGGTTCCTGTTTGTAGTTGCAGCTGAGACGGGAAGAGTGATCTACGTGTCCGATTCTGTGACTCCTGTGCTGAACCAGCCACAGTCTGAATGGTTTGGCAGCACTTTGTACGAACAAGTTCATCCAGACGACGTGGAAAAGCTGCGAGAGCAACTGTGTACATCCGAGAACTCAATGACAGGTCAGATACGTCTGATGTGTGATTCTGTGTGTTATGGATCCCCGCAGAGTTTTTCTGATATTCAAAATGCCCAGTTTAAAAATCTGGTAAAAAAAGAAATTCAGCAAAATTAAACGACCTTTTTCTTGCCGGCAGTGCAGTAATATAAATCTTGTTTTGCTTCCTATTTGTTTGACTTCAGTCAAACCACCTTCACGTAGCTCTCTATTCAAACTTCTGGCTTGGGTAGGTTTGGAATCTGGATTGTTTTCAGGCTTGGTCTGGAAATCTAGATTGTTTTCCTTTTGTCCTCAATGAACTTGTGACTTCTTTACAAATATGTGTTTCTTTAGAGCAGTGTTTATTTTGAAGGCAAAAATCATACTTTAGACTTTTCCATTTTCATAAAAGTTCCTTGTGGTTCGCTAACGGGAATCCTGGGGAAAAAAATCCAGTGTTTGGCAGCTGAAAACCTAGTGGATTTTAAATGGGAGGGTTGCTCCCGTAGCAGTGGTGTAAGTTAGCTGTAAGTTGACTACCTGTTATTTTGCACATTAAACCATTTCGTATCTTCAGTAAAACTCTGGCTTTTACAGTTATTCATGCTAAGACTGCCAATAGGAAGCTACTTTTGTATTTAATAGGGTACATATATGTTAGAGCTATGAGAATTAGCTAAATCCTGTTTTAACTCAAACTTGGAAAGGAGGAAACCCAACTTCTCTTTTTATTCTTCCATGCAGTGTGTTTATAGCTAAAGGAAAAAAACTAGGGGGAAAATATTTATAACAAAATCCTGATCCATGCTAAAGTCACGTAGTTTCTCCTTGTTTTAATAATTCAGAATTCTGACCTGGTTTACCGGAACTTTTGTTGTGTTTCAAAACTCGAAGGACAGTGATACAGTTTCGAGTGAACCTGCTTCCATGTCAAAACAGTGCCAAATTCATGATTTCCTGTGGTTTGAATGTGATGTGGTTTTGGCAGAGCTTTTGTGTATTCAAATTGGAAACTCAAAGCAAAATTCTGTGTTGAAAATCCAGATGGATTGAAACCAACTGAACAGTTAGGGGAACCTGTGCAGAGCAAAACAGCTGAGTTTCATCCACAAGACTTGCAAAAGAGCACAACTTCTGGTTTTATTATGTAGCATGTAATACATTTTAACGTATGTACCATCTTCCTCCAAGAAGCAATGACTCCTCAGTGAACAGTCATGTTTCCACTTCCAAAAGGGCTCTGTTATGGGACTTAACCTGCTCAGACTAGAGCAGGACTAAACACACGCAGAGCACTTCTGAAAACCCAACTCTGCATTTTTTCCAGTTCTAACTATGTGCTTTTCTTTTACACTGAATTCATCTGTACCCAGTGGAAAGAGAAGTTCAAAGAATAGTATTTATAGGGCTAAATCTTTTCCCTGCCTGGATCTTTTGGAGTTGTCAGATTGACACAGGAGGCTCATAAATCTGTTGTACATGGACAGCTGAACGTTTTCCCGGTGTGAGGAAAGCATCAGCCTCTTTAGAGCCAGGGGAGCCTGCTTAGCTACACTCCTGACGGTGCAGAGGCTTGGATGGAGAAAGGTGCTTTTTAAGGGACTGGAGAGTGTGTGTAGTTAAAACTGTTCCAAGCAAGGGTGCGTAAGAACAGTGCATAATTGGTCCTACCTATACGGGGCACATTGTGCGAGTTTTCCTTTACAAAGTTATTGTGGTTCCGTGTGCAATGTTTTTTGGCCAGCCGAACATCTCACAAGCCATAAAAACAATTGTCAGTCTGCTTCTGAATCAAGCACAGGCATAGAGTTGTATGTACATCATCTCTTGTAAGATCATCATAGAACAGATTTTTAAGGTGTCTGCTGCATTTTTCTAGCTTTTTAATAAAATCAGTGTAGTCCTATTTTTTGGATAGTTTTGTTTTAAATGCAACTGATGAAATGCATTTAGTAGTATATGAGTAGCTTTGTCAGTCTGAGGAGCCTATAGATAAACAGAAAGCTCTGGATTTGTTATGTTAAACTTGCATTTCCTTGACCTCGTAAGGTACCATTAAATAAGAGAAGCAGTCTTCTGTAAGGACTGGCAGTCCAGCATCAATTTGCTTGTGAACAGCATGGAGCAGGACTTCAGCAGCATCACTCTCACTCCTTTGAGATACCTTTCTGGGAGCAAGGTGATTCTAGAGTCCGTTCAACCAGTTACACTTCCCTTCCTGTAACACAAGCCATATTAAGAGAGACTGCTTTGTAACAGGTAGGAATCAAATGAAATAGTGCGGTGAAGAGAAATAATAGGTGCCTTAGTGACATTTTAAAAGAAGTCAAGTAGGCAAATGCACTTGATTTAAGTCAGTGTTTATCAAACCATTTGGGCAGCCCCCAGGTCTCTCTTGGCTTTCCAAAGTTATGTTTCATGCAGAACAAAGGGCAATACAGAGCTTGAAAGAGATGCAAACCGCAAACCAGCCAGCTGCGTTTGACGTTTTTCCTGCTCAAAGTGAAGTTCGCTGCAGGCAACAGGAAAATCCTCAACTTTTAGTGACCTCTGGCCATTGAGCACAGGATCTGCTTAGGGAAAAGAAGAGACTTGCAGGTGAAAGTGTAACGATATGTGATGATTTTTAATTTTGCTGTCTTCCTCATCTTCTCAAGGTCTCAACCCTGCAGCCTACTCCTTCAGCCCTTGAACTGGGAAACAATGACAGTATCTTGACAAAGGAGAAACTTCACTTGCCTTGCACCAGATCAGAGCAGTGTCCTTTGGTTGCATTTGTTGGCCCTGTTACAAGCGCTGGTCACTAGCGCTGTGTTGCTGGGGTTTTCCCAGCACCTCTTAACAATCCTGCTACCCAGAGAAGCTGCTCCAGACCCTGAGAACTTGGGAGGCTGCCACCGCCAAAGGGGTGCGACAGAGAAAGCAGGCTCCCTCTCACATTTCTGCCCCCAGGAGTAAGACTGGGACTGGGACTGTGGCTGCGTGAGCGTTTCTTTGGCAGTCACGCCAGCTTATGCAATTCTCACCTCATCTCACCCTCTCCTCCTTTGGCATTCATGTGGTACTACAGTGAGTCACATGAAGGGGGCTGACCCGGCCAAAAGCTAAAGCTAAGGGAAAAAAAACCCTTGGTTTTGGTAGAGACAGCTCTTTGGCCCACCTTATCGTAGGGTCACTTGAACTCTTTTGCTAACACCAAGGAGAAGTGGAGAGTGAATAGTTAAGGGTGAGGAGAGGACAGGACTTCAGGAGCAGTGCAAGCCTGTGCCAAATTGAAGTGGCTGTTTAACTATGGCCTAAACCACATAGGGTGTTTGGGGAGTTAATTGCTTGCTCTATTTTTAATTCTCAGGATATGGGGAAGGATGGATAGTTTCTATTCCATTTTATATCCTTGGAGATTTTATTCCCTGGAAATGGAACAATTGTCTGCTTGTTTATTGTACATTAATTGCTAACACATTGTAGCAACAGGAAAGCTGCACTGTGGAGTATACGTATGGTTTGAAATGCTCTAGAAAAGACAGCAGCTGAGACTTGATGATAGCAACAAATAGTGCTCCCAAGAAGTCTTTACATGCGTCGTGGGCATGATTAATCATAATGGGGCATATATTCAGAGCAGTAATTTATTTTCCGTCTTTGTTCTTGGAAATCTGCAGATGGGAAAACAAATCACTTCAAATATGGATGAAGATCCCACAGTAGGATCCATTAGCAAAGACCTCTTTGCCCCTAGGATGCACTGATGAAACTTGATGGATGTTGGGTTCAGACGCAGGTTCAGGGTTGGAAGTTGTGAAGGGTTGAATAACACACAGCATGGGGCAGTCCTAGTGCAAGCAAGAGCCTCTAAATAGCCGCACACAACAAATCTCTGATAGTGCAGAGAACAGACAGGACTTAGATTAAAGTGCAAAGGAAAACAACTTTTGAGGAATACCTTTAGTCTCCACAAAATGACTGAGCAAGGATTGTAGTAGACTGCCCTTCCATTAAAATCTAGTGTTCCAGAACACTTTGCTGGACTGATTTCTACCAATCTAATTCTCCACAAGCAGCTCATGAAAGAGTAGAATGAGGAATATAGGTACCTCTGTACGATTACCTGGCACACCTCCAAGTGTTTCCATGATGTGTCTGAGGGATGCTTGTCAAGGCTGTGAGGTCCCTGTTCCTGCAGCCGACATCTCCAGTGGTGCAAAGGGGAAACACCCAAGTTTATTATATTAAATTCTGAGCTCCAAGCAGCACAGCACATAGTAATCCAGCTATAATGTCTTCCTTCAGCTTCACTCTCTGTAGCTAAGGTGAGGCAGGGAGCAGCTTGTGTAATCCCTTCGTGGCACAAAGCCTCCTCAGGACATCCAGGATCAGGAGGAGTCCTTGCAAACTGTTTTAGCTGAGTAGTTAAGGGGTGCTGAAACTATGGACCTGTGACTGCAAGAAAATTATGAGAACCAGAACCTCTACAGCTTTCATTTTCAAGTGATTTAAAAATGACTACATCGATTTACTTGCTAGCTGAAGAAAGATTAATTGAGGTTACTTCTGGACAGAACTTGTATGCCAAGTTTAATCTTGGCGTGATATTTTATTGCCATATTTTATAAGCAGAAAAAAGTAGAGCTTTATGATGGAAATGGTGACTGACCACAGCAAAAGTGTTGAGCTGATAAGTACTTTTTTAGAAAAGACCATTGTGTCACAATTCACTGTGGTTCATGAATATTATGGAAACATCACTCCATGTTATACAAGCAGAGATTTGGACTGTGGAACCTGTCTCACGGAACCGTCAAAGAACGTGTTGTCTTGCAATGATGGTTTCAGCATACGCAGTTTTCTGTCCAACCGCAAAGCTTTCTGTTACCAAGCACAGTTTGTAGACACAGCAACAAAATCCAGATGCTGTAGATAGACTCAAATTGTCTGTTAAAATGAGAAAAATAGTGTTAAACTCAAAAGAGGGCAGTGCCAGAGTGCCAGAGACAGTGGAGATACAGAGTAAAGCTTTACACGGCACTGAACAGATGGGAGGTGCTCAACCAACAGTAAATAACCATGTAAAAGAGAGGATAAGGAATAACTCCTCTCTACAACAGATACTCTTCCTGAAAATCAGTGCAGGATTTTTGGTGCTGTGAGCTGTCTTTTACTCCCATGTCAATTTTCCAACTCCAATTTCTGTATGATCTTTCTTAGAAGAATGGGAATTATCGTACACACAGCCAGCCAGTGAATGCAAATGTGGCTCTTATTCATTGTTGCTGGTTTGAACTCTGATTTCAATGAATGATTTAGGAGAGGCTCCAACTGATACAGAGAAGAGCTGGATGAGACTCCTATTTGGCTTCATGTGCAAAATTCTCTAAAAAAAAAATTGAAAGACTAACTGGAGGCATGACCAGAAATTCAGCCCTGGCAAATGTAATTCTGTTGTGCCTTAAATGTCATCACCAGGAAAAGTAAAACTCATGTCTAATGAAAAAGTAATATATTATCAAAAAATTTAATTAATGGGATGACTTCTGCACTATATTAGGGAGCTTCTCCTCATCCGGTTGAAAATTGGATCAGCCTATGTACTTTAAAAAAAAAAAAAAAAGGAAAACCCCTCTATTTTTTAGGTATTGGTGTCAAACGTTTGACACCAAAAATGTATTGTCAGATGCTTTGTCTTCCCTGTGTCTTTTGTAGAAATTAAGATACTTGCCAAAGATGGATGCTTTTCTACCCAGAGCTCTTAACTCTCCTTGGAAAAAAAAAAAAAAAAAAAGAAAAAAAATAAGAAAAAAAAAAAAATCCCTTTGTTCAGAGAAGTGCATCCTTGCTGAGACAGTTGACAAAACGAGGAGCTGTAGTAAAGCTCCTTTGGGACTTTGTTCTCTCGCCTTTGGTTCTGAAGAGCACGTTTATCAGAGGTTTATGCATTGGAAAGGTGCTCTGCGTGTAAAGGGCTGTTTCAACTGACAGCACTTGATTTCTTTATTTATTTTGCTTTTTTTTTTTTTTTTTACTTCAGTCTGTGAACTCTTTTGAGTACGTGAACCCTAAAGAACCATCTGTCTCTGAAACGTGCCCAGCCCAGCAGCTTAGGAAGTCAGAGTACAGAGAATTAAAACCAGATCTCAGTATTTTACATTTTAACATCTTAGCACAGGATGACTGACCTTGTAAGACCGTTAGCCTCTGGGCAGGTAAGGACTGAGTTCTGTAAATTTTTGTTTATAGCGAGAGTTAGTAGCTTCTTGTGCCTTTTATCCCAGGATAAAACCGTGGTTCATCATCAGCTGTTTGCATTGAATGTCCGTGGAACTAACAACCACCTGTAGGGTGAAGACAAGCAGGCGTCCAGTAAACAACCCATGGCAAAGCAGGCGGGATGGGGAGGAGAGAAGGGTTCCATGTGCGTGATATGAGATGTCCTGAAATCTTTTATTTCTCTGCAGAACTGTCTGAAACTTGACTCTTAATATTTTATGGGATTTTCCACCCGTACACACACATACCCACACCCCCCCACACTTTATTCCTAAGGAGGGTGGAGGCTGGAGGGAGCTGTGCCAGGATTGTCACACCTGCAATGGAAGGGAACAGCGAGATTTTTGAAAATAGAAGCTTCAAGACTGAGGTTGTCCCCTGTTTTACAGGACATGAATTCTTGAAACACACTGCCATGTATAGAATAGATATGAGTGATTCATGTGAACAGAGTATTTCAGGTTTCAATCTGTTTTTACTGTAGAAAAAGCCAATTTTGGCAAGGCATCTTTTCCTAGTTTGAAGTGTGAAATCTTGGAAAAGATTTGGCTCGTTGCTGACAACTACCAAATCACCATGTGATACCTGTTTTTCAGCAAAGTTATGTGGTCCCACCGGCATTGCAGAGAGAAGAGGATGTTTCAGATGTAAGACTTTCCATGCACACCAGCCCATTGCCGTGCCATTGTTCCAAAAAAAAAATAAAATCTGCCCATGTTTTTGTGGACTGTTTGTTCTCATAGCAGGAAGGTCACAGTGCCAGCCAGAGATGGCCTTTGAACTTGAGCAGTGCCAAGCACAGGAATTTGTGAGGTTTTCAGCTTTAGTCTGTTCAGCTGGTGAGGTTTTTGCATGTAGGGTGGAGGAAATGAATGTTCTGCTTCCCCCGTCCCCGTTCTGTTTGCAAGGAAATGAATTGGTGCAGGAGATGCTTAGGAGCAGGAAACAAGGAAGCTGTGCCTGTATCCCATCTACGTCTTGGCTGTCCCGGCGATGTGCTTAGAAGTGATGCCGAAAGCCTCCAAGTCTTCAGCTTCTCTTTTGTGGTCATTTGGTTTGATCCAGCACAGTTTGCCAACTCTATGTGACAAAATAAAAAAGCTTAGTGAGTGAGTGAGCGAGGGCCATCCAATCTGTGAACGTATGGGCTCCAGAGGGCAGGCAAGGGAAGTTTTAAATATTCTGTGCGTTAAATTGGACGCGTGGGACTTAAGGTTTCCTTTGCAAGTGGATCGCCCTGTTTTTCAGTTGAGGTGAGTGAAACAAATCCTTCATTCAGTTGTGGCTGTGTGACCAGTGGCTGTGGTCCCATGATCTTACAAGGGTAATGTGGAGGGTGGAATTTGGCTTTTTCTGTTGTTTATGTGAGAAAGAGGACTTTAACGCCTTCGAGGGCCATTCCTGCCCTTTGACTCACTAGACAATACCACAGAAATAAGAAAAACCCAGTCTACTCTCAAAAAATAGGTACTTTCAAATGATGGTATTTTAAACATATGGTACATTTAATCTCTTTAGCTTATTCCAAGAGAATTCTGTTTTGCTTTGGTCTCTAGGGCTGGTTCTGGGGAAAAAAAATCCTGAATGCTGGGAGAAGCCAGCTATGTTTAAAACAGTTCATAAAGCAACTCCTACACGAACAGAGTGACCCAGTGGTCTCCCTGCTGCTGAGACACTCCGTTTGGGTGGATAGTACTGGAAGGAAAACTGGTGATAATAAGTTGCATTTTTTTAAAATTACTTTGGTAATTATAACGGTGGTTTAAAGAGGTCAGTACATGTTTTGAGCAAAATAAGGAAGCAGCTTTAGCCTAGTACTCCGAGACAGACTTATTACACCTGATTAGCATTAGGGAATGCTTTCAGGGTAGATTTTCAGGTGTTTGGGCATGCATGTGCAAGTGGGTTTTGCAGTTGTTATTTCTCTTCAGTCTTCACCGTGAGTTTCTTACTTGGAAACTGCCATGTACTTAGGTCTGTTATCACAGATGTTTGACTGGATCATTTTCACTTGCTGGGTTTCCAGGGTGGTGGGTTTTTTTAATGTTCAATATTTATTCAACCTGCTCTGTTTTGTTAAACATGATGAAATATATGGAGTTAGTGATTTTTTTCTTTTTTTTTTCTCTCCCCTTTTAAAAAATACCAGTGTTTTACAAATATCTAACCAACTTCTTTGGTTAACACATTGCCAATGAAGCAGTCCGTGCGTGCCTCTCAGAACCTTTTGGCCCTGGCCTTGCTTGCAACCCTCTGTAAATCTCAGATCTTTCACTGCTTCGATAGGATCTCCACAGATGCTGGGAGGGTGCAGTATTAGCCTGAACATCTGCCCATAGCCTACTTATAATGTTGTGTTATCTCAATGAAGTTAATACAATGCATTAAAATATTTTATTATTACGTGATGAGTTGTAGCAGCAGACTAGGGGGGCAGAGGGAGGAGTGGTGGCTTGGGGTGACAGCAGTCCACCCCGAGTGTCTGCTTGCTTCAAAAGGGGAATAACAGACTTAGCTCGTGCTGCTGTAATCTCTCCTTAGCTGAAGCTCTTCTGTTTCTTAATACTGGGACAGCAGAGGCAGGACTTCCACTGTCTCTGTCCCTTCCCTGGCCTCCCACCAGCTTGCTGGGACCACGGTACCCACTTGCCCCTCGCTGGCATCCCGCACAGAGCTGCGCGGAGGGAGATGCCGCCTGTACAGCAGCACAGAACCAGAGCGGTACACACGGCCGGCTGGCGGTGTTCTGCGGTTTGCTCTATTGCATTGTCGTGCCGTAGATCTGAACTTACGTCATCAGACATTCTTCTGTTTTCGTAGTATGGAGACTTTTGCATGTAGTTTCTAAGTGTTTGGAGTCTTCAAAAAGAGAATTAAAACCTATAACGATATTTTGCCCCACACACCTTATTTTAATTG
Source organism: Aramus guarauna (assembly GCA_013400195.1). Taxonomy (NCBI): domain Eukaryota; kingdom Metazoa; phylum Chordata; class Aves; order Gruiformes; family Aramidae; genus Aramus; species Aramus guarauna. Next base: position 3,275,144 of record VXBL01000838.1, on the reverse strand, counting down.
AACTAAAGGAGTAGCTTATAAAAACAACCAGACAGCATCCTTGGGCCTTTTGTTCTCCTCCCTCTCCTTTTCTCTCCCCCTCCTCATGTGTTTAAATTTAATTCTGTCCCCAGAAAAACGTCTTACAAAGTCATCTTGCAGTCATTATTTATTTTCTCCACTGGACTATTCTTTGGTGTGTCATTGGCTCATGGGGAACAGACCGTTGCCCAATTTCAGAACCAGATGATACTAGTATTTACTAATAAAACATTTATCCCAATTACTTGAGTTTGATAATGAAGTACAAGTCATACAAAATGCCAGGAGCTGAACCTTTTTTGGCAGAAGTGTTTTTTAGTAAAGCTTCCTGCTGAGCATTCGAGTGAAACAAATGGGTTAATTTAAAAGCTACTTGCAACCTTTATCTATTGATTTATTATGCAGCTGTGAATGGTAAAAGAATAAATTATATTTTACAGAGTTATTTTGGATAGCTGTCCTGTCATGGGAGTCTCTGCTGACGGTGCTTTAGAGTAACTGTTTCTGGGGTTTTCCATCCTTTTTCTGGGTGTAGAAAGTCTGCTCAGTCTTTTGAGGAGCTGTTTGTATCTTGAATCATTGGCAGGCCTTAGCATAATTTTCTCAAGCTCAGGCTTTCCTTCAAATACATCTAATAGTTGTAACAGAAGTGACACCACAACTTCCCAGCTCATGGAGCTGTGAACTTTGGTGATACTGGTTTGTTTAGTGACCGAGCCTGAAAGTACCTGCGGAGATCAGAATGTGGCTGTGGCAGGACTTACACAAACCTATAGCAGATAAAGCTTCTGCTCCTAAAGTTTAATGGACAATGCAAGGATGAAAAAAAGAGAGGATCATCGTCCTGCTTTACAGATAGGGAACTGGAAATGGAGAGAGGTGCTGTTGTATTTATGTCTAGGGAGAGCTTACACATCTGTAGGGACTTCTGTAAGCTGTTCTGTTTAGTATGCTGAAGGTTTCCCATACATAAAATAACCGTTGTTGAGGGTTCAAAATACATTTAGTCCTTAAGATGTTTTTGGGTTTTTTGTGTTACAACTTAACTTTCAACATATGCTTTGAATTATTTGCTTGGGTTTTTATGTCCAGTTTTTCCAGATCTATCAGCGGAGAGACTTGCATGTGATCTGTAACGCTATCCCTTCAGATAGTCCCTTAAAAGTAACTCAATGGCAAGGCTCGAAAGCCCACATAGTTTCCTTCTTAATTGAATTAAAATGATGCATATTTGCCCAACACTGTGGAGAATTACATGATGCAAACTGGTTAGTCAAACATGAAGGCAGGAACAGCAGAGACCTTTTGGCCTCATGAGCTTTTATAAGAACAAGTTGTATTAAGCAAGCAGCTGTGTAACGTGAGGGGTTTCTTACTGAAAAACAAGAGGGGGTGAGAATGCTTTTCAATTCCCCCTTTGTGGGTCAGTGTCTCCAGTTGGTAAGTAAGGGACAGACAGATATTTAAAAATAGCTACGTTTCAATTGCATTACTTCTTTTTTATTTTTTTAACTTTGCTTTTGATTGGATCAACTCTTCATTCTATTGTAAGAATGTCATAACTTGACTCTAATGCTTATACAACGCCTTTTGCAATTAGATGATGTAAACCTTAATATATTTAGAGAGGTTCAGATAGTCCCTCTGAGAAGCTAGGCCAGTGAGGAGAATGAGCTTTGATGGTTTATATTTATAAGTGGAATATTATCCATCATTACGTGATAGGTAGTTCAGGAATTTTTTCATGAGTGCTGAGGGAAAAATGAGCAATTAGAGAGCATGTCCTGGTTCTCAGTAGCATCGTGAAAGCAGTGTATTTGATTCAAGTGAAATTTCTTTTCCTTCTTTGGGATAATTCATTGCAAGCTCTACATGTATATATCAAGAGGTTATTACAGGATATAAAGAAAGATAAGTCAGGTGCCCAGCCTATAGTCGTCTTTTGGAAGCATAATCATGTTTTTTATCATTTAAGTTGATTACGCCTTGATAAACATATAGTCATCATGAAAATTTTATGGACTTTCTGAGAATCACTGTGGGTTATATTATTGAGAATTTTCATCTACAGTGTCTTGAGAACTTGTATTGCATATATGAGCTGCACCTCTGCTGCTGACTCACCGCAGGCAAGAGAAATCGTTCCTTTGGGCATCAGCATCCTCATCGTTATCGGTGTATTAGCGATGCTTTGCAATGTATGTGCAGTGGGGTAGGGATACGGTGCTGCTTCCTGCTGCACGGTAAAACACGCATGCGGGAGCAGCGGAGCCCTGGCCTGCGAGAGCTGAAGCAGCCTCACAACATTTGGGTGGAAGGCACTGCCAGCTTTGGAGCCAGAGCAACTGCGTTTTATCCCTGCCATCCCACGAGCTTCTTGGTTGATGTGTGTGCAGTATAATGACAGCTGGGAAGTCCTGTGTGGTCCCTGGTTTTGTTCCAGGCGGCGTGAGGCTGACCGATTTTACAGTTGTACTGTATTCTCAAGGGGTATTGGTAGACCAGGGTCCCCATGGCTTCGTTCTTCTCGAGAGGTTGGGCCAAGGCACGAATCCTCTGCGGCAGAGGACAGAGGTATGATTGTTGGCTCACTGTAGAGCCTTGCTGGTCAGGTGCAGTCTCCTGTGGGGAGGTCCCATCCTGTCCGTGTACAGTCAGAGCAGCTGGGAAGCAATGGTGGGAAGCGTGCATCGGGAGACCTTGTTCCAGCCCACGGTGCTACCTCCCTCAAAGTCCTGCTGACCTACTCCTTGAAAGATTTGATAGGATCGTGATTTTAAGATCAGCAAAGATTTAAATCGCATCAACCATCTCCACGTGGTCAGGAACACGTTTCCTCCCACCACATCCTGAGCTTCCCCTAAGCCGGGGACTGAAGTTGTGATTATGGTCCCTGAAGACTGTGGTACCAGTAAGGGATGACCTGTGCTACCAGACACCTTCCAGGCAGAACCTCCACAGGGCAGACAGTCTGGGGAACAGACCCTTTCCACAAGTGAATTAAAAATACATGCGCAGTGCTCACGATATAATTATGATACTTATTTCGCGTGAATCTGAAGTATGAAAGAGAAAAGCCTGCTGCCTGTTAGGAGCCCATCTGCTCTGCATCACTGCGAGCCCTGGCAGCCGTCCCGCGTGGCGGTGCTGCGTCTGATGCCGGGGAAGGCGAGCGTGTAGGAGTGCCAGTGCCTGCACGCTGGGGTGGTTTGTGAATGAGCAGGGGGGTTGGTGAATGAGTTAAGCGTCACGAGTTAGCAAGTTTGTTCTGTAAAAACAACCTCATCAGGCTCTTACTTTCTAGAACTCTGCATTCTTTGTGGCCTCTCGGTGTGTTTTAAAAGCTGTGAAGAATTGGTGTCTTTTTTTGTTGTAGATTTAAAAGACCATTAATTACTCTGAATATGAAGTAGTGGTGTTAAAATAAACAACAGGTTAGTGGGCATTGCCTGAGAGCGCTGCGCTGTAACCTCTGATGTGAGCAAGAGGCATGCTGTAAAATCTTCATTGTTTATCCCAGCAGTGACCAGTATCTTATATATGTTCAAAGTGTTGGGGAGAACCAGTGGTCCAACCAGTACTGCTGCCTTGCCGCACATCTTTCACGTCCCAAGGTACAGTAACAGAGTTGGCTTTTGATGCTGCTCTCATGAGCAATAAAGACTTTTCTGTGCTGCCTCCCTACAAATGATAAATAGTTTGTTTGCAGTTTTGCACTTCTGTGTGATGGGCTGGCGGCTAGTAGTTGTAGTTAAAAACACACATCTTTAAGCTAATCTTTGCTACTACTTTCTAAAAACTTAATGTACTAATAGAGAACATCACCATAGAAGAAGTCCTTTGTTCTCTGACCCTTCGTTTTGGGGGTCAGCTTACATTTGGAGCTATGTCCAGAAGCATCAGTACCTTGACTATCACTTTGCTTTTATTTTTAATAATTTCCTCTTGTTTTCCTGCATCCCTGTCTTGCTTTTTCTGTTTTCATAATAAGATTAAGAAACTTTTCGTTTTCATAAGGATTTCTTGGTGCAGTATTCCTGTGTTCTGTTTGTCTTCCCTGAGTAAGCCTGTGGAGTATTTGTGATGAGCACAAAGTCATCTTTTGTTATCTTGTCCAAACCAAACGTAGTTTATCCGTTATTTTATTTTGCCTGGAAAGAAATATGTAGACAATCCGGTGGCTGAGAACAATTATGAAATATCTAACTTGTTCGTTGTAAGACAAGAAACTACCATCTACAGCACGAAGCTTGCTGGGTTGTTAGAGGTGACTGTATTGAGGGCAAGGTGAGACTCCAGATATTAATTCAGACTCTTTCCTTATGAGGTCCAAGATTCTGTGCAAGACGGCAGTCCATCTACTGATGAGTTAGAGGGAAATGGAAAATCGTGTCATGTACTTTGCCAACAGTGTTTTTGTGTGCGTGAGGCCAAAGCAACTCTGTTCTGATCTTTGTAAGCAGGTAGGACCTTTTGTTGCAAAAGAGGGGGCATTTCCATGCCGCAAACGGGATGCGATTGCTTTTAGAGACAGACATTTCGACTCGCTCTGAAATTTTTGCAGAAGAATGCCCTCATGTAACAGCCTGTCTTTCTAATTACAGACTGTAGGATTCTTAGGGAACTGGAAATCCAGCAGAGAGCATTTGTGGTAGAATTAGGTGTTGAAGCTTATGGAGTTTTGAATTCACAAACCCCCCCAAAAAAACCTGAAGAAAGTAACAAAGAACAGACTGTGTTTGATTACCAGGCTATAACCCTTAGCATGCAGTGCTTAAACATGGAGGAACAAATTTTCTAGCAGGCTGGTGCTATTGCGTAAAGATGGATTTGAGCCAAACTCCCAGATTTGAAACCCCGTGAACTTCAGTAGGTCAGGCCAGTCCTTGGCTTGGGTTCATCTCAAACATTGCAGACACAGAAAAGGTATTTGAACATTCACAGTAGCAATCGGAGGTCCAAAAGGGGAAGGTTCATGCATAATCTGTCCACTATTTGCACACGCGAGGGGCATTTTAGTGCCAATATGAAAATTTGTCCCCTTGATCATTATGAGAATATTTTTATAGCATCTTTGAAAACACGCTGCAGCATAACACAAAGGGAACGTTTCTGGCATGTATCCTCAGTACTTGAATCCGTTACTAATCTCTTTACTGGAAAGAGCTTTGTATGGCTTCTCTAAATTTACCTGAATAATTCATCTCTTGAACATTGTCCTCACCTCTGTGGTCCCCTCTGACAGCCCTGTCCTGTAATGACAGCTGACATCAGGTTCCTGGGTCACGCGGTGGATTCCTGCTCAGAGGACGACTGGTTTATTACAGGTTTAAGCAATGCTGCCTTCTGAATGGGGACTGTAGTGGGTGGATTTCAACAAATTATCAATTATACCCAGACCAACCAGAGAGATTTACGTGCTGGTTTTAATAAGCATTGTGCTCATTTATTTGCTTTCTCTTTTGCAGCAGAGTAGACTCTGGTTTCCTCCGAGTTGTGCAGCTGCGGTAAATGGTAATGAGACAGCAGTGGCAGTCACAGAAGTGCTGTGATTGAGACATGCATCCTACACTTGCTGTATCTGAGGGTTGTGTCTGGAGCTGGAAAGGGGAAAAGTTTAACAGGAAAATGCACTACATGCAATTACCAATTTATGGGGAAGCTCATAAGGATCCAGCTGGTGGTAGCACTGGGTTGTTAAAACTGTTCTTCTGAAGAAGCTAGAAGAGGAAATTAAAAAATGCACATGTGCACTGTTCGGTTAGCAGAAGCTGTCAGAGCACCCTAGAATATTTCTTATTAATAAGAACATAATTGGCAACTTTTACATCAAATGTACTTTGTGTGTGTTTCCTGTGGAGAAACCTAAGTGAGCATTTATCACCAAGGTAGCAGCACCAGTGTAAAAGATGAAGGAGCACATGGAGATACGAATATTTTATGGCTCTGTGGCAGAACTATCATCAGAGCGTGACGCCTCTTTGAACTGAGCTGTCTGTACGACACTGAGCTGGGATTTATGCCAGTTTGCTTGGCTGTAGTGTGGGACCTGCCAAGGTCCATCACACGAGCAGCGGCAGCGAACTGCAGATGATATTAAAGCAGGTAGAAGATGATTTTGCAATCCTGTGCTGGCAGAAGTGGAGTGGTGTGGGTCCATCCCCTTCTCAGAGTCAGGTGTGGAGTGGCGAGGAGTTTTGTTGGAGACACAAGCCCTGGTATCCTGTGTCTTAGGAGATCCCTCTTAGCCCAGGGAGTGCACCATCAGGCTTGTCTGAGCTAAATTGCAAGCTTTGTCCTTAGTCTATTCAGCTATAATTCTCCTCTTTTTAATATAATTTGATCATAAGCTTCTAACAGTATGAGACACAAGCTGCTTGTTCTTTTTCGAAACCTGTTAGAGCTCTAGAAGGTTACCGCACGCACGACGGACTATTGAAACAAGCTGCTGAGAGCGCTTTGTCACAGCATCTATGTACCAAACGATTCTCTGACTCGTATTACCACATACCCCCTGCAGGGATTTTGTAAGTCAGGGCAAAATTTAGACTACTATTTGCTATCTGGTACATATTTCTAAGACATTGCTAAACAAAAAGCTAAATTTAAAAACTATGACTGTTGTTGTTGGGGGCTCCAGACATGCCAAAGGAACATGTGTCAGCAATTTTAGGCTTAGCAGCCATGTACTTGTGAAGTATACTTATTTTTGTAGATGCTCTGGGGTGATTAAAAACTCAGAAGTTTCTGTTAGCTGAGTTATATTTACTGTCACTGCTTTTTTATTATTATGTGTATAACAAAGTTATTGTGTCCAAAGAGAAAAAAAATGCTTCTAGTGGTTTGATTTGGCTTGCCTGCTTATATGGACAGCCATTGGGTCCTGCACATAAATTCTGTCTTTATGTGCTTTGTTATGCAGCGCCTTCATTTGTGAGTCAGTTTGCCTCCTGCCTAATGATATTTTATTTCTCTAAATTGTGTGATTAGTTGAGGGGCTGGGGAAACGGTCTGTGGCTTTGGCTACAGAAAATGAAACCGATGGAGGGAAGGGGAGTGTGTTTGAGCCTCAGATCCATCCTGTGTCATAGGGTCAGCGTAACTGAGCTGGGAAACACGGTGGTACGATTTCTTCCCAGCTCACACCTGAATCGTACATCAACGTTAATATATAGCCCAGTGCTTTGAGTTGAAGCATCTTTAGGAATTGTTCCCAGGCTTGCTAACCTCTTAGCCATCTGAGATATACCTTGGAGATACACCAAATGACATCTAACCTTCTGTCGACAAGGATGGCTTTCCTCCAGAAGTGGTTATCTTGAGTATGCATTAAAAAAAAAATGCTGCTGCCTAGTTTCTTCTCTAAAATACTAATCTTTAAACTGGTTTGTAGTGATTTTATTCCCATTCGTGAGTGGAGGTGAGTATTTTCAGTTAAAGTAATTCTGAAATTAACGTTTGGCAGTAGGATTATTTCAGAACTTAATTTTTGGACAGAGCTTTTTAAGTAAATCCGGTGAGGGAGACTTTGAATGTATTCTGCATGGTTTCTTCAATTTAGTACAGAGTATAGTATCTTACGTTGCTGTAAACTCGGGCAGTTATATCAGAGTAAAGACTTAGGCTTATATATGAAAGATACTCCTCATAAACACGTAGGTTTGCTCATGGCCGTGTGTCATCAGCACTGGTGGCTGTCATTTAATTGTCTGGCAGCTCTTCCACTGCGTTTCTCTTGCCCACTGTCACTTTTGTGGCTGTATCCAGCCCTGAAGCGTCATGGATCTGGGCCAGTGATTAATTTCTAGTCTGTGTTGCTAATGTGCAAGATTTTATAGTCATCTGTTAGCAATTGAGCTGTAGATGCAAAAGTGCATTCTGTTAGTTCTTTGGTGATAAACAGCAGAATTCCAGGTGATACCATGCCATCGCTAATCTGAAGCTGTCTGTAGTAATCACTGCCTTCGGTTTTGTCTCAGGAAAATGGAAGGATTAATCTGTTACCGCTTTGCTACCTTTATTAATTAAAAAAGACCTCCCTTGACTTACTGTAGGAGTGTCAGCTCAGTGCTCCCTCCGTCCTGTCCCCTCTTGAGGTGACGTGGTAGCTGTCATCCCTTTTCAATGCTGCGTCTGTGCAGGGAGATTCTGAGGTTTGTAGCCAGCTTATGCTGATGAGCAGGGTCCAGCCTTGGACCTTGCATAGACTCATGTTGCTGTGTGGTGAGTCAGATCATCTCACTGATCCGGCTGAAAATTAACTTTAAAAATATGCTGACATGTCAGGTTTTTGTCAATTCTGAAAGGGCCCCACCTCAAGTGCTGCTGTGACATATCCTGTGTCACACCATCAAGGAGAAAAGCTTGGTCTTATTTGTTCCTCGCCGTTGCTGCAGCTCTGGATATGTGAGGTGGTGTTATGGTGAGAGCATTCTGGATAGACATGAGAGCACAGGGAAAAAGGAGCAGCTGTCAGGGGAATGATGCATGTTGCTTTATCCACAGTTCTGGTAAAGAGTAGAGCAAGCGGATCGAGTCAAAAAGCTATGCTTGCTGTCATTGTCTTCTCTGCCTCCAGATGGTTGACCTTGCCTTGGAAGTTGGTCTTGGGCCAACCGAGAAAAGAGCCATCGCTGTTGTGACTCAGAGTCAGCTTTGCTGAAGTCATTAGTTGAGCCAGCACATAACTGATGTGAGACCAGGATCAAGATTCTTTGTTGGTATTTGTTCCCCTAGCTGGTTAATGGCATTTAGCTTATGAACTTACTGTCATCGTAGTTTGTTGTGAATGGAATTAAATTTATGTACTGAACATCGGTTGCTCTCCCTGGCTTTTCTAGGACGAATCCTGGACTTGAAGACTGGAACAGTAAAGAAAGAGGGTCAGCAGTCCTCGATGAGAATGTGCATGGGATCAAGGCGCTCTTTCATTTGCAGGATGAGGTACACATTTACGTTGTATTCCTGCGATGGTTCCAGTCCTGTCTCAGATTAGACTTCAGACATTTTGTTGCACTAATTTGACCTTGCTTAAAAAAAACGAAGCTGTAATGACACGTTCCCATTAAGCATTTCTGGAATGCTTGCTTTTAGAACTGGAGTAAAACTGAAACTTGTCTTCCTTAATGATTAATGACAAAACAGCACCTCATTTGTGCATTGCAGTTATTTTTGTCAATGTGGAGTGTAGGCTGCTTTTCCCAGAGAACTTCATGACAACTTCACCCCTGGAATGTAAGCCATTGTCTCTTCTAGTCAAATTACTCGAATCAATACTTTGGGAAAAAAGCTTTCGCAAGTGTAATGAAAGCCCAATGCTGTGTATTTTTTCAGCAAACCAATAATATTAAAAGAATCTTGAAGACAAACAGGAATTTAGTTGTAAACTTGCCAGCTATGTAGGAATTAACCTAAACCTGGTATGAATTAACCAAATGTCAGCTGGTTGATGCTAGATAAATGACTAATTGTTAGAGGGTTTTTATTTTGCAATTTTCCAACTTCTCCTGCATGGCTTAGGCTTCTTTAAAGAGATCTGCCTGCCCAGCGCTTCTGACGAGGGCTTGTGGGCACTTCTGTTGTAGTGCTGGAGGGACAAAATGCCCATTGCTATTGCAATAAATTTCTCTCTGTGTGGTTAGGGGGGAAAGTACATAATTGCATCTGCAGCCTATATCCAATATACGCGTTGAAAACAGATGATGCACAATTTGTTATGGAATGAAACACGCAAAGCAAAATAGTTGTCACATTAAAACAGATCCCTGTGCTTTGGTTATGTGGTGGAACTCTTCCAGTCATGTGAGGAAGCTGAATGTATTGCTCTTGGGCACCTTTGTGAGGGGTTTATATACTTCGTACCTGCACGATCAGACTTCAAAGCTGTAGCTCCTTCTTCCCCCCTCAGCTGGGAGGAAAGAAATACAGCCTTGGAACACTGCTTTCTCTTCCTCGAGGCTGCACATCGTGGTCATGTCAGGAAGAATTTTTTGTGCAGAGAAAGCCAGGTCTAATGTTCTGTTTACAGTTGTTCCCACCTTTTAAAACATTTCAGATTGCAGTTGTTTCCTAGCACCCTGATTCTGTAAACTCCAGTGCATGAGAGTAATTTTACACATGCCAGTAGCCCCATTGTTTTACAATTCTGAATCTTATTTTAATTATTCATTCCTTCTCCTTGGCAGTGACGAGTATAAAAAAAAGGGGGGGGGGGATGATAATAATTAAAAAAAAAACCTTGTGGGAAGAATGAGTGTCAAATAATGTGAACTTCCCTTGTGATTACTTTGTGCATTGTTATTGTTCTTTTTTTCCATTGAAAATGAACTGGTTTTACCCTTCAAATTATTTACTTAGCTTCAAATGGATTGTTAAAATCATACAGTTAGGCATACTGAGAAACATCACAAAATCTACATGAACGAGTGTTAAATAAAGTTACTTGACAGTGTAAATAGTCTGTTCTTGCAAATATTGGATTAGTATCTACTAACATTGTAGCTGGTGTATGGCAGTCAAAATGTTCTGTCCAGGGGAGCTACTGGAACACTGAGATTGTTTTGTGTGGAGATTTGGGGGCCCGACTTACATTCTTCTCTAGTTTTCACCCTTGTTTTATAGTATTTTGAAGTGTATCTATTCTTTATCCACTCTTGGAATATTCATTTCAAATGGTCTTTAGGTTTGGAGGGGCAGGAGAGAATCTTTGTGTACTCTCTTCTGTTTTTTATTAAAATGAAGTATTTGTAGCACACCCATAAAGCTCAGCCTGTGGAAGCAGTAAGTTCTAAGAAAATATGAATCTGTGACTATCCGAAATAAATATCCATTATTGTCTACTTACATATACTAATAAAGATCTTAAAGTGCATTTTTATCTTGGGTATTTATATTCATTTTTGAGCTCTTTCAAATATTAATTTACTTTTAGGTGTGGAAATGCTCCTCTGGATCATTTACCTCTGAACAGGATAACCACCATGAGAAAAAGATACAGGTACTATTGCTTAATTTACCGCAACACTTACTTGCCATAAGCGCTCTCATTTTCCCCTGAGCTAATGCTCCATCAAGGAGTACTGCCTGGACAAACGTCTGCATTAGCACACCACGTAAGATAGCATTGGGTCTCAGGAGAGGAGAACTCGCCACTAAATTTAACTGTGGTGGAGTCACTCCATCTTTTTGCAAGCCTTGAGCAAGTTACTTCTTTGTCTTAACCAGCTCTATCTCTGAAGTAAGCTTCAGTATCTTCCTCCAAGAGGTATTACGGAAAACAAGTAAGGCTTGAACAGCATTGTAATGGAGCTGCCGTTGTACAGAACTCTAGGTCGACGTTTGGTTGTTTCTAACATAACTTGCAAATACCAGTAAATCATTAGTAGTCATAGTTTAAAAGCATAAAGCTATTCTGCATGGCAATCAACGTGATATTTTTGTGTTTCCTTTTAATTTAGGAACGGCCTTGGCCCGGTAAAAGAAGGGGAAGCACAGTATGCTGTTGTCCATTGCACTGGCTACATCAAGGCTTGGCCACCAGCAGGTACGTATCCATCTCGCTGAAGGCGGTCTGCACCACGCTGTCTGCAAGACCATTGGAAACCTGGCTCAGGTTCCTTTGCTGGTACAAAACCAGGCTGAATTTTAGTCAGGTAACCAGTTCAGCCTCATCTTGAGAAGCTTTTGATATCAAGAAATCAGCTCTTGTTACTCACTCAGAGCCCCTCCGTTTTTCCACGTGAAACTCCTCGATTTCATTGGCACAAAGAGTTGTCGGAATTGTCGATAATGCGGGATTGCAGCAACTGGGGCCAAAAGTTTTCAATCTGATAAACCAACATAAAAACCGCCTGATTTTAAGACAGTAACCACAAAGCATTTGTACCTCTGGAAAGCACCAACTAGTGCTTTTATATTTATGTACTGAGTTGCAAGCACCTATGTATGAAAATGTGTAATTTCAATTTAGGTGCATAGGTTTTCACTTCAGTGTGGTGGTGGTGGTAGAGAACTTTTGGTCTTTGTGTTCAGTTCTGTTTTGAGGCTGTTTTTCTGGGAAACAAGTCTTGGCACATTGCTTTGAACTACAGAGAAAAACATTTACCTGCTGTAAGTCAGTATTGCATGTGGGAATATTTAACTTTGAAAAATTCGAAGAGGAGACAGTGGAGTTCGTCCAGACATCATCATGAACTGGATTAGTTGACCTTGGCGTTTGCAGTAGTTGAAGGGGCTGTTTGCAAGATGACAGCGCCTGCTGGCATGAATCAAGCCATGAATTGTCCTGCCCTTTTGCGGTCGTATACCACAAGCATAAATCACAGTTGTCACGGGGTTATGAATGCTAAGAGGTGGTTTGCACCGAGTCTGTGCAGTGGTGTGCAGACACCAGCGTGCAGATGTGAACTTGTTGATTTTCTGCTGAATGGCAGTTTCGGAAGAAGAGGAGAGCCTCCCCTCTCCTCGCTAATAGTGCTTAATATACTTCAGTGTGCTGGAGGAGTCAAAATGTTTCAATTTCCTTTCTGTCTCAAAAGAGCGAGAGCCCAGTGTGTGTAAATGGCGCTATGAAAATGAAAGTTTTTGGGGTTTTTTTGTTTGTTTTTCTTTCACAAAGAGATTAATATTTCTGTCTGTAATCCCAAACATAATTGAATTCAGCTTTGATATACGGGATGTCCCTTCAGGAAGGTGCAGGTCAAATAAGATTTCTGTCAGCTCCTTGCTTGGCTTGAAAAGCTTGCTGCGTGTTACAGGACGTTTAAAGAGATCTAACCCTTCAGGCTACGTGGCTAACGCAGAGCTGCAAATGCGTGAGCTCATGTCAGCGCTAGGTTATGACGTCAGCAGTATGTCACTTCCAGCCACAACTTCCACAGGGGAGTGGGCACTGCAGCGCAGGAGCGTGGGATGGAAAGGATCTTGTGGCTCCTGGAGTGCCCAGTTGCCAGGTACCATGTTGTGAGCTCCAGTTTAGGTTAGTGAGGTGTCTCCAGCTCTTCCAAACCCTCGCTGCTGTCCCATGCTTAACAACTCTCTGATTCCCAGTCCCCGTTAGTTTACGGGAGGTTTGTGCCAGTGTATTCTTGGACTGTGTTTCACTGAAGATCGAGTGGGAGTTTTCCCGCCCTGTGCCTCTGTCTCTCTCCAGTGTTCTGTTGCGTTTCCAGAAGAAGGTCATATCCTGTCAGCCTTGACTTTGCACAGTTAAACCAGCCCACTTCTAATCTTCAGTCTCACAATGCACTCACTGCTTTATCCTCATGTCTTTTTTCTGCACTTGTTCGTATTTTCACTTAACTTTTCAAAATGGGGGTCGCTGGCAGTATACGCCCTTGTTCCAGATGAGATTGTAGTGATGTATAACGAAAGTGGTATTTCTGTCTTGACTGGCAGTGTACCAGATAGCATACTTCTCTTTTGTGTAGTGCATCCTGCTGGCATCCTAACTCACCTGAGAGATATATATGTATATATCAGGCTGCCTTTTTCTCAGTTGTCAACTCAAGATCTTCCAGTTCACAGCAAAAATAGTTTTTAATTGTGTGATCTTTCAATTAGTAATATAAAGTTTCATCCCATTTCTGTTGCTGTAGTTTATGACTCTTATTAGTCCCCAAGTGCATGCTTATGCATTTAGTAATGTTGAATTTCGTCCCATTTCTATTACTCCACTCCTCAAAATCACATGGTGCTCTCTTACGATATCCCAGTGCTCCTCCACAATGTTAATGCCTCCAAACTATAGCACAATCCTTATGTGGAGTTTCAATGGTCTTGTATGTTACCATCCAAATTGTTACTCATAATTGTCATGCCTGAGTGCCTTTTTCAGGGCAAATAGTACTGAATTGGGGCCTCTTTCATGAGTATTTATTTACCTTCCCAGTCGTCTTTACTTTGTGTTGGTAATTGTCATGTATCCATTGACTTTTGGAGTTGAATGGGTTGAATTGCTTCCCAATACATTTGGGTAAATAAGTGGCAATATCACTGCATTTGTTCTCGTTTCCAGGGGTAATTCAACCATAATCTGCAAGCAAATGAAGTAACTGCAGCAGTAATTGAATTTGCTAAGGCTTTTCTACCCTGTAATAAAATTACTTTTGTTCAAATCAGGTAGAGAGTAGCAAGCCTGTGGCATCATCTCTGGATTCTGGGCAATAAAATGCCTTTGTGCTAAATTGCAGCTGTTTAAAAATTCAGCTATGGAAATAATCATTTCATTTATTTTTCAATTGCCAAGTGGACACTCTAATATAAACTCCATATCCTTTTCTTTCAGACCATGCAATGTGGCATGTGCATTATACAGCTGATATACAACACATAAAACATACTTTCACAAACAAAATAACAAATATTTAGCAAATGCATTTAATCTGTACTTAATTTAATTTGCTTATCACCTGGTATTTTCTCTTTCTGGGTTGTATTGCATTGTCTGTGGCCAGCACGTTAATTTTTTTTAGTCCCACACTGAATATAACACAGTCAGTATTGATACAGACACATCAAGACAAGAACCGCCCAGTGATCATTATCAGTGTGATAGACTGTCGGGTTTGACAGCGCTGATGCTGTGAGTAGTCTGTGCTAAAGCTCTTAAGCAATTCAAATACTTCAAACAGGTGAAAACAAATGACAGCTGGCATCAGTGTGGTGGCATATTTTAAGGACTGGGTTTGGGGTTTTTTTCACAGATCTGAAGTAGAAAGCAATTTCTCGTACAGCTCAGGTCTGTGGTCAGTGTGAGATCACTTTTGCACATCTAGCCTGACTTTTTTGTTTTGTCTTTATCCTTAATGGAGCAGCAAGGCTCCCTTATGGTCAGACTGCCCTTTTTCACCGAGAAATGGGAGAGAAAACACAAGAAGCATCATGCCTTGTCTTCCGTGCAGAACTGAACTCCGAGCACGGAGGACCCGCGGGCAGCTCCTGCCTCTCCCGTGGTTCCTAACAAAGCAGACGCGGGAGTGCTGCAGCCAGGGCTCTCTGTGTTCCCCTGGAAAAGGAGATGTTTGGCTGTTCCCTGGGTGTGTTTGCCTCTGGGTGAGTGGGACACAGAGAGAAGACCGAGCTGCTTTGAGGAGCACCTCCATTCAGGCTGGGTTTGTTAATGGTCCGTTCGTTTTCCCCATTGTGCCTGCAAGAGAAGGGCAAAACTAAACTCAAGTGCAAAACCCAGCATATGATACCTGCACATTTATATCCCCATAAATTACATGTTTGCCTCAAGTACTTGGGGTAAAGTTTGCTTAGAGGTCCAAGGAAAAAGGAGTCAGATGTTCCAGATGGATGTTCCAACTGGTTACGTTGTATGTTAGATTAAATAATGATGGCATAGTGTCGGATTATTTTGAATCAGGTAAAAACACCCCTTGGTTGAAAGTGGCTGAGCACCAGTTCCAGCCTGTGTTCCCAGCAAAGCAGCACAACTAGAAGAACCTGTGATCCTGAGCCTGGACAAAGCTTCAGGTTCGTAACCAGTCACAAAGCTGAGCAATGCTGACCTTCTCCTGGTCATTCAGTTTGCAACTTAAGCAAGCACTTGTTTTTCTTCTATTTTTTTTTTTTTCCCTCCTCTTAGCATCTCATTCCTGGAAGGAAATGAATCTTATGTGGTCCATATGATATTTTCCTAATAGTTTGGTTTCTTTTTTTCATGCTGTAACAATTGGTGGAAAATATTTGGTGGAGAGAGAAGATACAGTCTGTCAGGATGTTGCTAGTTTTCTGCAAATCAAAGCCAGGACCTGCAGAAAAACACATAGTGAAGAAAAGGCTTAGATAGATAGTTATTTCGAAAACTTCAAATAAAAAGTCCCAGAATAATGTTAAATAATGTTGAAATATTTTTCTTCTCCTTAGTTTTTTAATCTTAAAAAAGAAACATTGTAGTCTTCCAAGTCAGACTTACGGTAACGTCTTAACCACAGCATGCCAAAGCTGTTAGGTTATGTTAAAGTTTTGGCCAGAATCTGGCCGTTTGTGTGAAGTACTCCATCTTCCAATGCAAAACAAAATAGTTGCTTGAATATTCTTTGCAATGCTGTCATTTTCGAGGCGCCTTTTTTTTTTTTTTTTTAAAAAAAAAATCTGTTGATTTGGGGACAGCCAGCTCAAAACACAGTGAACTGCATTTGTAGAGGACTTTGGAGGACAGCCTGTCTGAAGTGTGTGGGTGCAGTGCCTGCAGGGAGGGNTAATTATTTTTTTATTTTATTTTATTTTATTTTATTTTGTGAAAGCCTTTTTCCATTGTTGCCTACGGGAGATAAAGTTACATGGTGCAGTTTCATGCCCAGGCGTGTAACTGTCAGTAATGGTTCTGATGGAGGTAGGCATTAACGAGGGATTGCTAGTGACCACTGGACACTTAAATTACATCCTTCTAAAGGCTCGTAAATCATTTATTTCTGAGTGTAGTGAAGCAAAACCACAAATCTACTAACGCTGTTCTGTGCCTCGCAGAAAATACGGGGCAGAAGGACAGAGAAAGGTGGCAGAAAATGAAGCTGTTCTGTTCTTAGAGCCAACTGGGAGCTCACTGGGAAAACTAAAAAGTTCCTTATGTCCACACAAGCACATGCCGTTACCCTGTGGGAAACTGTTTGCTGGCATAAAGACACTTGGAAATTAAATATAACCTCTAACGGCACAGCATTCTGTTTGTGATGCTCGGTTGCGGGCTTAGCTTTGCAAATTATTGATATTAACTTGAAGCAGCATAGCACTATATTTGTTATTCAAGCGAAGCATTTATTTGGTGTGGAGAAATAAAGCCTCTCTCAGGGTCACACCTAAAGAATGTGAGGAACTAATGTATGTTTATTTTGTTGATGCCTCCTAAAGATCGGTTTCATGGCTGATTTCCCGGAGGCTTTTGCAACTTTTTTTGGAGATAGGGAGCGATGTGAAGGAGCAGCATTACATTATGTTAAGAGCTGGACAAACCAGCGTTAAGCGCAGTACACAAATCTTTATTTAGGGTCAGTATTGGAGGATGCTCGATAGGAAGTATGCTAAAGCAAAAGTAAATCTCCCTACCTGCGTGGGTCATATATAAATTCACCCACAGCTGAAATTTGGTAACTATCGGCAAGAGAGAAAAGAAAACGATTTCCCTCTATGGAATGCTGTCAGCAATAGCACCTCCATTGCAGACCACCAGCCCATCGTTTTGGTGTATTTTTATTCCAGGCACTTTTAGGGAAGGTTTAGCAGTTCACTGGGTCATGTATTGATTAATTCCAGGCAGATTGTTTTTTATTCATAGGGTGTCTTGTGAGATAACCCAACTAATACATTTTCCAGTGCGTTATACAGACCAAATGTAATCTGTCTTAAAAAAAAAGAAAAGAAAAAGGTGAAAATTAGAACATCAGCCTCCCTTGCATCAGAAATGGTGTTTCTTACCGAGGTTTAATTTTGGAGATTGTTTATGTTGCTTTGAGTTTATTTGGGCAGTAGCAAGCACGGCCCAAGTTCCTAAAAAGGAAAGCGTTACTGAATCCTGCAGAAAAAAGATCATGCAAAGTGGAAGCCATCCAGCTGAGTAGCTTTGCTGTCCTTTGCAATAGACTGCTAAGGAAATGATTGAAAAAGCTTTTGAAGTCAAGGGAAAATACTTTAAATTTGTCCTTCTCAAATGGAAAGCTCCATTTTAAAGGGACCTTTTGGTTAAGGTTATCCAACTAGAATGCCTAGAATTGTTTCCTTAGAGAACAGTGCTTAGACCCCTGTGCGTAAGTGGCCTGATTCTCAGAAGTACCAGGCATCCACCAAGAAAATCCTCTGAAGGTGGTAGGACCTAAAATCCCTCGCCATCTTAGAAATCAGACCAGCCGTACCGAGCTGCCTGAATGTAACTGTGATTGCTTCAGGCACTAGCTTTTAAAATATTTCTTCTTTCAGCTGACAGTTCAACTTGTAGGTTTTGGAGTTCAGGACTGAGGACCGAGAGACTCCTCATCCATCTCCTGAAGGGATGCAGTCCTTGCTGCCATCTTCCAGCCCAAGGGCTAGGTCGCCTCTTCTGTTGCTCCGCTGCTTCCTTCCCTCCCGTGGCTGTTCTCATACACTCCTGCATTTCCTTTGCAGCAGAGTCAGCATCCTCATGCTCCATCCTAAACTGCTGCGTCATTTAATTTGTCCTGCTCTCAGTTCACACCTCTAGTCACCGCTTTGTAAGGTGAAACCGCTGGATTCCAGTTACTGTCCCCTGCAAACTGCACGCAATTCTCCCTTAGCTGTTTTCTACCTATTTAAAATCAAAATTGCTCTGTGGAGGAGTCTAGGTTTAGTTTTGGGAGCTCACCCTTCTGGGCACCCCACGTGCATGTAAGCAGATAGCGGCTGTCTGAAGTGGACACAATTTTGAGTAGATATGTTTGCCACTGCTTTTTTCAGGGTAATTTTCTGTCTTCTTCTCAAAGGCAGCCAAATTCAGTTCTTTTGCCTGTTGGAGCTGTCATTAGCTAGTTACTATGTCTTGTATTGAAGAAATAACTGTGTGTAAACACAGCAAGGAAGGAAAACAAAATAGTTTGTAATATGAATCTCTTAACTAGTTGCGCGTCAGTGGTTTGTGCTCTCCGTGGTATGCTGGTGTCCCGGAGCATGGGACTGATTTGTGTTTGGGCTCTTGTTTGTGGTTTGCCTAGTGTGTGGTGGGAAAGAGACTGGAATAGTGGTGTGTGAACCAGCAAAACAAGGCTCCGGAGTTCAACTGCCTGCAGGACCTGATAAACTGCGGGCAGTGCAGAAGGGTCCCACAGGGAGGGTGAAGGCAGGTTGTCTTCATTTCAAGGATGCTCTAACTCAGGTGAAGGATCTCAAGTGAAAGTTTCAGTCCCTAGTAACCTGTGGAGGGACCTTCATCGGAAGCACAAAATAATGATTAATTGCCAAATAACATGTGTCACTTCCGCCCAATGTTATTTTCAACTTATGTGTTTAATGATTGATTTCTTAAAAAGTATTCCTAAGGTCACATAATGCCACCTTGATCTTCTCGTACAGCTCCTAAGAAAACATTTCAGAGGAGGATCCCAGCGTTTGGTGAGGGATATCACATAGGTCTAGAAGCTAAGGAGTGATTTAGGGCCAGATTTGTAACACTGGATAGCAAGATCATTGTGTAGAAGACAAGGGGGTTTTGCCCAGCTCTCGTAGTGTGTGACATTGAAATTCGTACTGCACCTCAATTTCCCCCTTGTTAGAATGGGGGACAATAGTGCTCCTCCTTTGTAAAGCTCTTCATATGCCCTGATAAAATCCTAGGTATCTGTCAGGGGCTGCAAATGAAGTTACACCCCCAAAGTTGTGAATTCCATTGCAAATAGAGTTTGAATATATTATACAAAAATATGAGGGTTTTTCTTTTGTACCTTGTGTATTTTATTTTATTATATAACTCAATGAGAACTGAAAAAATACTTGTAGAGTGCTATTTAGAAACTGATTGTCAGATAAGATTCAATTATTTTGATACCAGATAACTTCTTTCAGAGACTACTTCATTCACCAGCATCTATACTCATTTTTCAGAGGTGTCATTTAAGAAAGTTGTATCCTGTCATCCTCTGCACGGTCCAAAGATTGACTTACATTGGGAATTACAAATGTTGAGAATAAAAATTGTCTGTTGTTTCATAATTGGTAGCTGCTTTGCAATTAATTTCATTAATGCTTCCAAGTGCCTCTTAAATGATTCATTGCCTGTTGTGAGTGAATTCCTTGAAAAAACTTCTGAAAGAATTTACAGATCACTTAAAATAAGTCAGCAGTGTCACTCTTGGAAGATGTTTTTTCAAGTGCTTTATAGGAAATTGGTATCTCAAAACTGGAGTTGGGAAATAGCTTTAACTGAAGGCTTAGCCAACTAGCAAGTAAACAGAGCTAATCTGAATGTTCCTATTTGTGAAACACCAAGATGGAAAATAGCACGCATGTATGTTTTGAAATTATTCCTGTGTTTGTAATAGTTGCTCCTGTTACACAACTGAAACAAGCACTGTTAGCAAAGCATCCGCATTTTTTCAATCTTTCAATGTAACGACCCAGATTTAGTCCATTATAGAAAAAAGTAAAACCGGCTGTTAAATATGAGCATGAAGTTAATGAATAATCTAGGCTGTGCCTTGTTTTTAAGCTCATTATAGTATGTTATTCACAAAGGAAACGGAATACAGTGTGCATTCACTGACCGTGTTAAGTGACCATATGGTTCCAGTAACATGCTGCGCAGCAGTACTCATGGAAATTTAACTGTCCCTCTCGGTGTATAACGGAATTTTTCTATCTGCTTTGTCTTCGGCAGCCAACGTTGCTGCTGTGGGTACTGTATATGCGTGTGAGGTATGTAGGGTGAAGCACAACCGAGAAAGATTATCTGATCTGAACCCAGAGATAATGCCTGAATCCTAGAGAAGACAATAAGGTTATTTCGTGTGATTTAGAGCATCTAGAATGGTATAGAGCCAGGCCAGTAGCATCTGGGCTCATCCAAATTTCCTAATTATAACAGTATTTGTTGTCTTTTACTCTAGGAATGACTATACCAGAAGAAGACGCTGATGTAGGACAAGGTAGTAAATATTGCCTCGTGGCAATAGGAAGGCTTCAGGTAATGCCAGTTTTTCCTTGTAGAAACTACTTCTGAAAGTATAACCAGTCTTGTGCTTTAGCTGAAAAGGCCTTGCACAAAGTTCTGGTACGAGACTGTAACTTTTAACTCACCAGCAAAATATGAAGCGCCTTGATGTCAGTGTCCAGCCAGTGATTTACAGAATCACAGAATGGTTTGGGTTGGAAGGGACCTTAAAGAACATCTAGTTCCAGCCGCTCTGCCATGGACAGGACTTGTTTAGAACATGCCCACAGAGCAAAATGAAAATGTGATTTTGGTGCGCATGTGTATTTAACCCAACAACAGATGCTGCTGGAGCATGAGTGTGTACAGACTTGCCATTCTCTAGGGTGCACGGGGCTGGGATATTCTGGACTGCGAGAAACGTGGGAGCACGGGTGCTGTGGATGGTAGGTTAAAGTGGGTCCCAAAGCCAGTGACGTGCTCCCTGCTATTCTTTCCTTCTCTCTCTCTGGCTAATCAACTACTTGAAAAACTGATTTCAGGAGTTATTCTGAAATGGTAAAGATAAGGCAGTCAAGAGGCCCTTCACAAATAATAGCTTTATTCTCAGTGTGTATTGTAGTGTGCATTCAGATGTGATATCAGCCAAGGGAACTGAGAATAAAATTTTATTTCCTTTTTGTCCAGATGGTTGCAACTGATGTATTACATTTTCTTCCTTTGTCCATTGCTGATGAGAGCTCTGAGCAGGAGCTAACCAGTTGCGGTGAATCTCCTTCACTGCAGCAGGGAGGCTAATTTTTATCTTCCCGGTCTGGGAATTCTGCCATGGGTGAATGTGTTTGAGCCTCCTGCATGATCTCCTGTTGGCCTGCACTCGTTGCCATCTGCTAGGATGGCATCGCTCCTCCTTACAAGGTAGAATGACCCTTTCATTAGAGCACAGGTGCCAAACCCATCTTATCTGAGGTGAACAGCCTGCCCGTTACCGCAAGTGTTAGCGCTTCTGCGGAGCGCGTCCTCGTTGTGATGGCAGAGCTACAAAAGTATTGCATGATGGTTTTTAGGTTAATCATGCTTTTGTAATCAAGGGTAATATATTCCATTAATGGAGAGGAGGAAGTTACGGGGATTCATGTGTTACAGCTGCCAAAGAAAGATTATTTCCGAGAAAATCACATTAGTAACATGCGGAGTGTCAAAACATCTGTTACGTTAGCAAAGCCAGCAGGGTATGTGAGGGAAGCAAGAGGAGGCTCTGGGGATGGGTTTAATCACAAAGGAGTCAAGGTGCACAAATTGTAAACTCTGCTCTGTAACAGCAAATTGAAGTCTTGCATACAGTTAACTGGCTAGTGTGCTTCAAGACAGCAATAAATGAGATTTTGCTCCTTTTGCCTTGGGACCTTGTTAACAGAGATGGCTCTGAAAGTTGTAAGAAAAACAGGGGTCTCATTTGTAGCCCCAGTAGGAGCGAATGGATACGAAGTGGCCTGATTGCACAGGTCTCAGGCAGAGAGTTGGAAATGCATCGTTCTCTGGTGAGCTTTGAATTGTCCTCGGGAAGTCTCTCCTTGGTTGACAAGGATAGGAACCAAGATACCAAACTTTAATGTGGTCCCACAGAATGAGATGAATCCAGCCATTCTTATATCCTCACTATATCCCTCCTTGTTGGGAACTTCCAATGTGTTTGTTTTCCTGCTCTGCCCTTAAGCCTAGATACGTGCCACGGGCTGAGATATTTACACTGCAAACTAGACTAAAGGCTGTTCTGTGTCATTTATTCACACTGTTGTTTTATTTATGACTTCCTTCAGTAGTCAGCAGTCTGCCAACAGATTTTATTCTTTAGCTATGTAATCAACTTTGACTTAAGGTGACTGTTCTGTGGACTAAATGCTGTGGACTTTACTGTTCCTAGGTAACTAGCTCTCCAGTGTGCATGGACATGAACGGCATGTCGGTCCCCACTGAGTTCTTGTCTAGGCACAATTCTGATGGAGTCATCACCTTTGTCGACCCAAGGTGCATCAGCGTCATTGGCTACCAGCCCCAGGTCAGCGAGTCGCTGGAAATGCGGAGACTGGTTAGAGCTAACGAAGAAAATTCTGTTTCCACATTAAAAACAAAAGCAGCCAACCATTAAATACTTGCAGCTGATAATTCCTATGTTGTGCACTAAATGCTGTTCATTTTTCTTTACTGTCCACACCTCTGTAAAATTTATAGTTTTCCCCGTAGTTACGTGGGATATCTTTCTATACCTTTTAGATCCGATTAGACTGCTAACAGCAAGATGCTTTAAACCTTGCACAGCTTTTCAGTGAAGACATTTCTATGATAGAAAGTTAAGTCCTGTAGATCTTTACTTCTGCCAATCTATTGAGCAGTAAGCAAACATCATTTATGGCATCTATTTTCCTTTAGGCTTACATCTGCTCCTCTGAATAGGAGACTAGTCATGGAATAGTAAATGAACTCCTGACTACCACAACTCTCCCTCAGATAACTCTCAACAGTTGCAGTTTACAGGCAAAAATAATTGCTTGCTCATTAGGTTTTCCCACTTGTTTTGATTTTAGGTAGCTTTATAGGAACTGTTTTTGCAAAATTTAGTGCCATAAAATGAGCGGTAGTAGAGGATGTCACTGTCTTCAAGACACCGTTTCACAGGTATTAAAAAAAAATCACTTAAAATTTGTTTGTAAATATATATGTCTGTGCAACAGTACAAATATAACGTGGGAGATGATGCCTACAAACCTTGCTTGTATGATTCATCCCTGATTAACTGAGTAGTCCCGTTAAGGGCGGTAGATCTAGTGTCTGCAAGGATTCCTTGCAGATCTGCGTGTGGATTTTTGTTGTGGTCTGGGTTTTTTACACAGCTTTATGTTTTATTCTAGGATCTTCTGGGGAAAGATATTTTAGAATTCTGCCATCCTGAAGATCAAAGCCATTTGAGGGAGAGTTTCCAACAGGTGCTGCATCCTGCTCCTCTTCTTCTGTCATTTATTTATTATTTTTGTTACTATTTTGTTCAGAGAAGTAGCTTTCATTTTCCATTTCAAGGTATTTTTTCTGTTATACAGGAGAAGGAGTGGCAAGTTACGAAACAATCTGTTGATCAGTTACTAATCTGTTAAGCTGCATAAATGGTAGTTTAAACTGCAGCATCTGTTTGGTGTGTTTTCCGAAATGAGTCACCTAGTTATATGTTTTGTTTTCTTTTTACACAAAATTAAATGAATGTTCGAGTGCACAGTTAAAGCTCTTTTGGAGATGCCTGTATAAATCCCACTACGTTAAGTGGCAACCAGAAGTATTCACCTTCCAAGATGGGCTGTTGATTTGAAAGTAGTTTCACCCTGCTGTTATGCTGGATTGTTCATGACCTAAATTCTCTGCTAGCATAGATGACGTGCTTCGTGCTGTAATGGAGTTACACCACTTTACATCCATAGAGAATTTGGCCCTTCTCCCTTTTAGGAACTGAAATGCAGACAGAAGCAACAAAGGAAATACAACATATGGAAAGAGTTACTGATCTGGATTTGTTTTTACCATGAGCCACGTTTGTATCAGCTATATCAAGGCATTTATTCCGTTGTAGAGCTGATTGTTTCAGATTGATCTGGGACATACAGTAGGAGTGCTTTCCCCAGGCTTTCTGCCTGTTGCTGGTCTTTTCGGTGCCTTCCCTGCCGCACTGGAAAGCTCAATGTAGTATGTTGAACCGATCACGGAGGTTCAGATGATCTAAGTGGTTCCAGATATTCTGACAACAGCCTATGGCTCAACCAAGCTTTGTTGATCTGTCTTGCGTTGCTGAGATGCAATTTCAGCTGTGAAACATGGATATGAAGTGACTTCTAAAATAACTTGTATAGCCAGCTATTTGTTCAGGCATGGCATGCAAAAACAAGGCTTGGGGAAAACAACTAAATGCTGTTCTGTGTCCATAGTGTAAGATCGTGAAGCTGAGGTTATAGTCTCTACAGAAGTTTGAGATAGTGTAAGGTATCAGTACTCTTGAACTATTTCTCACCACTCCCTCCCCTGCTACCAACCCCACTGCTGAGCTAGCAGAAAAGACTGTGTGAGCACTCTGCATCCCCCTCAATCCCTTGAATGGACTGAGTTCAAACAGCAGCTAAAGACCTTTTGTATTCAAGGTGCTGATTCAGAGGCAGGAGCCCACAAGAGTTGGATGCTTGAAACAGGTCACACACCCAGTCGTCTTCTCTGCCCTGCCTTGCCTGGGGCTGTGATGCTGCAGCTGCACCTACCTGAGGGGTAGCTGTCACCAGGAGCCAGGTCCTCCTCCCCCTCTTCTCCCTGACCTCCTGTCCCGATACTGGCACAGAAGGACTTGCCGCGTGGGCTAGCTGAGGGACTAATTGCTTTTGCATGGGACTGGCTTTCAGCTGGTTCAGCTCCCTGAACTTGTGCCTGAGCGCATCGGTGGTGCAAGAAGAGCAGCGAGAACGCATATGCTGTTTTTCACTAATGCCCAAATGATTGATTCCACTAATTTATCCAAGAGACAATGACAGAGAGCTGCTGGATAATAACATGTCAAACGCCCGTCTCTGAAGTGATTGCCTGGGGCTCAGAAGGGCTGACTGACTAACATTCCAGTTAATGACTTGGTCCTCACTGCGCTCACGGATGCGGGAGGCTGCCGGCGGATCCCCGATCTCTGTTGCTGGGGACTCGCTGTCACTACTCGCTATTAGGCGTGTGCGTAAGTGATTCGCTCGATCAGGGACCTACAGGATTCGCTTACGTTCATACGGAAAGGCAGCAGGAAAAAATGCAGATTAGAAGTGAAAGTCCCTGTTCACTCGACCTGTGTCCAATCTATGAAAATATTGTGCTGTTTCTTTAGTAGGGAATTCCTTTTTCGGTATATTTTTGTTCAGTACAGTAGCAGTGTGACTGGGGCTGTTATTTCAATTATGCAATAAAGAGCTGAAGTAAACAGTTAAGCTAGGCACCAGGTGGTTTTTATTTCCAAAGAATGTAAGAAGGTAAAGGTTAAACATTAGCCTTGACATTTTTTGTGCTTTCTTGTTTGTGTGCACTGTTTTAAGACAGTTCAGGATTTTCCCACCAACGATCTCTATGCTTTATATGTTATTACAGAATTAGTGTTTGCTTAATTCAGACCTCAGGACAATAGATCGCTGCAGTTTGTTTTATTATTGTTAGCTTGGCCTTAGAAATCTCTTCATTAAAAAGGTAACTCCGATTTCCAATAATCTCTCTTTTTTCTAAAACCCTCTGAAAACTTGACATTTCTAATTTGCTGACAGTATCGGAACCAGGTTGGTGCATAACAGAGGAGGGAGGGAGGGAGGGGTTTGCAGGTTTTGGTAAGTTGCCAGTATCCATCTCAAAGCTTTTACTTCCTTGGGAAGATAAATTCATTCATCAGGGTGGGAAAATCAGGCCAGAATGAGATAGTGTCAAGGCCAAGATCAACAAATAGAGTTTAGTATCAAAGGATCCAGAATACAGCTATTTGATATCTAGTAGGATGCTTTTCAGATTGGACATTTTTACACAAGCTCTGTGGTTTTTAACCTGGGTGTGGTAGTAGAAAATTGCTGATAAAAGAATGTCGCTTATTGAACTCAAACTACAAAAGCATTGGGGGAAAAAAAAACCACAAACTCAAAAGGCATTTACCTCAGTATTATTTTGAACTTTCCTGGGCATTGCTAAACCTTTTTGCTTCTTCTATTTGCATTCTTTCCCTTTAATCCTGTACCCACTTGATCAACTTGAAATGCAGACCTTTTGAAAAAACAGGATTGGGGCATTTTTCCTTATCCAGTTGTTTGTCGATAAAGACAGAGGGTAAATACTGGGTTTTCTACTTTTAGAGAATACAGGCTGCAGATAGCTAATAAAAAATAAATTCCAGTGGATAAGGATTAAGAGTCGACAACAAGATGTGGCATTTATTTGCAGTAGACCTTCCCTTTTCTTCCCTGAGGCACCCCTGAGATAGCTTGGTGGAAAAGCACTAACAAATAAACACAGATAGCCCAGGTAAGTGCCAGCTGAATGACTTGAAACCATATAAGTTTTCTTCTGACTTAAACCGATATTGTTAGATAACACATAAAATGCAGTTACAGTGCCAGTGTGCAAGTATTGTGTTGAGCATATTTTTTTTATCTGGCTGCTTCTTACTTCTCAGTTGATGCCCAACTATTGACTTCAACAAAACTTCAGCTACCAAAGACAGAATTTGAACTGAGTGTTGCCAGGCATCTGAATTCTTAGTCATAAATAAATCGGCTGTCCAAGCAAAGAATTTGCTCTGTTTTCATTAATACTATTAAAACGGGCAGTGGCTTATTGGTGTTCTCTCCGTTCAAAGACTGGCTCACTCTTTCTTGTTTTGAAAGTCAGAAGCAAGCATTTCTTGTTAGCGCTTTGCCATCCAAAATGGTCTTATGTGTTTGGGGGAAAACCCAAAATAACCATGTATGGTTTAAAAAAAAAAACAAAACAAACAAAAAACCTATCTTTCTTAAATATTATCCTAAATTCCTCAATTTTGATGCTGATGTGGTGTTTGGTATATCCCATATATGAATTGCATTGCTAGATTTCCAAGCAAAAAAGCAGATAGTGAACCTCAAAATGTTTTTTCTTGTGGGCTTTTGTTTCAGCTACAACGTTTGGTTTATGGTTTACATATAAACATTTAAAAGATCCTCAGTTTGGTTTCTGTCAGTCTGTCGTGATAAGCATTCCTCATTAAAACCTTCTTCAAGCTTCCCTGTTGATTGTCCTGAATCTGTATTCTTCTTATCTGCAGACTGGAAAATGGCATTTTATACAACAAAGTGTAAGAGTTTCATACTGAAGGAAATAGCTGCAGACATGAATTGGATTTTGCTTATTCTCTTCAAATTAAGAATCTCCTTGCTGTGTCCGTAGCTTTCTGGAATTCAAGTTTAAAACACACCAGTTACTGCTGTTTACTATTCATTTGCACAGCAGGTAGCTATCTCCTTTTATTAACCTTTCCAAATGGTTTTGCAGGTTGTGAAACTGAAAGGTCAAGTCCTGTCTGTGATGTATCGTTTTCGTACCAAAAACCGGGAATGGATGCTGATCAGAACCAGCAGCTTCACATTTCAGAATCCTTATTCTGATGAGATTGAATACATCATCTGCACCAACACTAATGTAAAGTAGGTGCCTTTCTAGATGCCCCCATATGTGGTTTTGAAAGAATTTATGCGTTGCTTTTTGCTGTGAAGCCTGTTTCTAGCTACATTTGTTTCTCTGTAACAGGGGTTTTCATCATCGTAAGATCTCACAGCGTAGCTGTTTCTCTGCGTCATTATCCTACGATGCTTCCAGGGCCTGGCTGCACTGGGGGAGAAACGTCACTTATCTGTTATGTCATTAGGCAAGGCCATTGATCTCAGTCCAGGCTGCCTGAAACCAGCACAGAGCTGCCAGCAGCACACCAGCTGTCCTGATACTGGAGGCAGGCGCGCTTGATTCCTAAGCCAAAGAGAAAATTGTGTGTCCGTGTTCATTGCGATCATACCATGCCGTAGTCCTGGGCTGGGGATACTCTTACGGCTTGTGAAAGCTGGCAAGATGATTTCCTAGTAGGCTTGAGTGGGAAGGGTGCCTGATTCTCAGTTAAGATCTTGTGGAATATCCCCAAGTATGGGGACAGATCCAACCCCTTATCCTAAGAGGGGAATTAAATCATCCTGTCTTTCAATTAATATTTTCAAAAATCTGTCACTGGACCTCTTAGGAGGAGGTCAGCCCTAGGAGTGTAGTGGAGGTTCGTCACTGTGTGACTGAGCAGAGAAGCTTTTGGAGCCTCCTGAGTTCTGAGCCAGTAACTGCAGAAGCTAATCTGGCCTTGATAAAGCCATTGCTTTACAGTATGGGGGTTTTTTATAAATATTTCTTCTTTCCAGTATAAACTTAATCTATTTCTAAAACAAAATCTGCTTCTGGTCTAACCAGATATTTTTTGCCAAGTTTTTTAGCTCAGGGGAAATTATTGGTTTTAAGATCTCAACCTGTTAGACTGCAGAATGGAAATGCTGAAGGAGCAGACTGGTAGAGGAGATGCATGCTGAGAGCTCCACTTGCAAAACCAAACCCCTGGGGCTTTGGCATTTGAACTTAGAAAGCTAGTAAGTGTCTCTGGGTATTGCTTGTTGCTCCTTTGGACATGACACATAACTGGGCTAGAAGGGCTATGCTTTCACTCACTTGAAACCCAGCATTACAGTTATTTTGCTCAGGTTTTTTTTCTGCAGACCCAAAAAGTTGGGCTTAAACAACTGAATAGCTAAGCTCACTGAAAACAAGCAAATGTGTCTTGAAATCAGACAGTTAAATATCTCCCTGTCTGCACTGTGCGTCAAAATAGGTATTTCCACATTTCTGCTGTCCCATATTTCTTTCCCAAAAAATTTGTATATGCAAAAACAGCCTGCAAAATAAGAAGCGAGTTCTGAAATCTGTCCCAGACTGGCTCAATTGTGCTTTATTCCCAAGAGTCCACAGATCAAAAAGTGGGGCTGGAAACTTATGTTGTGTTGACTCTGGGAATGTTTTTTTTCCGAGCCTGCACTATACTGTTCAGCTTGGCATCGCACACTTACTGTGATGAATAGGAGCGTACCAGCTTCTGGCTCTTGTTATATCTCTCGTGCTGGGTTTGAATAACAACCCAGAAATGTTGACCTAATATGGAAGTTGCCTGCTGCTACTTTGACAGAGGATGTTCCCTCTTTCCTGTCATGTTCAAAATGTTCTAGTCTTATGGCAAGATACAGCCCATTATACGTTGGCTTTTGAATAGGAGAAAGAATGCTTTATTCAGGCTGTTTTCTGTTTTTTCCTATTCTCTCCCACTTCTCAGGCAGATTTCCAAAGAGGACCTACTATAAAGTATTGCTCTTCCTGCCTGTTTCTGGGTTCTTGGGGGTTTGGGTTTGGTTGGGGTTTTTTTGCACATTTGGGGTCATGGTTTGACTTCTGATTTCCT
Organism: Aramus guarauna; assembly: GCA_013400195.1. Classification (NCBI taxonomy): domain Eukaryota; kingdom Metazoa; phylum Chordata; class Aves; order Gruiformes; family Aramidae; genus Aramus; species Aramus guarauna. The sequence continues at coordinate 3,245,472 of VXBL01000838.1, read as the reverse complement.
AGATGCCTTAGGGAGTTGTCCCTCATGGTAACCGTTGGTTTCCACCTCCTCGTTAAGCTCCTGCTGGGACTGGTTGGTGGGCACCGACCCCAGTGTGCGTGGCCGTCTTTACGTGTCGGTGGAAGCATCAAGTGCTCTGGGTCCAGCCAAGTGCTTCACACGGAGACCAAGCAGGGTGCCTTCCCCCGCACGGTCGTAGGCAGTTCTGCAGGAATTTTGATTTGCCTGTCACTGTGATAACATAGTCAGCTCTGTAGACTACAGATTTGAGAGAGTTCAAAATTCAGCATGAAATTTGAGTCAAAAGATGGAGGTTGAAATCAGTTTTTAACTTAGGATAGTTTAAAGCCACAGTATGTGTGCCTGTCTGTTGACGGAATAGCTCCCATTTTGCATTGGTCAGCGAACAGCATTTTCCCAGAAGACTGTAGAGGGCAGTGGTGGTTCCACTTGTGGAGGGATTCATTGATTTTTATTTTTTTTTTGTTGGCTTGTTTTTTTTGTTTTTTTTTTTTTTTTTTTTGGTTTTTTTTTTTTTTTTTTTTTTTTTTTTTTTTTTTTTTTTTAAAGATATTCCTTTGGAGCTTCTAACAGTCAACTTTCCAAGCTTGCTTTTGGTGCGGAAGGATAACGAAACATTAGGTTCAAATGTTCCCTTAGTTCCTTGAAAAAAAAAAAAAAAAGAAAGAAAAGAAAACTTCTTTGGGTTTCACTTGGGTGTAGTCATCCAAGAGAAACTTCCTGGAGAAATGAAGCATTTAACATTTAGCATTTGTGCTGGGTTCGGCTGAAGAGTCCCCCCATTTCACCACATCTTCCTGTGTAGCTGGGACTGTTTGATTTCCAAAAATAAACAATAATTGTGATCACCGTTTATTTAATATACACATAGAGCACTGTTTGAATAAAATAAT
>VXBL01000838.1:3202095-3244513 GCA_013400195.1 Aramus guarauna | reverse complement strand
ATGGTGACAGAGAAAACTATATAAAAGTCTTTATATATATATATATATATATAAAAGAAGAAAGATGTTTTTCTGACCCTAATGGAAATTCTGATGTTTCATTTTTGTAAGCCCCAAAGTCCTGCGTTTGTGAATCCCACAGTTGTCCTGAGTCGCAAGAGCTTTGTCTCGGCGTGAGCTGGCACAGGTCGCTGCTGGAGGCAGCCTGCCGGATGAATCAGCCGCGCTTCTGGGAGAGAGATTTTCTCTTTCTTATTCTCATGGGCCAAAATACTAATGAAATCAACTATTCTGAAAAAATTCCAGTGGATGGTAGCGGTGCTAAAGCCTTGCTTTCTCGTGATCCCCCGGCCACCTGGGGGCTGTCTGATCCCTCAAGGCCAGCGTACGACAGAGCCTGTCGTGGGTGACTTTGAAACTGTAGGCTAAAAGAGAGAGATTTGGGGAGTTTCTGAGAGAGGGTTTTACAATGGCAGCCCCAAGGCTTTTATTAGTCTCTTTTTGTCCAAACCAGACGCAGGAAGCACGTGAGCCTGTATTACATAAAAATAGCTTGGTAGGGATACAGTAGTATTGTTTCTCTCCCACCATAGAGACTGTTCATTTTAAAGTTCAAATCCTTTTTTTTGGTTACTCTCATGCCTGGAAAAGGAACAGGTGACTTTGGTGTTCAGAGACGGAGATTAATGCGGCTGAAATCCTCTCCAGTGTCAAAGGAACTTGCACAGAATCTTCCCTTTTCCTCCAAATACGTTAACTGAAATAAATATGAATTAACTATCAAAACCTTTCAGATTGGATGAGCCATTCCTTGCTCAAGCCCAGGGCTTTCCCAGTTTCATACGGAACCTGTGGGTGAGGCAGGAATTCCTGCAGCGCGGGCAGAGTCCTCTGCTGACCCAGACAGTGCCTCACCTGCTGTGTTGGTACCCTGCAGAGCCAGGAAATTTCCCTGGCGTTTACTCCTTGAAGCTGTGAAACTGAAGCCAAGGATAGTCTGGGGTTTGGTTTCAAAGTCAGAAGGCAGTCTGAGTTTTGCCCAAACTGATAATAATCCCTTGTTTCTGTATCATCTGGACAAAAGCAACCTAGGAGTTGGATGACTGAAGAGACCTGCGTGTCTGGACGACAGCAGCGCTCAGCTCTCCCTGGTCGGCTGGTCCATGAGTTGCTGCACGGTTTCTGTAAGGTTTCAAGCATCATTTGAACTATATACAGTAGCAGCAAACAACAGCAGACGATGCTAACCTGGCTTTACGTTTCAATCTTAAGTGCAGCATAGCTTGCGCAGAGGTCAGGGAAGATACACTTAAGTATTTGGGTTTTATAAGAAATAGATTTGGAAGGTTGTTCCCAAAGTTCAGTGCTGTTAACACAATGTGGTATTTATATTGTACTGCAGCTTAACAAGTATTAGAGATGAAAGATAGAGAAGGGTGAAGGAGCACTAAGTTAGAAGTGCCTACAAAACAAATAACTAGTAAGTATGCTGTTTTGTTTGGCTCATTTGTATGTATATGGCTGAATCAAGAAAACATACTTTATACGGAACAGAAGAGACCTAATGTGCTGTTTATTGACACACGCACCAAGTCGTTGGTAATAAAAACAAATGAAACAGTGTAATTAGCTTTCACGTTAACAACAGGATTTAATCGGTGTTTATTGGCCACAGGGTGGTATTTAGAAAAACTTCCCCATAGATTTGCCATGATTAAATTACCTCCCGTAGTTCTGCTGGAAAAGTATGCATTTTAGGCTTGCAAACAGAATTTCTTTGCATTCCAGAGGTAATTTTTAGGAATTTACTATTGGCTAAAATAATGTGGACAATCCATGGTGCTCTAATGACCTGGAGGACTGGCTTTTTTTTGCATGTTACTCATAGCACAAAAGTGATTCTGTACATTATGGGTTCTTACACCATAAGGCTACCAGAAGTCTTTTGGCCATCTACTCCGATCTTCTGTTTGTTGCAGATCACAGATTTTTGTCTAATTTGCTACAGAGACTAGTGACTGGTGTTTGAGCAAAGTGTCTTCTGGAAAAGCATCGAGGGATGGAAAAATCTGTTACTTACTTCAGTAGGTTCTTTGCGTAGTCCCTCATATTCCCATCAGTTTGTGCCTAAGTTTTCATTGACTTTGCCTGCAAGTTTGTCTCTCGGTACTTTGACATTTGAATCTAGTTCAAAACTGAAAAGAGGATTTGGATAAAAATCTGAAAGTCAAGCCTGTGGCCAAAAATGTATCCTAATTTTCCAGCGTTTCAAATCCATGATCTATTTTGTAAAATCTCATCTGTTACCGCCTGTCACATTATAGTGTCTCTCTGGAGCTGCGGTGTGTAACTCCTGCCCTTTAGGTGGTTTTTCTTGAGAAAGAGGCCACAGAAATGATGACCGCTCTCAGGTATCATTTGCAAGTATCCCTTTTAAAGGGAAATCTCCAGTCGTTGTGCCTGTGCATCAGCTGGCCCGTTGGCTGGAAGCTGCCTTCCCCACCAAGTTGTGCAGTGAAGGTGATGCCGCGGCCATCCTGTTCGGGGCTGTTGCTTGCTCAGGCTGAAGCTCGAACCCAGCGCTGTGCTGGCAAGACCGTGCGGCTCTCTGCTCCGCCATCCCAGCTCGGCGCTGGGACAAAGCCGGCTTTGTCTACAAACAGTCACACGAACCGATGCTCAGAGAAGTGAGGTTGTCTCTGATTTTTTCATTTTCTTTTTCAGTTAGGAGCTTTGAATTTGTGTCCCTTCAGAATTAAAAAAAAAAACAAACAAGCGAAGAAATGGATTCAGAAGACCACTGTGCTAGATATATTACAACTACATACAAGATCTGCACAGTTTTAAAAGTAGGCAATATTTGCAATGTAGACTGTGACTTATCACCACTTGCATGGCCCTGCAGGTCACCTGTCAGTTAATTCTTATGACTTCCGATGAGTTTATGAGTTGATATTGGCTAATTATTGTAGTTAAGTCACGGCACCTGACACTAAACACAAATCAAGTGCATTTCAAGGATCTGCAGAGTTTTCAACACTTAAGTTCTTCATTCTGGCATATGGCCCCTAACTTTTATTAGCTCTGGCAGTTTCTTTTGAAGTATTTTTCTCTTGCTGCTGCACATGTAATTTTTCCTAAATTCATATAATAGGATTAATGCTATTACTTCCAGTGATTTTTATCTCATTTAAACAACGGATATTTTTTGTTCTGTTCTGATTAGCATGAAAAAGTCACTTGTGTTTTCTGTAGCATTTGTCAACACAAATTGATTTTATGTAATGTGTTGATTTTATCTAGTCACACAAGCAATTTATTTCTGGACATTCGCTGCCTTAAAAGGTTTCAAAAATTGAATAGAATCTGGGCTTGGGTCCTGAGGAGAGTAGAACCAAAGCACGTTAAATCGGTTTTATTACAAAGAAGGATTTATACGCAGCTCTTTTTAGCTCAACGGCTTCTTCCATTTGGTCTGACATGCTTTTTTTCTTATTGACTGGCATAATTCTGTGTGAATGTTACTGGGGGTTTCCTGTTTACTTCAGTAGGATCAGTGAAGGGGCCTGATATATTCATCATTAACACGAGGAAGACAGTCTTGGTGTCTTAGTAGTGAATTCTTAAATGCGTTATAAAGAGCTTGTATTCCATCCTCCGTTACTTACCCACCTGCCTTTTTGTGCTATTACAGGAAAACTCTCCGTGTGCCCTGTTATATTTCTGTGGTGCAAGCTTTCTCATTAAAAACAGGTGAATCTTACAGGAAAGGATTTACTAAATCGTCTGAGAGATGTTTCGCTCAGAGTATAAAATGGGAGACCATGGCTGTTCCTTTTTGTATCTTAATATGTTTTTGTAACGAAGTCATTCTGTTTCCTTTGCAGACAACTTCAGCAGCAGCAAGCTGAACTTGAAGTACATCAAAGAGATGGGCTGTCATCCTATGACTTGTCTCAGGTGAAATTTCTCGAGTTTCTATCTTTTCAAATGTAAAGCAATGGCAGATTCTAGAAAAATTAAAAATACGGTACAGTCCCTGAATTCTGTCGAATGTGATGGATGGAATTACCTTCCTGTGTGTATCGCAACAGGTGCCTGTTCCAAGTATACCAGCTAACGTTCATGAGGGTGGAAAGTCTGTGGAAAAGCCTGACGCTATCTTCTCCCAAGAGAGAGATCCTAGATTTGCCGAGATGTTTGCTGGAATAACTGCTTGTAAGTGAATGTCTCTGATGTTTAATACTATGTTAAGCTTGATTACGTGATGTGGAGCACAGCTTTGAGCGAATGAAGGGAAACTACAACGTGGCAGAGAAATTTCCAAGCAACATTAGTCTGCAGGACATTTCCTAGAATTTGCCTTTAGTTGGTATTTCCCCCAAAGATGGTGAAGAGTAAATTCAAGGAAGGAAGGACAGCTTTCATGTCACCAGAGCTACCTATTTTGATTCTCTTTTCATTTCACAGGGGCACCTTAAGCAGTGTTCATAGATACTAAACGTACTGAGCAGAATTTGCCATTTCTAAGTATGTATTTTCTTTCTTAAACAGCAGCTGTGAGTTCATCTCTCTAAATAGACAGGATTAAGAACGTTACCGCGTAGTCTTAAGATGGGCCTGCAGTTTTTTATCAAATCACCAACTTTTGCATCAGTGCTTTCAGAGGCATATGCTGCCTTGAAGTGTAATAATACTTGTTTTCTGGTCAGCTGAGGCATCTCCAGTCATGTTACCTGTCGGTGAGTCCTTGCTTTTTTTGCCACAACTTTTGAACTTGTTGGCAAGTTCTCATAAAAGTGATAGGAGTCTCAGAAATAGTATAGTGTTCTATATTTTGTGAAAATTACTATGAGGACAGAGTCCTTACTGAGTGCCCTCACCGAAGGATTTCCCAGTCCTGTTCCAAGAGGTAGCAGCCAACTTGTCAGTCGGACAGGCGTAGCTGACTCAAACTAGCCCCAACCTATGCTGCCTGTTGTCCGAACAGGCAGAAGTCATTGAGAAGACTGGCAGCTGAAAGGGTCATCCGAAGTATATCCGTAGGAAACCAGGCTCATTAATTCCCCTGTTCATGGAAGAACTTGTTAATTGTTTATTGTTCTTCAGTGTCCTCACTGAAAAAGAGAAGATTTTACATTTGTTTTAAATAAATCAACATGCAAGTGTCATGCAGTGCATGAAGGAAATGACCCACAGGGTTTGACTCCAGGGGTGTTGGGAGATGACCTCACTGCATCGGTTTCTTATGTCTGGCTTGGCCTTTTCAAATGGAGAAGGCATTGTAACTGCAGGAGAGACTTGATATTCTGTCCTCCTGTTGCTAGGACTTCTCTGTTATTGCTGTTCATCCTTATCTGTCTACTCTAACAGTGAAGTCAACAACTGAGGCCATAAAAAGGGTCTATTAGAAGGTAGCAAGACTCCAACCTTAAACACCAGAATATGTTTTTCCAAGGAAGAACGTTCTGCTTTTTGGCTGCCTTATTGGCTCTTTTTCAGGCAGCTCTCAACTGTTTGTGGGGAGGGGTTAAGGTTAAGGGTCTAGCAAGCTGTGAGGTTATGTTCTTGGAAATGCCATTTCTCTTTTCATTCTTATCAATTTACAGGCTATGCTTTTTTTGGGACGTTCACCCTATCTGAATTTCTCATGGGAGCTGTGATCAAGGTCTTCTCTGAATGATAAAAAGAGATGGTTCACAGTTAGAGACAAGATACACTGTCCAAAACCAATATTGACAAACCTGCATGCTGCCTGCAAGACATTTGCATTATGTTGATACCTGATCTCATTCTCTGCTACGTTCTGTAAAAATACAGGTTTGACATAGGGAGATTGTTGCCCTGCAGTGGCCACACATAATTAAAAAGCAAAAGTGGGGAGAGGTAGCCTGGCTTCATCAATTCATGCAAGTGCCTTGAAGCATGAGGTGATGTGGTTCTTACAGAGATCTTCGTTCTGCAGGCAGAAACACTGGTCGTGGTGGGAGAAGGGCCTATCATTGACCAGGACAGTGGTGGGGTTTAGAGAGAAAAAGGTCTAAGGATACAGGTAAAACACCAAAACAAAATAGGTTTTCAGTGCTGGACTGAAGGTGAGAGCAGAGAAGTAGTGCGTAAAGTCCTGAGTGGGAATACAGCTGGGAGAGATGTGGGCCAGATTTAGAGGCTAAAGAGCATTCGATGTAACTCAGGAAAGAGATTTTAAAGCCGATTTAGCTGCTTGCGATTAGTTTAGCTGTTCCCTTTGTCTTGGCCTCATCCTGCGGCACAGACCCCGGTAGCTGCCATGGCAACTCTGCTCTACTTGAGGAATTCCAGTTCATTTAGGGCACTCTCCATTTTGCTGGTGAATTGTTCTCAAATATCTAAAGTACCCGCAGGATTTTGGCTCAGTCTCTTCCAACCCTGCGAGTTTGGTATCCCTATAAAGGGTGGCCTTAGAAAATCTCATGCTAGAATGACATTACTGCAAAAAAAAAGGCAAAATCATCTGTCCGTCTCAGAGATATCCCAACCCATTCTCAATTCTTCCTAATACATACACAACCTTCTCTAGACCTTGTCCTTATTTCTCCTCGTTTGTTTGGTTTTTTTTTAATGAGAGCGTAGGTTTGCAGCCCAGACTTGGTGTGTCTGCTGGGCAGTATGTAGCCAGTGAGGAATTTCTGCAAAATTCTACACTCACAAGGTCCCTAAAAGCCAGGGAAAGCTAAAAGATGCTTCTGTTACTTGTGAGTTGGGTGGGCCTTTTGTCCGGGAGAGCATCTTGTGAAACAAGTGGCAAAGGGGAAAATGAGGAGGCAGACTTGGTTTCTAGACCTGTCTGAGGTGCGTAGCAACAAATAGTTGCAAAGCCATCAGCAAGTTGTAGGGTGTTTTGCTTTGGAGGTAGTAAGGAAAGATGGGGAAAGTGAATAAAGGGTGGTGGAGCAGACCTTTAAATTATTTTAAGAAAAGTAGTAGTGGTGAGGTTTCCCTGGGCTTTGGAATAATCCAGTGCCAGAAAATTAAATTAAGGGACCGAATAGCACTGTTCACCCAATCTCATTTTATTCAATTAAAGATTGATCTCCAGTTGCCACATTAAGAGTAGACTATAAAAGTTAATGGCATCTCCGTGTGTGTGTTATTCCCTCTGCTAGTCTGTCTTACACCCCACTGGGATGCTTGCATCCTGCTTCATGGCTCCCGCAAGCCACATAGAGGACAGCAAAATCCGTGTGAGCGCGGTGTTTTGCCGTGCCGCAGCTCAGGCACGTAAGTCTTGCAGACACTCAGAAACCACCTGTGAGATGGAAGTGCAGGTAGGGGCTGCAGGATCACCCGCGTTTGCAGGGGGTCACCCCGAGATCTGCGTGGGAGAGTCCGTACTCCTCTCGGCTGTCCTGGAGGGAAGCAGGCTGTCAGCTGATTAGGACGGGGGCTCTTTGACGCCGTTCCTTGGGATGTTTAACCCAGTGGGGTGTGGGCCCTCAGCCGCTACCCCAGTGCAAAGAGGCTGCAATAACAGCAGCAGCCCTGGAGGGCTTCTTTCGGAGCCAGAAACGTACCCCCACCTGCGGCCATCTCCAGGCAGGCCACAGAGGTCCACGTGCATCAGACCTTCTTCAGACCAGGCTTGTTTCACGTGGCATTCCTCCATTCCCCCGGGCAGACTCTCCCATCTTTCTTCCAGAAAACCCTTGTTCCCCTTTCCAGTCTGTCGCTGGGACCCGCGCACCCATCGCTCCCCGCCTCGGCCAGAGCTGCTCTCCATCTCCCCTTCCCCCTCCTGCCTGCGTGGTCAGGAGCAGCTTCCAGCAGGCACAGAGAAGGTCTGGGCCACGTGGCTGGAGGGCACGTACCAGCGTTGTGTTCCACGCGAACAATAGCATTAATGAGGTACATCCTGGGGTGAGGGTATGAAGTAGACACAAACCAGCTGTGCCTCTTGTTTCATACTGAATTGTCATATAGCCCTTTTGTGTCATTCTTAATGTGTTCCACAGGGCTGCTTCATAAATCTTTGAGAAGGAAAGAAGAATCCCTGCTGCGTATATACATTGCAATTCTCATTAAATAATTTTGCCTTCATTTTCTCATCCCCTAAACTTTTCTCTTTCTGTGATTTGTTTTTCTTTTGTAGCAGATAAAAAAATGATGGCCTCGGCATCCACAGCAGGAAACCAGCAGCTTTACTCCCAGGGAAGCCCATTTCAGCCCGGACATTCGGGAAAGACTTTCAGGTACTGTAGTCCAGATCCTGAATGTATCAGTTTCTGTCTGAGGGGGGGACTGTTCCCCTTTGATCTGGTGGACACAAAACCGACCTAAGGTGCAAGGGCTTTCTGTACATGAAGGAACTTGGCTTTGTGCACGCTTCACTCCTACGTGACGTCTCAGCGCTTGGGCTAGGCTTACAAGCTGAGAAGATTTGGATATCTCTGTTAAAAATAGTGGCTGGTAAGTAGATGGTCATTGCTGTGATGATGTAATTGGACAAAGCTAAGAAGCAGCAACAGATCATGAAGGGAAAAAAATCTGAGAGGTGATGGGGCAGGCTCAGAGATCGGAGGAAGGTTCAGCCTAGGAAGGTGTGAAGGTTTGTTTTGCTGTCAGTCCTTCTGGTGGCTGCATCGAAGGGCACCCGTGTGGAGGCCTTATTAAAGGGAACAGAGGGGTGCTGCTTCCACAGTCCCTGGTGGGGGCTGGGACGTGGGCATGAACATTTTTCTAAGGCAACTTCCAAACACACGTAGGGTGGTGCTTTAGCAGTTTCTGAGGCATTTTTTGAGTTATTTAGAGTGCGTGTCGTCGCCTGCCAGCTGGCAACACAGATTTGGGTAATGTCAGGTTTAAGAGTTAGCCTGCATTTCTGGTCACTTTTTGAGAGTGTGGTACAGTGATTATATTTACCTGAGTGCCCTTCATCTCACTGTTCTGGGACCGTGATACTGAAGCTTCATTCTCCTGTTTTAGACCAACCAAGGTTGTGAAAGTGAAGGAAAGTCAGAGGCTGTCAGTTCCAGGAATTAGAAGACATCTGCAAACTATAATTTTATTTAAACCAATGTGTTCTTAAAGTTATAATTGCTAATAATCTCAGCGGGGAGAAATAAAATCCCTGTGCGTGTGTTTTGTCAAATTAAAACCAAGAATAACTTGGGGGGGGAAGACAGTAAATTAAAATGTCTTTTAATTGGGTATTGTATATTACTGAATAGTTGACTTGCCATCTTGGGATTTGGCGTGTGTTTTGTTTGTTTCCTTTGTTAATTCCTGATGTTTTAACTATAGCTTTTTTTCCTACTGCTGTTCTATTACCTCAAGTAATGACACATCTGCTAGCATCTCCGTCCTCGATGAACTGTCCTCCAGGCTGGTGCATTTGGTCACTGAGCCTGGGCAGCCTTTAGGCACTGTTTTGTAGACTCCTGGTGTCCAAGTCTCTGTTCCAGATGCAGTCTGAGCCCCTTAGACAATGGCACTTGCCAGTCCAGCTGGGAAGGTGTGGGCAGCCCTCCCCAGCAGCTCTTGTGGGCTTCCGAGTTCAGCCAGATTTAGATGAACTTTGTTGTCTACATTTTCCTCTTTGGAGATTCTGTGATAGTAAAAAAAAAAAAAAAAAAAGAAAAGAAAACAAACTCTACAAAGAATTTAATACACACTTTGCTTTTAGGCAGCTTAAGAAAGAGAGAATAACAACTCCCATATTCAAATGCCTGCCACGTTTTGCTTACAACTCTGGGAGGGATTTTGTCAGTCTTCTCGGAGGATTCAGATTCCTGCTCCCTCTCTGCTCAGTCTTGTTTACTTCTCTTCCCAATCTGCTCTCTTCTTTCTCTGTAAATAATTGTGAAAACAGACAATAGGGAAGGGATTGGAGAAAAGAGCAAACTGTTTCACTTGACACACAGAAGCATTTTTATTTGTTGTGTCTTTGTTTATATATTTATATATAACATGTAAAATAATAAATATATATTTTTATATATAAAAATATATAAAAGCACATTTACAATGTATGTTTATGTAGATTCAGTTGCTCAAGACTTCCATGAGAATAAAATGGTAAAGTGGGTGGAGTAGTCTTTCATAAAATTTTCCTTCTAATTAGGAATTTCTGGGAAATTTCTCTGAGTGAAATTCAGTAATTAGGAAACAGCTAACAAATAACTAAGTTCCTTTGAAAATATTGTTTTGCTGTGTTGTTTTTGGTTTTGTTTTTTTTTTTAATTCCAAAGCTATTACATTAGTTTAAGTTTCAGTCTTGATTATTCTTTTGCCTGAGTGTATAACTACATGCTCTTCTTTAGCATCATTTGGTGAAAATAGGAATTTAAAACTCTATTTTTTTTTTATATATATAACACATACTTCTTCATTTCCCAGGCAGGAACCAAATAAAGAAGTACTTCTAAGTGTCATCTTTCTGTGCATCTTCATTTAGGATGACATTGAAGCAAATGCTTAAATACAATTGACTTGAAGCACAAATTTAAAATCAAGTACCTGTTTGAATACTTTCTGCAAGCAAGTTATTTTTAATGCATTATATATTAAACTAGTATGGAGCTAAGTGTTTATGCAGTGATTTTATTCTTGCAAGCCCTTTCAAAGAGATTATAGGAGTAATTCAAATTATTTTCGCCCTCTGTGTCCGTTCGAACTGACATTTTTGAAGGATAATATGCTTCATAGTTTTGTGATGATTTAAAGTCATTTTTTATTAAGACAGATTGAACAATTACTTTTAATGTGATTATCCAAATTTCCATATCTGGAATACTGTTTGTACCTCGAGAATATATCTACAACTGAGGCACTGTTTCTGTTCCTTTAGTTCATCTGTGGTACACGTGCCTGGTGTGAATGACATCCAGTCGTCTTCATCAACAGGCCAGAATCTGACACAGATATCTCGCCAGCTAAATCAGAGTCAGGTTGCCTGGACAGGAAATCGCCCACCATTTCCAGGACAGGTATTGATTAAAGGTGTTTTATTTTCATGGTCATTAAAGATTTGCCATCTCTGTGCTTTTTACAAAAGAATTAGTAAACTCCATTCATAATGCGATTAAATGCACTTTGTCGTTATCCTTCGTCGTTGGAGAGAAATCAGTTCCCCCACTTCTGTTCCTTGGCAGGTTATGATAATTTGAGGCGGCTGCCCTATGCGTAACTGCATTTAGCTTGTAACAGTGTTCATAATAGTGGCAGTCGCTGTGCTGACACAAATCCCAGTGGAAGGTTTCGGTCCTGCACTTATTTTTATACGTGCGCTGAATGAAATAAAAGAGGACAGCTGTTACGCTTTAGTATTGAGCCCGTGCATTGAATCTTTCTTGGACCAAGGCCTTGCACCCAGCGATGTTACCCGCAGTTGGTAATGTCATCAGAAAGGGGCACGTACACATCCAGGCATGAATTCAGAGCAGAGGCTACTCAGCCTGTTGCCCCTCCGTTAGCGCTGCCCGATGTAGCTCACGCTGGCATGTGCCGGAGGAAACCACGCATCCCTCCATCAGATGTCCCGCACTTGACAGCATCAGCCTGGAGATCACCTCTTGTTCTTGTAACAATAAAAAAACCCTGGTTTGAAACTCTGTTAAAGACAAATAATATGCAATAGTCATGTTTGACTATCATTAATGCTGCTTTAAATCACTTCTGACTTTCCGTTGTTCAGTAGGCTAGAATGGCATGTTGGGGCGGGCACTCAATAATTTCAGTAACTGAATTGTTTCCACATTAATCACTGATCCTTCCCAGCCCTTGGTGTGCCGCAGTTGTTCTGTCACACCTGTTTAATGAAATCCAGTTGTAACACTAACTTTTTTTTTTTAATGATATGGAGGACCCTAAAAATTACTAAAAAAAACCCCAAACTCATCCCTCTTACTGTCCAAGTCAACAGAGGGTGTATGTGAGTGTAGGGAAATTGGGATTCATTCATCCATCGTAAATAGGGTTAAGCCTTGCAGAAGTGACACGTCATGCTCTCAGTGTCACTGTGGAAAGCTTTAGAAATGTACGATTTCTTAGCTTGGACCTGAGCTAAAGACTTAACATCTCCATCATGTTATACGCCTGTTGGGATCTGTTTTCCTCCCCCAGCTCCCCTGCTTTTGTCCAAGAGAATAGCTTCACCTGAGTGCATTGATTGCCAATAACAGTGCACAGCGTTATCCAGAGTGTAATCACCTTTAATTTCTGTTTGTGGCATTTGTTAGGCAGTGAGTTAGTGAGTTTTTCTTGGAACTGCTGATTTGTTCATAATGTGGGAAATGATTGATAAGCAGATTCTGTCCGTAGCATTATACGTTGCTGCAGCCCATGACTTCGGACGAGACACTTCACCTCCCTTAGGCTCAGCGTACATGTTGTACATGTCTCAAAGCAGTCTTGCAGTGTTTAATCATTTGTGTAACATTCTTGGAGATCCTATGACGAAGCCATTATGCAAATGAAAATGACAGCAAGGTGTGGTTTTTAATACCCTTGAATTAATTCAGCTGCCCGGTTAAAGCAAAGTTAGACTGTTTCTTCCTTCCTCCCAGGGCTAGTGATTCACACTCCCTCCCAAGCCTTACACAAGGCAAAATAACTTTGCTGCCTGTACTTTTCAGGCAGGGAGAGAAAGCAGCCTATTAGCTTTGAAACATCTTTGACCATTTACCCCCCCACACTGGAGACCGATCATCTGAGAACCACATATATTCTGCAAGACGTTCAGATAACCATGATTTTACTGTGACACTGCAAAATCAAAATATCAGGCAAATAAAGGTGAATTTTTTATACCTGTTTAGTTTGAGATTTGTCCTTGTAACAGGGGTGAAGGAAGTCATGTTTTTCCAAATAGCTGTGATATTGAGTACTTGTGTGTTTATAGACTGTTGTGTTCCTTATGCAGCAATAAGTTGGCTTTGACAGAAATGAAGTAGGGCTGAGACAGGAATAATGTGCCTCTTCACATCTGCAGAGGTTTTTTTAGCCTTTACATTGTTAAAAAGTGAGTCTGCTGTGCTGTTCCTCAACAATAAAACTCATCCCTTTTACCCCTTATTCCTCAGCAAATTCCATCTCAGTCTGGCAAGGCTCAGTCCTCTCCCTTTGGGATTGGAACAAGTCACACCTACCCAGCCGATCCGTCGTCATACAGCCCCCTTTCCAGCCCAGCCACCTCTTCTCCGAGTGGGAATGCCTACTCCAGCTTAGCAAACCGAAGTGCAGGGTTCGGTAAGTTTTAAATGACTTAACACAGAAATGCACATAAAAATGAAACTCTCCAGCGTTAACTTCCTTAAAAATCCTCCAACCTGTTGTTTTGGTGGGTCAGTTGGGAAGCCCAGGGGGTGATGAAAGGATTTTGCTTTCTCCCATTGAGCAGAGTGGACTGAGATGACCCGTTCCCTCCATGCTGCATCTCCTCCACGTCCAACACACTTCAGAATATTGTGGCATTTTATGGTATGAGGGCTGGTTTTTTTTTTTTTTTTCTTTCAGTAAATAGCGTTGTGAAAGATTCAAAAGTTGCTTACATCACTAGTACGCGTCCTCCCAAATTGTGGTCAGCAGGTTCAAGTTCTTTTCACTTCTCAGGAGAATGCAAAAATGGCACAAATTTACATTCTTTTCATTTTTCAACTTCCCTGATTGCATGCTGGTATCCCCTTACCCAGACATGGCTTGCTGGAGTTTGGCTGGAGACAAGATTTTTTTTTTTTTTGTACTCACACTGTTACTAACCAAATCAGAGTAGGTGCCATGTTTTGAAATTGTTTTCTTTTCCTATTACACGCTAATTTAGTGGCTTTCAGACCGTGACCCAGTGGGTGACCCCTCGATAAGTTTTCCCCACCAGCAGAATAATACTCAAGAGTTAAAAAAAAGGATGAATCCATCAGTGATAAACACACGTGGAATCCATGAAAAATGTTGCTGCCTGATAACAACGTGCAATTCCACAAAGCATACGTAGAAGTGCGCTAATGTGTGTCATTTTTCCCTTATCCCTTGAGACGAAACCGGTGCAGATCAGCCTCCCGGGGCACAAACCTGCGCTGCCTTGCCCAGGAAAAGTGCATTGAAACGGAGCTCTTCCCACAGGGCTTATTCATGCCTCCATTTCCATTTCCACCGGGCTTTGTACATTTGTTTATGAGACAGCCTTGCATTTCAGGCCTAAGCTACTTGGCAAGAACCCTTTCACCTAATGAGAAACATTTCCTGACCTACATCAGTTGGGATACTATTAATAACACAGCCTTCAGAGAGACAAATGTCTTGAACCTCTGGCTGGCAGGAGCCGTTCTGCTGAAAAGAAGCATCATTTGCCTCACTGAGTTAATTTCAATGTATTGTTCTGAGAATAAAAAAACCCAAGTTGCAGCTTTCTTTTAAAGGGTAACTTAGATGAATTTTGTTTTGGCCCATAAAATGGCTGCAGGGTTTCTGAGTCAGCTGAATTATTGGTTGTGGTAATGTCAGTAAGGGAAGAGCTGTAATTATCTCCTTCAGATGTAATAGAAACACGTCACTGCAGCCTGTTTACTTTCCAGTAAAATGTTCGCTTTATCTGTTTTGCATGGTCTAGCTGGTAGCCAAAAGGATTGGATTAAGCACGTGTTTCTGTATTTTCCGAAGCCACCACTATGAGTAGTGACTGATGTGAAATGGTGGAGTCTGGTTATCAGAGCCCTGACATAGCACATGTGTGGAAGTTTGGCACGGGAAATTTGGTACCCTTGGCAGAGAGTGCTGCCACTTGGGGAGAACCAGATCTACCCAGTCTGGCTCTCAGCAGTGAGGGGAAAATAGCCAAAAATAATAGGAGCAGTTATATGGAAAAAAAGGGAAAGAAAGAAAAAAAAAGGCAAAAACTATTTGGAGGAAGAGCATAAGCCTGGTGGCTTTTTATTCTAAAATGCTAATTCTTAGGAGACATTTTGGATAATTTTCCTTCAATCATTTATAAATTTTATACATTTGGGGCCAGTCTATAGAAATACAGGGTAAAATGAGTCCCGCTTAAGTGTGAGCTGTGATTGTACTCATGAAAAGTGTATGTGTAATAAGTGACCAAATTAATGTTTTTTTCTGGTAGGCTATATAGAAGAAATCCAGCTCCCCGAAATTATCATTTACCATAAAACCTTGCCGTTCATGTTATTCTCTGTGAAATTTAAATGGCCTCAGACTTTTAAGAAACCATCACCATATGAACAGGATAATAATTTGCTATAAGCTGCAAGTTAAATAATTTTGCAGCTGTAATATTGGAGAACATAGTCCAGCAAACAACTCTCTGCAATGAATACAGTAATGTCTGTTCATCTTACTGGTTTTACATCTGCTTACAAAATCTGAAAGCGTGCTTCTTCGATGCTCTGCAAGAATTTGTCTTTTAAGGAGAAAGAGGATTCAGATGATGCAGTTTGATTTTTAAGTGAAATGGCCACTATTCCCCATTAAGTGGTGAGGGGATGCTTGACAATTGTCTTCCAGTGCCTGACTTGTGGTGTCAGCGTGCATTTTGCTGTGAGCAATTCACCTGCCGTGACTGTGCGGCCACACCAAAGAACTTTGCTCTTGGGTTGGCCCCCACCCTGCAGTCAGGGCCAAGACTCCCTTCGGCTTCCACCCACAGGGGCTGGGTGTCACGCAGGGTCTTTTTTCCCAAAACTTATTTGCAAACGCGGGCATTGATGGATAATGCCCCAAAAGCAGGCAGGTGTTTTGAAGGAGCTGCTCTCTGACTTCTGCCCTTTCCGCCCCCATCCAGCTGAAGGTGGCCAGAGCAGCAGCCAGTTCCAGGGGAGACCTTCCGAAGTCTGGTCCCAGTGGCAGAGCCAACACCACAACCAGCAAAGCGGCGACCAGCATTCGCACCCGCAGCCCAGTCAGACCGAGGTGTTCCAGGTGAGGAGAGTTCGGTGAGCCCAGAGTCCCCCTGACAACTTCTCACTGCTGAGCTGAAGAACCATGGCCCTCGGTGACCAGGGTGCTACCAGGGCTTGGAGCAATTCCCTCTCGCTGTGTGCTGCCAGAGGTCTGCACTGCTTTTACCTGGCATTAGCTCCAGCTGAGATAGTTCTGTTTTCTGCCGAGGAACAGCATCTTTGCTGATTTAAAATGCTCTTTTCCCTTCTCTGCACCCTGTGCTCACAGCTTATGTGTTTTGGGGGAAAGCCATTAAATAGTCCCAGTCTTATCCTGGTACTGGCCTCTAAAATCCCAGTCAAGTCCAGTTAGACATCATGTAGACATCTTTGATAGTTCAAGCAGGAAAGGAGGCTGATACTGCATAGAAGATAGAGGCCAATAACTTTTTAAGGTTAAACCCAGTCAGATAGCTGGTAAACAATCGTCTTCAACTACCTAATTTTGTAGTATTAAGTATAATTTTGGAGCCTTCACTACAGATGGAGAGGGACCTTATAAGTTAACTAATAAGGTCTCTGTCCTTGTATAACTTGTTTTTAAATTAGATCAAGAAGGCAGTTTGCAACAAAACAGCGCAGATAAATGCAGAAAAGACAGTTCAAGCCCCAAGCAAGGTTTAGAAGTGGGGCACCTCATTAGCTTTTAGGAAGTAAATTCACCTGCAAGACCGGGCTTGTGCTCAGTTGCTCGCAGGAACGCTGCAGAAGAGACGTTAGCCTGAAAATATTCCTGTGTGAACAAACCATTGCTTCACGCAGGAACAAATAACATCACTACAGCTGGGCTAACTACCTGTCTGCATGCTCTTACCCCATGGCCCAGGCAAATTAATACGTTCCTTCTCTGTTAGCAAAGTTTAATCGCTTTGCACGTACTTGAACACAAAAGCATATTCAGGGTCGTTGCAGTGGGAGCCGATGGCAGCGCGGTTCGATGGCCCACAGAGACACGGGGCTCCAGGCAGCATCTTGCTCGTGTCTCAGGCAAGTGCTGTGTCCCGGCAAAGGTCTGAGGAAGTGAGTGGGCAGGAGGGGCACGGGAGGACTGGGCTCAGCTGCAGAGCTCTGGGAGGTGACTCTGCGTTTGGAGGGAATTAGGATAATAGCTGGATGTGATGAGAAGCTTGGTTCAAAGACCTCCAAGAAGGTGCTTGGCCTGTTTGTGCCTGAAGCCAGCCCTGGGTTAGGTGGACAGAAGGAGAGAGGCAGATCGAGAGGGGAGCTACCCTGCCGGGTCTGTACCTGAGGAGACCTTGCCTCAGAGGCCCCAGCAGCAGAAATGCCGTCAGAGGTGGAAATTTAAACAGGTGGGGCAGCTACAATTTCCTCTTGGCTGGGGAAGAATGTGGGAAAACATAAAATAAGTGCAAGTTTTGGTCAGAAAATGAAGGCTGACCCTGGCAGCTGAGAAACTGCCAGTTGTGTCCACAGCCTCTTTCACCACCGTCTTGACAGGGATGCTACAGAGATCTCAGAGGGATTTTAATCTGTCTTTATTTTGGGGTAACTTCTCAGTGCACAGCAACTCTCAGTAGTTACTCCTTCACAGAGCAGATCTGTGAGCTTTCTTATTTGCTCTTTAGGTTTTATTTTACTGTAAGGATAATGATCCATCCCTGGCAAAACTTGGCTTTGCAGTAAGAGCTTATTATTGTAAGGACTGACAGGAAAAGCAAGCGTAAACTCTGGTTTTCTCAGCAAGGGATATCTTTTCCCTGTGGCTTTGGTCTCCGGCTGAGAGGAAAGGTTGAGTATTTTTTGAAGCCTCCTGCAGGGACCTCACTTGGCTCGAGACACGTGGGAGCAATTACCATGAAATTCCATTTCTCCTGAGAAGTTCCTGCTATTTCTTCTGCCTTTGTTCATGCATGAGGGCTGCTTAGGCATCTTGTTAACCGGGGTGGATGTCCAGTCTTTAGTGTTCCTTAGAGGTCAAGGAGCACTAACGCGTTCACTTACAGAGTGCTGGTGAGGAGGTGAGACCTTCCCCAAGCCCACGCTTACACAGCAGGAGCTCCTTTCTGTAGGGTGCAGGAGCGTGGGGGATGTTGGATACTTCCCATATGGTGAAACCAGAGAGTTGGCTTCTCGGTAGCTGCCCCTTCCAAGGGGAGCTGTGTCAGCCTGGGAGGAGTATGGGGCAACTCAAAGGTGCCTTATTCAGAGGAGCAACCCAAAACTTCTGCCCTGCTAAAGTCCCACCTCCCATTCAGAAACACTCCAGCGTAGTATAAGCTTAGCCTAACCCCCTGCACAGGTCTGGTTTTCAGTTTATTTATCTAACCTTTGGCCTTTTCTGCTTTAACACTGAAAAGATGAACAGGAAACAGTTTGTGTCTAGATAACGTGTTAGCAAGTGACACTTCACTTTGATTTTTCCTTATCATGCAGGACATGCTGCCAATGCCGGGGGATCCGACGCAGGGTACTGGCAACTACAACATTGAAGATTTTGCTGACCTAGGCATGTTTCCACCATTTTCTGAGTAGCTTGCGAAGCAGAAATGGAAGTTCTTCTCCAAGGCCATTTCAGTGTAATTTTGGCTCTGCTTTTTCTGTGTTGCATTTCTGTAGAAGCTACTAAACCAGGAGACACATTTCTCATGTTTCAGATAGTGGTGTAGGGCTTGCTCTCTCCTCCTTGGGGTGCATCAGTGCCGAAAGAGGAGCTTCAGCACTTGTTAGTGTTCATTGACAGATCCATTATTTTTTTTCATTTCATTTTATTGTCATCTACCTCAGAGATGAAAAACTTTGCTTGATTTAAAAAAAAAAAAAAAAAAATCTCTGAGTCTTAAACATTTGAATGTGAATGATACATAATATTTCCTTTGAATGGTAATTTTTAAATAGATAACGAAGTAACAAAGACTAACAGAGAAGAGGTAAGGTAATGTCTTGTTACAGTGCCTACCGCTCAATTTCGATGCCTTGCTTTAAGCTTAAGTTTGTGGAAGCAGACACAATATTCTGTTTTCTTTGATTCTCGTAGTTTTTAGGTCACTTTAAATGTAAGATTAAGCAACATAATGTAGGCCTCTCTCACCAGAAGATTCAGCTCCGCCTTTTCTAACTTAAACTTGAATGTGTGTACATTTTGGTACTTTATGTATATCTTGTGCTGTATGAAGTGATTTCCTGTACTGGTTTATTTGCCTTTACAAAGGGTCCATTCTGGAGTGTACTGAAAAGGTTGACGATATACGTGGAGGATTTAGATATCATAGGAGTCTCCATCGCTTCACATAGGTGTTCTTACTTCTAATTCAGGTGGTTCTCTATTCAGAACAAGCATTTACTTACATAAGCTATTAGTCTGTTTTTGCACTGAATTGAGGCCTATAATTCTACACATTTCTCACTGGCTGCTTTAATTTCTATTGTTCTTGCTTTCCCAAAAATATTGCCTCTTAAAAAATGACTGTAAACACATCAAGATTGCATTTTCTATATTAGCTGCATTTCCTTTCTGTGAAGTACTTTTTTATACTGTGAAACCTCACATTTTAACAGTGCAAGGTGGTGGCCTATTACTAGGAAATCATTTAAGCTCATTTGCTGCAAGCAGTGAGATGGTTTTGTAGTGTATCTTTTTTTAGAGTGAGTTGGTAGTAGATATCAATTGGACTATAGTCCACTGCGTACACAGTGATAACTTGAATTTTTGCTTGGATTCCCAAGCAATCTCTCCTGTTAAACCCTGTTAACCCTATTCTGTTAAATATGGGATTTTCAGCTTACCAAGTATGTGGAGGACTCTTGACAATTCTGAATGCTATATGCTTTTCACCAGAGGTAAGTTAATCACCTTCCTCTTGGGCGAGTCACCTACCATATGTCTTCAGTGGAAACGTGGTAGAAAGTTTTTTATTCGGTATTTCTTATGCATGATGAGTTACAGAGGTTGGGTTGTAAGGTCAGTGGTTTTATCCAGATCGTTTCTTCTGGGATGGGAGCAGAAGGAATCACTCATGAAGGACAAGGAGCCCAGAGTTCCCTCGTGCAGGTTGTTCATAACCTTTGAGGCTGGACGGTGGTGGCCAGCCTTTGCAGAGGAGGAAGGTGGCAGCTTCCCTCAGCCTTTGTGTATTCGGGGGCCATCACAGACCTTGAAACAGCAACCCCAGGGCATAGCCCCCATCTAGAAGATCTCGATGTCCGCAGTACTACTTAGACCGCACAGCACTAAGGTCTGCCTTCTGGTAGCTCCTCTTGAATTCTGGGGTGCTTCTGATGGGAGGCACCCTGCACATCACTGCAGCCCATCTTGTCGGAGTGCCCCTGGCCTGCAGCCTGCTCTGGCCGTGCAGGTTTCATGCTGAGATGCAATGAGGCAGCTGGGCTGCAGCAAATGAGACCCAGGGACGCGGCTTTAACAGTGAACGGTGTGGTGGTGTTCCCATCTGAGTTTGCTGTCCTGGCCTTCTCCGAGAGCAGCATGTAGTTTTCAGTATCTGGGAAGAGTCCTTCCTACTGTTTCTCTCGCTAAATCTGGGACCAATCTCTTGCTCTACATGGAAGTGGGGCTAGGGACTCTTTTTTTTAGGAAATTTTTGTATATCTGTAGATGCAGTACTGGAGAGGTCTCCGATCTCCTGGTCTGCACTTGCCTCACCAAAATCACGCTGAGAACAAACAAAAAAACCTCGTATCTCTTCTCTCCCAGAGATCGGGAAAATACCTTCTTAGGTGAGCAAGCCATGCGCTTATGCACTATTCTTTTAAATACATGGAAGTTTATTCAGTTGGAGCCTTCTCTCTTTCTGCTCACACTGCTCATTGAATTAGATGAGGCAGAGCTCTGCGGCTGAGCGATGTGGGCAGTGTCTGCGCAGCGGGACGTGCTTTTGACAGGGGCTAATCATGAGGGAGAGAGCAGTAGGTGAGCAGTTTGTATCCCTGCACAGAAGATGCTTGACGTGATAAACGTCAGTTTTTCTAAAATTTTTTAAAAACATTTCTCCATAAAGTGAAAAATAGAAAAAGTGCTATTCCTCTGTTTTATTTAACCCAACAAACTGCTCGAAGTATATTTAAAATTTGCGTTTGTTCCTGAATTCAATCTAAAAATAAGGTTTTTAAAGTAATCTTCTTTCTCCTAATATCAGTGATGATAACTTCCTCAGCGTGTCATGGTTTTTATACTACTGTAGAAGGCTTCTCATGTACAGAATTTGGTCGTGCAGTTAGAAGTGCACTGTTAGCAGAATTTCAAGCACATCTCTCTGTTGTTGTTGTTGTTTTTTAAATACAGTATTATTTTTTTGAAGCCAATATGCCTGAGACATCAGAGCATGGACTGCTTCTCACCTTGTAGACCACTCCAGCCTTTCTGGTTGGGAAAGGGGATGGCTACTCTGCGAAGGGGCAGTCCGGATAGTGCCAGGTTTGGGTTTTACCTGTGAGCCATCGTCATCCCTCGTTTCTGTTCCACCATCCCGAGCCAATGCTTTCTTCTTGGCGTTTCCTTACCTCCCCTCCTATTCCTGGCCATCCCATCCCTGCGACGCTTTCCCACACCCAGGTGGGAAGTGTTAGGTTGCCGTTCCTGAGCCAGCGAGGAGGGAGCGCTTAATGAGCTTAAAGTTTGGTGACTTTGTGCTTCTGACCGAGCAAATGAGCATGTTCAGCATTTGCTACCGCTGCTGGGCATCCTGCACTGCCCTCGCTGCCTGCTGCCGTCGTGTCAGTGGCTTGCTCCTCTGAAACAGCCTCGTCCAAGGTCTTGTGGCCAAAAACGCTGCATAGCGGTGGCTGTGCCGTATCGTTTTGTCATGTGTTTTGTTACTAAAGCGACTTACTTATCCTATAGGTGCAGTTATAAAGTGCATTTGGAATGCTAACGTTTTTATTACGTGCCCTTGGTGTAGCTTTGCTGGCACTTTGGCTGCCCGTTTCCAGAATTTCACAGGTGGTGGATTTCTCGTTTCTTTTGTGTTTTTTAAGCTGGAAATAAAGCTGTGATTTCGGATCAAACTGTGTTGCAAACACAGTCGTTCTTGAAACTGAATCTTTTGGTTTTTAAACTGATGGAGCAAGAAACTGCAAAAAGTAGTGGTCAGGGTGAGTTATTTCAATGAGTGGGCATATAGACTGAGAAGATTTTAGATACTAAAATAATGTCATTCATTTATTGAGAGAAGCAATCCTGTTTAACAAGAGGGACTCCATCAGATTACTTGTTATAAGTGCTACTGGCAGTACCTGTGGTGATGCTTTAAGCAGATAGTTCCATGTGTAGCTTTGTTGCCTTTTTTTTTTTTCTTCTTTTGAAGTACAGTATGAAACTGTAAATACTTCTTGCAGTACTGCCTTTTTAACTCTTAATTACTTTTGGCACAGTGTTAAATAGTGTTGGATTTACCCAATTGCTATGACATATATTTTTATACATAGGTGTACTCTTTTTTCGAGAATAATACAGCCATTTTGTCATTAATGCCTTATCAGTGTCATACTGCTGTTGCTCTTTGTTTGCAAGGTATCGAGTGGACTAATTTCTAGTTCAGATATTTTCACTTTTCCTGGCAGTGCTCAAGTTTGGCTTCAGGTGATTTTTGCCAGAGTCCCATTTTTCACAGTTGTTAGCTGTGAGAAGAGGAGAATGTGGGCTTGGTTTTATTTCTATTAATGGAGCAAAGAAAAGGTGATGGCATCTAATTCTCTTTAAAAGGTCAGTCTTTTCCTACTCTAAACCAGAGTATGTTTCAGGGAACTGATGACTGTGGGCAGTGATTACTTTGTGTAGATTAATGGTCTTTAAAAAAAAAAAAAGAAGAAGAAAAAAATAAAAAGAAAACAACTCAAAAAATGGGCTTCTGTCATTGTTAGGCACTTGGTTACTTATCTGTTTAAACTCTTCATATTGATGTGAAATTGTGTTGTGGATAAAGTGTATTTTGTACTTCTGAATGTTCTATATTTATGACTAACAAGTACAGAATCAGTTGTGTGTATGTATAACTAATAACTGCCTTTTTAAATTTCATTAAAATAAAAATGTCATGAGCTGTTGTTAATTCCTGTCTTTCTGTAAATAAATAAGATATGCTGTTGGGAATTGTCAAGTAGGAAGTAACCCTGAATGATAAGATTCATGTCAAAAATCAGAAGATTAGCCATTGATCTTTGTCTTTGAAATCTCCTTCTGTGCTGTGTGGTCGTGGACGGGAAATTCCCCTTTTATCTGCCTTGTATAAAGGCTGTCCAGAGGGAATGGGAGAGGAATGATAGTTTGAGATCTCAGCTTTTAAAAGAAGTTCCAGAAAAACATTCATTAACAGCCCTGTTCTGCTGATGACGCTGAGGTGTGTGAATCGGTATCTGTATTGTAGAGGGTTTCATTAGAGCACAATTGATTTGGAATTAATTCATAGTCTCTGGCAATTTTTATTCACTCCCTGGGGTGGTAACACAGTGGTTTCTTTATCCACCTTTTGGTCTCGTCGTTCAAAGTTAAAAAATATTTGTATCCTTCCCACAAACATTCTGGTGACCTTTTCAGACTTTATGTAAAGTGCATTTGCCTTTCACTGCAGTTCTTCATTGGTTTTATACTGTATTTCTTTGTGGACTTGATAGTTTGTGAGCGGTGTTTACCTTGGTCATAAATCCCAAAAGCTGATGACTGGACGACGGCAGGAGGTGAAGATGTTGTGCCTTAGGGTGTGCGTTCCTGGTGCAGGGTAGGTGGTGTTTTCACAGCTCCTAACCCCTTTTTCAGGGCTCTGCCTGGGGAGAACAGGCATGGGCTCTGCTGGTTTTGCTGTGAAAATTGGGTTTTCAACAAAGTGATGTTCTTCTGGCATTTCCGTAGATGCTTCTGAAAATCTTTGATGAATGGATGTGCCCTGAACTATGAAAACCATTTGGAAATGCAGCATAACTTCTTCATAGCAGCTGTTTGGTGCTCTTTCAATGCATTTTAATAGGCTCTTAGTTGCTTTTGAAGAACATTATCCAAGCAGAAAGGCACACACCGACGCCAAGCAGGGTATGGTGTGGTTGGGCTGTTTTACAGTCCCTCCTAGCACTCCTTTTAGATTGATCATCATTAATCTGTGCTCTCATGTGCTAAATCAAGCATACTTCTGGGCACCAGCGTGACAACTGGGTGTGGAAATGTTTGGAGTTATCAATTTTGGTGTGGAATCTGGCTTTGGAGATGCTGGAAGTGAAGTGGAGCCAAATGTTTGGTGACAAATAGTTGCTGGAGCTCGGCGTGGCAGGACACTGTGGTAGAAATGCACACACAAATGCTGGCACACAGGAAAGAAATGCCGCTGAGGCTCACTGTATCTTAGCATCTTTGGCTCTATAAACTGGCACTAATGACTAATAGCAACAGCTTAAGTCTTCGTTATGATGATAGAAACATATTTTTCTTAATTTTTCCATGGGAGCTAATTCTTAGCCACATTTCCATCAATATACCATCATAGTTCAGGAAGTATTACTCATTTAATTTTCCCGGTTTCTCTCCAAGTTGGATGTAACAGGGACAGATACAGGATGAATTCTTCCATCCTTTTTCACCAAGTTTCAGCATATTCCCGATTGGAAGTACTTGGCAGCATCTTTCTTCAAACTTCTCGGTCTGTCCCACATAAAATGGAATCACTTGAACTGTTTTAATGGATTTGGGATCAGATCCAGAGGTTGCTAGGGCATCTTTTCATTAGCTCTGGAAAAAATTATCTTCTAATTATAGACTGGCACTAAATACTAATACACAAAACGTGCCATTTGGGACTCAACTGAAAAAAATGTCAATCCAAGGCTTGCACATGGAAGATGCAGCAGTGCTTAAGTGCAATTACCATGGCTCTTGCAGGCAAAAATATAACAGCTGTGCACACATTGCTGTAATTACAAATACGCAGCACAATGCTGAGGGACAGAAGAAAGCCCCAACCACAGCTTGAAAACCTGCCCCAACGCACGCACCCTAGTAGAGAAGACTAAATCACCCAGCGCTTTGGAGTGCTGCTCTTTTATAAATAGCAAGTTCTTCTTCTTAGCTAAGAAGGTGAGGTTTTAAATACTTGAAATGTTTTTAAAAACAGGACTTGAAGCATAGAAGCAGTGTAAGGTTGGACTACATTGGTGCACCCTATCATCCAAAACACGATTTGGGTGGCTCACAGAGCCGTCCCCCCCCAGATGCTGCCCATCCCTGGCTGCCACGGCTAACAACCTTCCCTTGGAGCCCGCAGCACTTCTGTGTGTGGCCCAGACGGGAGACAGCTTTGCCGTGCAGAGCTAAATCACAGTATATTTTCCACTTAACGGTGGAATTACTGGCCAGATAGTCGGACATGTTGTCACAGAGGAGCAAAGATTTTGAAGGCCTGAGTTGCTGCTTGCTTTGTAGTTTTGAGACCTCCGCTTTGCTAAATAAACACACAAGAGAAAACGCTGCCCTGGCACATGTACACACAACCCACACGCTCTTCTCTCCAGTGCGTGTAGTGGGAGGCATGGGCTGGGTGGTAATACTTTCCACTTCACGAAGGAATTTGTACTGTGGGCTTTGTCTCAAAAGCAGCCCTCCTCTCCCTGCATTTCCCTCGTTGCATGTAATCTCAACGTGTCCTGGGCCAAACGTGTGTGAAGGCCCAGGACAAGGGATACAAAAACATGACTCACAGAGGAGATGTAAATGCTGTGGGATTCCTTCCTTCACGTAAATCACACTCTTTCAAACAAATGTCACGACTTTGTTCCTGGTTCACGTAATTCTGAGCAAAAGACGTCAGGAGGCAACGCTGTACAATGCCGGTGACTGAAGACTTAAATTAATATATATTTTTTTCAAAGGGACTCTCGACGGGTACGGCACATCTTCCCTCCATTACCTGCCGCCTACTCCGGCTGCCAAGAGAGCGCAGAGCACTTTGTGTGAAAGCATCCTTTGTCCCTAAGAGAGGTAGTTGGAACACCCAGCTCCTGGCCCGCCTCGCGGTGTCCCTTTGGCACCAGCTTGCAGAGGAGGTCTTGCAGCCCTCCCTGTCCCCCCCAGTGCTCTCCAGTACGTGACTGCTCAACCCCCCACCAGAGCTCCTGCAAGGCTCTTCAAAATGGAACAAATTAGCCTACAGTAAAAGAAAATCTGGGTTTGGACATGGATTTTACACAGCGCCAACTAATCAAGGCTCTTCGTTTAATACCAAGCACGTGTGTCATCGTGGCTGTCTTGTGTAGTCAGGAAAAGTTCTTGCCTGATGATTTATTCAGTGACGTAGGAGGGGGCCTTTGTCATTGTACCCCTGGAGCTCAAGCACTGAATGCTTGCATCTGTCCTGGTATGGCATGGAAAAGTGTCAAACTCTTTAACTGAAAAATGTTTTGATTTTCTTCTGCACAACCCTGAAACTAGACGGTTACAGCTTAGTGAAGAATTTGCAGAACTGGTACTTTGTTAACTTGCAGTGCTTATCTTTTCCATTCTCTTTTTTTAAAAAAAAAAAAAAAAAAGTCTTTGGTGGGGTTGATAAAGAAAAAAAGGTACACAATGAAATCTGTTAAATTCCTATGAAAAGTTTTAATCATTTAGAAACTTATGAAGTGTTGTGCACTTCCTTCAACTCATATTGATGCCCCCACTGCACAGAGATGCTTAATCTAAAGGGGTTCTGAATTGGAGTTTATTTGGATTCTTAACATATTTTTTGTGACCTCCATGATTTAAGGTCAGAGACCTCAGTGGGGAGTCAATGGAAGTTGTCACTTTAATCATTTTAGTTCTAAAGATTCATCAAAGTTATGCGAATTGACCTAAATTTTCAGATCCTGCTGAGGGAGTGGGGTTCTGCACTAACCTACCAAGGTTGACCTGGATATATTATCTGGTAATGAAATACTGGAGCAAACCCACTGAAGCAAGTGTCAATTATATAAATAAGGCTACTAAAAGACAAATGCCCTAATTCAGGAAATGGTGCTGTTTTATATTTATAGGCCACTATAGATATGCATGACGCTTCATCACAGACCGTACGCCCGCTCTGAGCTCGGGCAACAGATTTCCTTTGACAGGTTTGTAAAATCCCCATTTTACCCCTTGCAGCACTGTGTCAGTAAAGGGTGGGTGGGTAGATTTTTTTGTACCGATGTTAATAAGGTGTCAAGGCAATTTTACAAGACTGTTTTAAAACCAACCAAGATTTCAGCATTGAAAAAAGAACTTTAGTAGCAGAGGTGGGAGTATCAGATAACAGATTCCTGTTTTTTTCTTGTTTTTGTGCTCATTCTCCCATCAGGAGTATGTTTCACAGCCATGTAAAACACTGGAGCTGAGCTTCCAGCAACAAGTCCATTAATAACTCCTCCTTCCAGGAGGTTCTAAAATTGGGTTAAAGATACCCTGAAGGCTCAAATTTCTTTGCTGTTAAAGTCTGCCATCCAGAAGAGAACAATATCTCTCTGGAGGGGAAAAAAAAAAAAAAGCTTTCTGTTTCTTTCAGTTGTTTCTCATGACGAGGACATGCACTGAACGCTCTGTTACCTCGGCAGTAATGGAGGAGAAGGTCTGATTGTCTGATTCCCGAACCGCAGGTCGCAGCCGGGCTTTGCAGCCTCAGCCTGTGGCTCAGGAGGTTCAGTCTGGACATCTGGAAGAACCTCTCCACTCACAGACCTTGTGCAGTGTGGGAACAGGCTGCCGAGGGGTCCTGCTGTCTCCAGCCTTGGCTGGACAGAGCCTTGGTTGACCAGGTATCGAGCTGGGGAGAGCCCTGCTTCCCTGGGAGGTGGCTGAGGTGGCCTCCGTGGGTCCTGTACCTCCAGTGTTCCGGGGATGCGGTGGGGTCAGCTCCAGCCCTCAGCACAACCGCGCAGTCAGAGAAGGCACCGAGACCAGTTGAAAAGTCCATCTGACCTCCTCAGCAAGTTACAGCAGCCGCAGGACTGAACACACCCGGCCGCAAGACTTTTCTCGGTCTGTGGCCACCTCCAGCTCTGTCTCCTTCATGGCTTGACACATCCCTTCCCCGTATCCAGAGCCCTGAGAAAGTGTCTGCGCCGCCGTGCCTGTCAGATGTTATGCCGCCTAGCTGTTCCCACACCCATCCTCCTTTGCACAAATTTGCTTTACAAAAAGCAGACCAGTTCTCTAAAATGACTCAAGTTGTTGACAAAAATCCCCTCAAGCTGCTGACAAAACCCCAGAGATACAGTCTATCAGCAAGTTTTGCAAGCAACTTTTCCTTTTTATTACAGGCCCTGAGAAACCGTAGAGAGGGAAGAAAGGAACCAGAATGAAGCAACAAAATAGTTTTTGCCTGATTTGGAGCATTTTTTGCTGGATGTTCTCCAATATTCCATCAAATAAAATCCTTATTAACAGCAGAGTGAAACGCAAACACGGCAGTTACCAGACTTAACAACAGTGGGAGAAGTAAACAACGAGTTTATTTAATGGGTAAGATCACAATTTAGCTACCAGCTAAAATATCTTCCAGTAGGCTAATTTCCATCATCACCACCCAGAAGCGGTATGGATTGGTGTGCATGCAGTTTCGAGGTCAGATGTGAAGTCTACTCAGCCATCTTGATGCTACGGGAAAGATATCCTGAATTGAACGACTCTAAGAAGGAAGGCTGTAATTTCAAACGGTGTCACAGTATAGGCCCTAGTTCAATATCAGTTTAGGTTTTATTTGATTTTTTACTGTCTGAGCTAGAACTAGAGGCAGTCATTTCATGGTACTTACAATCCCATGGCTAGGCAAGCTCCTGTTCATATATAATATTTGGTGTGTTCATCAGCTTTTTTATCACTAATGTTCCTGGGCTGAAAGCTAGCACTGCTACTTGTTCACTTTTTCACTTCGCTAAGGATCTGCAAAGCTGTGGTGGTCTTACCGAGAAGGCTTGTGTTCCTTTACTGCTGGGAAAGGTGACAAACTGCTGCAGCGTGCTTACGGGTGATCCCAATTTGGAGCAGAAAGACTTGCACCAGACCTTGCATCATTTCTGATTCAGAGGCTGGCTAACCCAAACCCGACAGAGGTGAAGACAGAGAAGAAAGTTGGAGCCAATGCACCTCTCTGCTGTCTTTTTGGGGGTGTTTTCAGCCCCGGGTACCACATCAGGACCTCTTCCACCCCAGATTAACGCATTGATCCTCAACATCGTGCTGTGACGAGATGTCTTTTGGGGATGCTGAAGCACAGAGGGGTTAAGTGACTCTCTCTCTGCACCAAAGCAAATCACCGGTGACCCAAAATTACAACGTGGGAGTTCCTGACTCCTAGGCCCGTGCTCATTCCACTAGACCACACTGCCTCCTGAGAAAATATGTTTTAATGGTATCTGGCCAGCTGTGTAAACATGTCAAGAGACAACCATGTAAAACTGAACTGCTCCCATTATGCAAGTTATAGTCTATTTTATTTGTAAGCACAAATCCTAAATCCCTCCTCCAAAATTATATTTTCACAAAAAAAAAGGGAAATGAGGAAAAGCAAAATAATTCCAGAACATTTTGATGTTTGGGGCTGTGGGTGACGTGACCAAGTTCATTTCCCCTTGAACAGTGAGGCTCTTCCCCTCTGCCAGACTCTACTTTCCAACCGGGCTTCCCGTTTGAGAGCTAGTTTTAGGGAGGGGTGGGCTGATGCCGATGTGGTGGATGGGGAAGGCACCTCTCTTTTCAGCTTACAACATTTCCTCAGCCATCGAAGGACAACCTCTCCTCTGCTTGAAAATATGTGGCTGTAAGAATCAAAGCCATCAATTAATGAGTCCTGAAACGTGTGAACAGTAATGAGGTCTGAGCGCCCTCAATGTTCAGTATTACCTTTTCTCATTTTGCTCGTATTACCAGAAGACAAGACTTTGCCTGGAGTTAGAGACATTCAACCACCCAACAAGAGATCTTTATTCTTTGATTAAACCCCCCCTTTTCTGCCTGCGCGCTGCAGGGTACAGAAGAAAAGTGGCGAGTTGTATTTAAACCAATGTGACCCATCCTCCCAAAGGCAGTTGCAGCAACATCCGATACACAGATTTTTTTTGCTGGGTTTTGTTATAAAAAGCAGAGGATGAGTCGCCATTTGTTA
The DNA here is from genome assembly GCA_013400195.1 of Aramus guarauna. NCBI lineage: Eukaryota > Metazoa > Chordata > Aves > Gruiformes > Aramidae > Aramus > Aramus guarauna. The sequence continues at coordinate 3,214,521 of VXBL01000838.1, read as the reverse complement.
CCACTCTAAGAGGATTAAAAGCGGCACTTTTGGGTAAGTGCAGTGTCCTGGCACTTGCTTGAGCTGATTCCTCTCTGACAAAATGTTTCAGGCTTCAGTAGGACTCGTGTGTGTCTCCAAAGAAAACCCACTGTTGTACTTGCTTCCTAGTTCCCCATCAAGGGCCTTTCTCTGGGCTGCGTAGGTGGCACAGGACACAAATCACTTCCCTTTGCTCCACCGTGTGGGCAGAGCTGCATCAAAAAATGAAATTTGTCACTCCCGAGCAGTTCGGTTGGGGTTCTGGCGTTAATGCAGCTGCCAAGTGACAGCATTTCCCTGATCCCACCGCTCTGTACTCTGCTCTAAAGCAGCGGAAAGCTTTATCCCCAGGAGCGGGCTGTGACAGCGTGTTTCAGCTCTCAGCTTTGCTCTTAGGCGTGTATCACGTTGTTTCGGCAGCATTTATCAGTAGTATTTTCTCTGTTCCTCTCCAGCAGTTACACGCGGAGCCGGGTTCCCCAGGGAGCTCCACCCGTGCAGGGCTGGAGGTCTGTTCCTGTGCTGCTGGCTGCACAGTGACAGCGTGAAAGAGAAATGTTCACCTGCTGTGCCACTTGCAGCTTATCCCACAGGGTCTTCGAGGTCCACAGAAGTCTTCTGGGGCTGGAGTCTCAATGACAACAGCAGGTAATAAGCCGGGCACTGCAAAAAGGCTCAGCTCAGGAGACGGCTCTGATTATTGATAATGTATTATTTTATTCTCTGTTTAGTGGGATGGTGTTGGAGCCGGCCAGCCCTGCTCATGCTATCATTTTCAGCAGTGGATAAGAAAAATAAAAAGGCAGTCTCTGTCCCAGTGACATAAATGAAAGATGATTCAGAAAGTCCAGGTGAGTTAATTAAGCAGGATTGCCGACTACAGGCAGGAAGAAAGTTTGAGTGTTGGATGCTCAAGAGAACGCCTGCCTCGGCGAGACCAAGAGCAAATCACGGGTAGGGAGTTTTCATGGCTTATTTCTTATCTGGGTTTCCTGCTGGGATGACGACTTCCATGATTTTCCCCTTCTTCCTTGCCCTCCCCTTTCCGGTCTGGGTTTGTCTCCAGGGGGTAACCCCACCCGATGGGTGAGAAAATGCCTCTCTGGATGCGTTGAGTGAGACATGCCCCGTGTACACTGCCCGGGTGGGCAGGTCTGGGCCTCTCCTGTACGTTACCCCAGGGACGAAGATGAGGTTTACACGGGCATGAAGCCTCGCACGGTGCGGCCGTGCAGCGGGGAAGCTGTTTTGGGTTCCCAGGGAGATGCCCGTTGGTTCACCAGCCCCATCCCAGCCTCTTAGCGGCTGCCTGACGTTGCTGACGGGTCTCTCAGACCCGGCTTTCTCACGCGAGGCTGCTCTGCTCTCCCGTACACCGAGGCTGGAGGAAGAGCACCCAGCAGCCTCGTAAGCTGTCCGAGGCCATGGACTGGCTCTGAATTTTGCTGACGAGGACTGCGGTGGAGGGTTTTCGTAGAGGCCCCGGCTTAGGGCAGGATTTTAGCAGGTGTTGAGATCTCCCTGAGGCCAGTTTCCGGCAGGCTGAAAGCAGCCTTTCAGCGGTACCAGTGATGACATTGGATGAGAAAACATTATTTTTTAAACAGTAGTTTCTTCAAAGCAAGATGTGAAAAGCAAAAAGCCCTTCTCAAACTAGAATTTGCTTCCTAGAGTAGAGCACCGAAAACTAATGAAAGCCAGATGCCTTGGCCTGTCCCAGGAACGGGCAAGGGAAGAAAAGCCGAGCTCAGCAGCCTGCGAGTCTACGGTTACAGGAACCTGCTCCTGGACCCAGGGTCTCCCAAGCAATGGGGGGGTCTGGGAAAGGCATGCGTTTGTGGCACCCAGACACGGTGCCGGCAGGCAGTGGAGGGGACCAGGACTGCTGACACAACGTGAAGCAGCTTCCAGGGGCTGGACTGGTTCCAGGGTTTGCCCGGAGCAGAGGGAGGATGTTTAAAGCTGCTTCAGAGCGCTCAGGGCTCCGGTGCACTAAACAAAGCACCGAAAAGCCGGAGAGCCTGTCCTGAAGGGCTGCTGTTGCAAAAGCTGTGTAGGTGTTAAGGGTCCTTCCTGGATGGAGACGGCAATTAGAAGCTGAGCTGCGATGAGCTGTGTTACACAACCGCCAAAGACAAGCCCAGCTTGGCCATCCGTTGCCCCCACTTTCATGGTTGTGGTGCCAGTGCGTAAAGCAGCGCCAGGCTACGCTCCCACGGAGCGTTCATCCTACCCTTCTGCGTCATTGTATTGCAGAAAAAGAGGTGGAAGTTGTACGTTTGTTGATGGAAATATATGAGCGTGGCAGAAATGAGTCTGACACACTTTCCAAAGGGCCAAGGTCACCGTACAAGTGTCTGTATGTGCAGGAATATATGTGTAAAATAGCTGTTTGTGCATGTATAAATGTACACACATGTGTCTATGCGTATATAGACACTTGAGAAAAACATATATGGGCTGGAAAATACCTGAAAGGTCTACAAATAATCAATGTGGTGGGCAAGAGAAGAAAGTGCCCCCCGTTCCCTGGGCTCCCACAGCCGCCCCACCTCTGCCAAAGACAATGGCAGGAAGCCAAGGTGAAAGGAAGGGATGGGGGGAGCCGAACCAGGCTGGGCTTCCTCTGTTTCACACTGAATGTACGGAAACTCAGGGGCTTAAGTCTTTTTTCATGAGCATTTCATTTGGACTGGAAGGGCTCATACAAGCCATGCTCGCTAACCATGTCCCTGGGCTCACACACAGACCTCAGACTGCGGATTTTATCCAGTCCTGCTGATTCTTCTGGGTGGGGATGAAACACTGATTTCCTCTCAGGAAAGCTCACCTCTTCCTGGGAATGGTTAAATAGTGCTGACTGCGCATATACCTTCTGGGAGGAACAAACCCAGCCAGTTCCAGGATTTGCAAGTGGTGCAGACATCAGAGAATAATCTTTACTAATGAGAGACTGATAAGCACTTTGTTACAGCTACTTAATGCATATGCTTGACTGATCCCCAGGTCAGATATTCCTGCCCTGGTGTCCTGATTCAGACCAGCGAAGGATGCCAGGTCCCCGCAGCCGCGGGTCTCTGCATGCTCTGGATCGGGCTCACACTAACGCTGCCCGCAGGCAGCACGTGGCGTGGGGAGAGCCTCTGCCTAGTCCTCTGCCTGTCCTAGCCGACTCTCCTCTCTGCACCGTCCTGGGCTCAGCTGTCAGATTGTGATTAACGATTGATCCACGCCAACACCACGCAGGTCCTCCAGTCACAGCTGACCTCTAAATGGCGCGTAGTCCGGCAGACACATGTATGTTATTAGCATTGCGAGGCAGCAGAGCAAGCAGCTCTTCATCATATACACTTTCGCCAAGATATTATAGCACAGTTTCCACTTCCTGGCAATTAACTCAGTCTTTCCCATTCAGCATCGAGAAGGACTGCACTCACAGATAGACAGGTCTGCAGAGTTTGGGAGCTTCTTGTTCCTCTTTGGAAACCCAGAAAATTATTACGACTTTTTTTTTGCTTTTTTTTTTCATTTAAACACAAAGAAAAAAGACTTCAGGAGTATTCCACAAATGGTTAGTTTATGTCCCCTCTGTTGTCTTCCCTGTTATCCCTTCTAAATGTAAGACAAACCTAGTATCCTCCAAGCCAAGCACGTACCAATGACTCTGAAATCAAATAAAAGTGGGATTGGTTATTGATGGTATCGATGGATACTGATGGATATCTGACAAAGCTTCTCTATGTATNGACAGGTCTGCAGAGTTTGGGAGCATCTTGTTCCTCTTTGGAAACCCCAGAAAATTATTATGATTTTTTTTTTTCCCTTTCATTTAAACACAAAGAAAAAAGACTGATGGATATCTGACAAAGCTTCTCTATGTATAGTTGTTGTTTTGTTTTTTTTTTTGGGGGGAGGGGTGACATTTTTCTCATAAATGAAGTACTAACTGAAAACGTTGCTTTAGATAGAGAGATGAAATGCAACTGAACCTCTCCTGGAAAACAAACGCTGTCTTGTGTACCCTTGTACAGGTTTGAGGGGTATAAAAGATAGGAGTAAGAGGGGGAAGATCTGGAAAAACCTAAATCAAAACTCTTTTCTTTGCCTTGTATCTTAGCAGGAGAGTTACTGGACCAGATGCCTGGATTTAATGTGAAATTTTTGTTAAGCCTTTGTTTGAGGAAGCTGCCAGGAGCACAGCCACAGCCAAATAAGTCTTTGCAATGCCATCATTACCAGCAACAGGTATTTATTGGAAAATCTAGTGAAGCCTTTTCTAAATATGTAAGTAAAAGACTTGCAGGCTGGTAAAGCATGAGAACTGGCGTTGCTCAGCTGACTGGGCACAGGATTGAGTTTCAGATGACCTGGGTTCAGCCCTTGGCTGTGCTGGGGACCTGCATCCTGTGACCTTGAGTTAAAGTCCTTCTTTCTCACCCAGCCCTGGTGTTTGTCTAGCTTTGTTACCTGTGGGAATTACTAAAGATGGTGAGGTTAAGCATCAAAACTGTAAATCAAATAAGGAGCTGCTGGGGAGGGCTGGAGGTGGCTGTGTTTCCTCCACCTTTGCTGACATCCTTCCCGGTACTGACTCAGTAGCATCCTCCATGGTCAGGGATGGGTATGTTGGACTTGGACTAGGCTGGGCAGGTGGCACAGAGACAGCGAGCCCTGGTGGCCCTGGCTAATTGGGAAGAGCCAAGCACCTTAGCTATAGGTCTATTGGTGGGGCAGGCCCTAGTTATTCATGCAGGTGGGTTCAACTGCACAGTCTTTGTGGCCAGGACTGTTTTCAATCTGGTGGCTGTGCCCAGAATAACAGGAGCAGGATGTCAGTGGGAGCCTCCAGAGCTGCTGCAGCACAAATACTGATCAGTCCCTAACAGATAATGTTTCTTGTCTCCAGCTTTTAAGAGAGCCTTTTGGGCCAATGGAATGGAAATCTTCCTCTCTGTTTTACTGGTTGCAGTCTCCAGTTCAGGCAGGTATAACAGGGACATGCCTGTTCACCGCTCCATCAGCTCTGGATGTTCTCCAGATGCCACTGGGGAGACCTGGTGGCTCCTGAGAAAGAAAATATGCCCAAGAAGCCTCATTGGAGTGATTACTAATTATCCCACACCTTGAGAAGCCAGCGCTATCTGTGGCTCTGCCCTGAGGAAACTGACTGGAAAACGGCCAGGCCTGGGTGAAATGGCCGGGCAGAGCGCAACAAGGGAGCCAGGAGGAAGGAAATGAAGTCAGCCCTGTGATCCACACCAGATGCACACTCATGCTTTGCTACGAGCTCATTACCCCCTGACCACCCGCTGCCCTGATCTGCAGCTACAGCTGCTGGAGGAGCTGCCAAAATTGGCACGGCTCTGTCCCCTTCCCGAAGCTCCCTTTCAGGCATGGGGCTGCCCTCTCCCCTGGGCTCCGTGCAGAGCGGTGGCGGCTAAATGAGTAATACAGAAAATCTCCCTGCACAGCCGGACGTAGCGCAGTGCCGAAGCATGGCGGTTTGCAGGGACCGGTATGATCCCTCCCAGGCTTGCGTGGTGGCTGGTGGATGGCCAAGGCTGAACGTGTTGGGTGGGTAGCCATTGCAGAAAATATCTGCGTTGTTTATTAGGACATGAAAAGTCATGGGGTTTAAAGGATATATCCACTGAGTACAACCAGTAGGAAGTTGCTTAAGACAGCCTGCTGCTGGGACAACCAAATCACGGCCTCAGGGCTAAGAGGGGAGAAGATCCTGTTCCCTGCAGGTCTGCTGGCAGCAGCCTGGGCTCTGTCCTGAACTCCTGCGGGAGCGGGATGACCGCAGCTCTGATCCCAGGGGCCGTGGCCGAGGAAAGAGAGGCAAGCTCAGAGAGACGGCTCTGTGGGAGCTTCTGACACCAGGAGATGAGGTGAAAGAGCTGAAGCTTGGCCTTTTCGCGACTCTTAGTAGCACTGATTGGTTTGAAGAAGTAGCAGTTGGAAGGAGAGGGAGCGGAGCAGACACAGTTGTGGGGTAGGAGGCCAAAGGAGAAAGAAGCAAGATGAGGGAAGACCACTGCTAGGAGACTCGTTAACCAAGCCAGCTGCACATCTTGTGGCGTGTGGTGGTTTTTGAGTTTTTTTAATTGATTTTTATACTAACAGACAATTAAGCTGATCTATTTATTTTTTTGATGTTTCTCTAGTAACGAGTCATTTCCGGGGGGTGGGTGGGAAGAAAATAGCATTTTTCTCAAAGCTTCAAAACATTTTTTTTAAGGTTTGGGTGGAGGATTCTTTCTTTCTTTGTTTCTTTCCTTTCTTTCAATGAAGCAGCTACATTCTAAAAAGCATGCAAACAAAACCCAGAGGTTGACACCCCCTAAACTTCTGCCAGGGTTGCTCTTTGCTCACAGAAATGGCTGTCCATAACGGGTAGCCCAAAGCAGCGTGCAGGGTGAAGGATGAGACCTGCCAAAGCAGCCAGGCACCAGATTGCCTTGTCATCAAACTCACCCGCGGAGGCTGATGCTTTTTCCAGCTCCTACACACGTCACTGGTGTCAGTGCCTGTCTGCTTCGCAGCATGCTGACCTTTCTTCTGGTTTATACATCCAAACGGACTGTTTTGGCGGTGGTTTCCAGTTCAGTAAGCCACATGCCTTTGCACTGTAGTGGGCGTAGGGCAAGGCCGGCGAGAGCCCCCAAAGCTTATGTGTTAGTAAATGCTGTTGGTCTGGGGAAGCCTAGTGCGAAACAGCGGTGAGTCTGGATCTTTTTTTGCCAGAAAGCTATCAGGAAAATGTGTTAGCTAGATCTTTGACTAATAAAAGCGGTCATCTGCAATCAAGCTAATTTGCTAGAGATTAGAGCCTAATTAAAACAAAAAAAGCAAAGGAGCTGCCAGCCTCAAAGCACCCGCACAGAGCAGCATGCATTGACAACTATGGGATGCACTGGGTTTTTGCAAAGAAACAGCAGTTAACCACCCTGAAGGAGAAGCCACATCACCCCCCAAACTCCCAAGCACCAACTTCACTCCGTCCTCTCTTGCCTGTGGGTTGGGGATGGGAGAACCACTGGCCATGGTGGAAAGAACAGCAAAAACTTCCATTGACATCAGTGTGTCCTGGACTCATCTTGTAGCCTTTTTTGTTTGTTTGTTATGCACGTCGTGTAGTACTTGGTGTCCAGAATGTTTTATGCATAGTTGCTCAATGGAGAAGGAAGAAAACATACACTTGCAGAGTTATTGCTTGTACATCACGCAGCTGGCATGGGAGGGACCATTGTTCTTGGTTGAGCATTGGCGTGATTAAGCTGGAAGTCAAACAGAGTCAGTGCAGTTACCTCAGAACCAGGGAGGCTTATCTCACTGCGATATTTAGCTGGTTATCCTCCCTAAATAGTATACCATGAAGTCAGAGGTGAGAGAAAAGAAAGCTTTTAAAGGTGTGCTCATTGACCCAGTGAATATGACAGGAAACCACAAAAGGTATGTTGGGACCATGCATGAAGCAAACTCGATCCTGTCTCTACCCCAGTTTCTCGTGTCTGTCTTTCACGGTGCTGATGCTTGCTAGGACCCTTACCACCGCGCGATGTGCAGTAACACCTGGAATTCAGCGCTAGCCTGCAGCGCTAACCCTTGGAATTAACAGGCACATAGTCAACATCAGGCGCTTGTAAAAGATGGCCTGTCTGTTGAAAACAGCTTGCTTTCTTACTCACAACAGATTGCATTAACCCATTCTCAACTAAATTGATGAGGGACAGTGATTTAATGTTTTAAAACAAAAGGAAGCAAGAGGATACTGGTGACTAATTTCCTCCAAACAACGTCATGTGGGTCATCTTCCTCATATGTTGTTTGTTTTGCTGATTAGTCTTTAGGTAGATATTCATATATCAACTATTATTTTCCGCTGTGAATTGTGGTTTTCTGCCCAGCAGCAAGTCCAGTTTCCAGAGTAAGTGGGAAGCCAACTCCTTTCTAACTACGCAAGAGATGAACTGTGTTTCCTGCAACTTTACTGTCTTTAATGTTAGTGGTTGAGTAATAACCGGACACAACAGTGTCTTCTGTAAGGAAATATGCCAACAGTTGATGCTTGGAAGTGAATAAAATTTACTTTTTTTTTTAAATTTTAAAAAAAAGTGTTTTGAATGATTTGAAGCTGCAATAACAATCCTTTCCAGTCAAAGCTTACCCTTCACAACAACAGGATGCATTGCTCTATTTAAGCAAGTAATAATATTGGTTTTAGCCACTACACACGCTTCGTTTCCTGTTGGGAGTATTGCACAGAAAACTAATTCATTGCATATCAGAGAAGTAATTCATTGCGTATTTACAGCTTTTATATACAGAGATGTTTTCTAATACCATCTGTGTATAAAGAAAATATATCTTTGCAATAAGCTAGCGTGATCTGTTTATTGGCTGTACAAGCTACAACAAAATTAAGGAAAGCAGCCTCTAAAAGACTGAGTTGCTCTGTTAGCATTAGCAAAGCCGTGTATATTTAGGGTCTCAATGCTTCTGAGTTACGGTCAGAAAAATTCACTGTCACAAAATATTCATTCCAGTTGTACAAGACCTTTCACCTACAAACTCCCAGTTGCTTAAAAGGCAATTACTGGGAGCAATGGCAGGATTTAGCCTAAGGACTTCTGCATTTGCCCCCTGCTAATGATCCGCTGGGATTCTGTCATCTCCCAAAACATAAGCACAGCAGCAGTAACTCTGATGTCTGTCACTGCTTCCTTACTTATATTAACAGCTTATTTCATGGCTGACTTCCCATCTTGCTAAGTTCGTTTCTCCATGTCAGGCTGTACTAATGAATAGAGAACAGATTCTGAGCGCTCTCTCTTCCAGGGGAAAAAAGCACAAGCTCTGCCGAAATCAATGGAGTTGCTCTGCTTTGACCCCGGCGTAAGGAGGATCCTCGTCCGCCTCCAGGCAAATGCCCTGGGGCTTTTCTCTCAGCCAGGCAAGTGCTGCTGCTGCCATTCTCCTAGAAGCAATTAACATTTCGATCATCTTTGTATTGCAGCAATGAAGTTCCTGTCATCCTGCCGAAGCAGTAAGACGTGACAGGTAATGCCCCGTGCCTCCGAACCGAGAGGCCGTAACGAGATCCGGAGAGGCTCCCGTACGGTGGAGGGCAGGCTGGATCTCTGCACTGCGCATTGAGTGAGGTGCTGGGGAGGGAAACGCACGTCAAAGCTGGTGACTTTGGGGCATGCATTTGCGAATCAAGGCTGTGCTGTGGTCTCCATTTTCTAATAGGAATATATATTTTTTTAATCTATCTATCTGTATTGCAGTGGAGAGCTTTTAATGAGAAAGCTATCAACGTTTGGAGATCCGGGGTTTCATTCATCCTCTGAACTCAGACCGCACATCTGCTAGCCCCGCCGATGGTTTTAACATTTTCCTGCCAGTGTTGGGAAGAGGAAGGGGGTGCAATGCCACCATATAACCCCAAGGGCCAAGTCTCCTTGGTAGTGTAAATCAGGAGCCTCCTTTCAGTTCAGCGGAGGTAGGAATAAAACCAGGATCAGAATGGACCATGCTTTTTCCCAGTGCCAACAGCCGAAAGGGGAACTGGGTCACACTAAATAGTGCGCATAAAGGGAAAAAGGAGGCTCAAGGGGGCCCTTGTCATTGAACTTCACCTTTATCCTCTTGCCACAAGAATTACGGTCCCTGAACGCTTCGGCTCAAGCCGTGCTTAGTTCCTTTATCACTTACACCCCTCTTCCATCCTGTTTGTTCCTTTGGCCAGATCTTTCACTGCGGTTAATTGACCTGGTTTCACTGATTTCTGTGAAGATCGGCCAAGCCTCCCAAGCTGGAGAAGTGGGTCACCGTGCATTGCCTACACCGAGGCTTCGGAGCGAGTTTGTCTCAACTCCTTCTCAAGCGAGGAGCCTTTCTGCTGACGCGTGAAGCTGCATTTTCACCTCTATTTCACCAGGCTATGACTGGCTTCCGTAGGATGAACGCCTGGGAAGTGGTGTGAGGAAAAGGAGGGTCTGGTGACTCAACATCTGTGCGAACCTTGCGTACGTTGGTTCAGATAAATTTAACCCAGGACTTGCTCTGTTTTAAAAGCTTCAGAAAGAAAACAAACCCGGCAGATTGTAACTCTCCAACGAGGGGGTCATTGCTAAATGGATGCAGCGCATCAAGCGCTTACAAGAAACAAATGTATTCAAGAGGGAGAAATAATCCTTCTGTTAAAAATTACTGCAAACAAAACTGCAAATGTTGCCATCACTGTTGAAATTTGAACTGTGACAGAGTAGATTTTCCATCCAAAAACTGCACTTTGGCCCAAAGTGGGAAGCAGAAAGCTTTCCATTTAAAAAAAAATAAAAAAAATTAACAGAAGCCATAGGATCTACCCTTTAAACCCGCTTACTTTTTAGACCAGGCTACAATTATGCTTAGAGTTTTATTTATTGAGCTAAATGATTAGCTCCAAAAAGACCCAGTCCAAAAAAACAGGAAAGTAACCTAGTAGTTGTGGACAGTTTTATTCATTTCCATGGAAGTACTGGACTGTTTCAAGTTAAGCACCAGATTAAGTATTTCACCAGTTTAGAGCCAAAATTCATCCAACTTCTGTAAGAAAAAAAACAATCCCATTTCAGTAGAACCAAAGAAGTGCATTGTACCAGTTTCCCTTTTGAAATACAGACCGTAACAGCAATTTGTGGAAACAGACACCTCCCAGACTGAATCACAAAGATGCTTGGAAATGAACAACAGATTTCACGTCGTGATACGTGCTGTAAAACAGGACCCCAACTTCTCCCTAGTACTCCCATATTTTACAGTAACACTACTCCCTAGAGTACAGTTGCAAAAGTTTTTCCTAGCATAGGGCGAATGACCCAGCCCAAACAGGTTTTTTTCCTCTGTTCCCCCTGAGTGACCCCTGTGCAGGAAGAGGAAAATGATGTGTTTCACACGGGAAGTTTTCCAGTGTCCTCCTGAACTTGTCAGACCTTCCTCCTCTGCTTTCCAACTCTGCAATACTTTTACTGCACGCTGGTAATGGCTATGGTTAGACTGAAAAGGGATGGCTAAGTGGACCAGCTCAGTACCATTCCTGGTCCAGCAGCGCCTTCACTACTGAATATAACTTCCGTGTCATAGAATCATAGAACCTTAAGGTTGGAAAAGACCTCTAAGATCATCAAGTCCAATATGAAGCTAGCAAGACCCTTGTCTAGAACACAGCTCTGGCATTTAATGCGGTTGCCAATAGCTTTGCTGATACGAGTCAGGCTGATAGCCGGTGGGAAGGAGGTGTCATCTCTTCATAAACAGTGCACAAAGAAGCTCTGTCAGCCTGGTCACCGCTCTGAAGGGCCATGAGGCATCATCTCCTATGGCATTTGTAGAACCCAGTCTTTATTATCTGCTGACAGACATAAGCACCAAACTCCCTTTTATTATTGAACAAAGTGAGATATTCAGATTCTCGTGGTTGTGGGAGAATAAGGAATGTGTGCTTAGCTGTAGAATGGTGCTCAGCAAATTGTGACCGTCACAGAATTGTTCCACTTGCACCATCATTATATATACAGTTAATACGTGCAAGCCAAGGCAGGCAAACGTATGCTTTGAGGTTTATCTTCTGCACAAGCCTCTAATCTTTCCTCAGGAAATTACCATGTAGTTTATCAGTACCTTGGTGTTAATTTTTAAAACCTCAAGACTTCAGCCAAAAGGAACTGGCCATTTACTGTTTTTCTTTCTTATAAACGCAGTTGTTGCTACTTTATTAACTGGTTAGCATCCTGGCAGATTACTGCAGCGAGCTTAGCTTGGCAGAACCTCAGAGTTGTAACCCCTGAAGGAAAATGTCACTGCTCTCTGTATCTGATAGATTTTGGTTAGCAGAGATTCAAAAGCAGCAATAACAGACCCTTAATAAGATATGTTTGGCAAGAACATACAAAATAACTATTAAGCTGGTTTACATCTGTTTCCTTTTGCATTCATTTTGCCGTATCTAATTGCATACTTAACATTAATCTACTATCACAGTAACTCGGATTATTTTGTTTCTGGGTTTAGCCTCCACATCACTGTCATTGAATTTCCTGACTGCTGCTTCACCAGTAAACAATGAGTGTCTATTTGCCTTTATACCCAGACCTCTGCAGTCAAGGTGACGAGCAGCACATCTCTTTAAAAACCCCCATCAGACAAAGGTATGATGAATTTCTAGGCTAGCTCCCTTCAGTTCTATATTGCCAGAGAGTTCCTATGTCTGATAATTATATATAAAATGATAGGAGATTTGGGAAGATTGGGGGCAAATCTGTGGAAAGCTTTATGCACTTCAGAAAGAAACTATCTTTTGAGTAAGCACATTGCCCCTGAAGTACCTCATACATAACAGCGGATGTTGCACAG
>VXBL01000838.1:3159474-3201709 GCA_013400195.1 Aramus guarauna | reverse complement strand
GCGAGAAGAAGGGGTCTGAAAATAAGATTATTAAGTGCTTCCTAAAAAAGCAGGGCTGACCTTAGCCTGGCCCCTGTCCTCAGCACCGTATTTGTTTGCAACTCTGCAGGTGCTGAGTGTGTTGATTGTATTAGAAGTGGATAGATGCAACCCGATAAGGACAACTATGATGTTCTGTGTGTTGGTAGGAATAATCAATTGCAAAGAAACGGGGTAAAGAGCCAACAGTGCGAGCAGCAGTTGGCTGGAAAGGTATGGGGGGTTAGAGTGGACTGCTGGCTCAATGGGAGCCATCAGTGTCATGCAGCTCTTAATTTAAAAAAAAAAAAAAGAAGAAGAAGAAGAAGAAGAAGAAGAAGAAGAAGAAGAAGAAAAAAAAGGCAAATATCATACTGGGTTAGATCAGGGAAAGTACGGTGTAGAAACTGTGAGATCATCCTACTATGCTGCTCAGCATGAGTAAGGCCACAGCTGGGGTACCATATCCAGCCTGGGGGTACGCACTTGAGGACAGTTGTGGGTCAGATTGGGAAAGATGAAGAACAGGAATGACTCAGAAGCAGAAGTTACAAACAGAAGTTGAAGGAACTGCATTAATCTGAAGAAATGACTGAATAGTGGTAATGATAAATATGTAAATAGCTGCTGTGAAGAGGAAAAGAGACTATTCTTAATGTCGATTGTAGGAAAGGTAATGGTGGGATTAAATCATAGAAACATATGGCTTGGAAATTAAGAAAAAAAATTGCCAACAGGATGAATGGAGACACAGTGGAATAGGTCACCTGAGGCTGCCTCACTAGCAGTGTTTAAGAACAGATTAAAATGTGTTAGTTGAGCATGGCATGGGTTTGTCTCCAAGCAGGACTGGGAGACCTCTTAAGAGGTCACGCAGTTCTATTTTTTACACTTCTCTGCTTGGATGTAACTGTATTGCCTTTTTTAGACATTAGGGACCAAATATAGAAGACTTTTCTAGGAAACTTCCCCTAGACTATGAACATCAGGGTTTGATCTTTCAGAAACCACAATGACTAAAAGGCAATGTGTGGGAATTCAGTTTGCCAGCCAAATGACTCTCAGACAGCACGGGGCACGCTCTCAGCTCAGTGCCCCCTCTCAGAATGTCTCCGTGAGCTAAAAGGTGCAATATCTGGGTTTAAGTAACGGCAACAGTTGTAGGGAGGTGGTGAGGAGCACAGTCAGAATGTGTCTTTTCTGCTGCTCCTATCGCTCTTCTCACAGCGAGGAGCATCTCTGCTCATCTGCTTCTACCCTAAACAGTTGCTTCTTCCCTCGGTCCCGCATGCCCAATCCATTGCCCATGCAGAGTATACTCGGGTTTACTACAGTAGTTTTGGTAGCTTCACCTTTTCCCTCCAGATTTATTTTGCCAGGGTAGCTGTTCACTCCAAGTTTTCCCCTATTTGCAGCCAAAACATCAGAGTGGAGAATTCATGATGAGTATCGCAAAAACAAAGAGTGGGCTTGGGACAGGCAGCCGTTCTCGATGTCTTGCTGCTGTTGCCAGAGGAGGCATAAAGAGTGTCACCAGCACATAGTGACAGGTAAAGTAACCCCCAGCAGGACCTCCAGTGAAGAGGGAACATGTTTCACAGTTCGGTTTCCCACTTCCATATACACTGATAAGAGTGTGTTACCAGAACAAGTAGTTTTATCCCAGCTTTCTAAGGAGAATAGGCAGGAGTAGGTAATGCTTGAGAGTTGAGCTAGCAGGTTTCCAGCCTCAAATGCATGCTCCAGGTGAAAACAGTGACCTGCTTTTCAGATTTACATCTCTTTCAGTAGGCCCAGGGATGGTCTCAGACTAATGGCATTTTTTGGTTTCTATAATTTGAGAAAACCGAGTTTGAGTGATGTTGTGAAGAAAAAATCAATACACCTCCCATAAGAAGTAAAAACCACCATTGGCCCTTCTGTGCTTGTACTTTTTAAAAATGAAAGTCAAGCTGATTAGAATAGGTTTACTCCAGCTGAAGAATACGGTTCAGAGTTTGGATGTGAAGACTGTCTTCATTTGACAGGCAGTTGGAAGGGTACCCATGCTTCAGTAAAGCACTGCTGATTTCTGACAGACAGTAGTATGCATAAGCCTAAGTTTACTTTTCTCTTTTAATTACATGAGCAGTAGTCATGAATGGGAGCCTGAGCTTTATCTCCACTGACCTTAAAAATCCCCTGGAGGTTTATGACGAAACGAAACATATGTTTTCTGGTGATTTCTGGACAGTGGGGAAACACAAAACCCACTTGTTCTAGTTTTGATTTTTTTGCAGGAAACAATCTGATACACCATCGGATCTTCCACATTATTGCAGGAGAATTTGGAAGTTCTCCACGGAGTTCCTGTGACATACATGGGATTTGGCAGTTGCATGCAGATACTCGCATCGGGATTTCACACATCACAGCCTTTCCCCTGAATATCTGCACGAGTGAAAAAAAACACATAAACAGTAATTCTGGCTCTTGCCAGATCATCTTAATAGTTGAATTATTGTAATGAATGAAATGTATGTCTACACCTCGGTCACATTAATGACTCTATAGTAGTGTAGACATACATAAACTAGCTTTTAATTGACAGCTTGATTATCGGTTTAGCCACAGCAACACAGAGCTCTGGCTCTGTCCAGATTTTGTTGTGTAGCAATGCCTCAGTGCTTACTCCAGTTTCAGACCTGAAGGAAGGGACCAGTGATAGCCTACATATAGACTTCCTAAAGAGTCTTTGCAGTGCACTCGTTACACCCACGCTGAATGCATGGATGGGAATGGATGGTCAGACTGCTGCCTGAAGGTCATCGTGGCTGCTGCGAGCCCAGCTGGAAGCCAGAGCTCCTAGTGAGCATCCTGGATGTATCAGCAGAATAAATTCTCACCAAGGGATAGGATGGAAAATGGTGGACAAGCACATGAATACAGGGAGAAATACATCTACGTGAATGTGCTCTGAGGGAACTAATTTTGCCTTTCACCCCAACTATTAGGTCACTGCAAGGTAGAGAGCTAAAGTGGTTTTGATGTAGTCTTCTACAATTAGTATTCCTTTCTTTTTTCTTTTTCCTATGGGTTTTGTATTGTTTCCCTCTTCTTTCCTCTTTCTCTCATACACTGTCTTCACATCCATGTCTTTTTTTTCACACTTCTTTTCCCTAAGGCTTTCACTATGCTTCATCCCAGTTCTTCCCGATATAGCTATGCAGATTTACAACCCCTTTCGTTTCCCGTGACACTGCTTACATTCACAGGGCAAAAATCAGCCTTTTCTCGCCAGGTTATGCAGCCATCCTCCCCAGCACTCCTGAATGACTCTAGACTGCCATTCCCTTGAGGACTAAACTAGATTGGGATTTATTAAATCCTTAGCCCCCTGTTTGAATGACATACGGCCTCAGGCAGTGGGCACTAAGGTGAATGCACACTGCTTCTTTGTAAAGGCACAGTAAACCCTGCTACAGAGTGCACCACCCCAGGCATTCCTAAACTATCTTGTCCTGTGTCAGCAAGATGCCTTAAGAACTCTCTATAGAGCTTTCATTGCTCCATTCGCCCTCTGCTCCCACCCTGTGCATTTCAATACAGTAAGGAAAGGATTTCATCCTTAATTGAAATTCCTTTCATCAGCCCAGATATAGACTGAACAAAGCTACTGACATGAAAAAGCAGTCGAGAACACATCTTTAAAATGTCAATTTGCCAGTGACAAGCATAAAGTGCAGTCACTGCAAATCAAGACTCTACACCCTCACTGCTGCTACTTCCTCCCCCCTCCACTACCCCTCCCATAGGTTTTGATGTTTGTACATCTTTGTTTTCCATTCCACATTCTTCTCATACTGTATTCACAGCAAATCTGAGGATAGCTTGGTCTTGATTAAATTCCTGCAAACCTTAGAGAAAGCTCTTTTAAACCCTGAATAGTGTCATTTATCTTAGACTCATACTTCTGAAGAAATCAACCATTCAAGCTCTGTGGGTTATCTTTTCCTTTTTTTATTCATTCTGGTAAAGTAATTGATGCACTTTTGTCCATATAGACCTGTAAGTTTAATGCTACGTGGGTTTACGTGGCAGGAAATTGCTACAGTCTTGCTCGGCTGCAGAAAGAGAAGTAAGAAATGAAAGTTCTTTCCACTGGCACAATGTAGGGAAGGATACACCCAACAGAAAAAACATAAGTATGGGCCATCTACTGAAAGCTATATTTAGCTCGCTTACCCTGGGTGATTAATTTAGGTGTTACATCTTAAAGTCTTGGGTATACAGAGACCAGGGTCTGGCACCCTGGCACCTTGCATGATCGGAAACATCCACCACCCTTTTGAGCTTCAAGGCCATGCTAAGCTCAGGACCAGCTTCAGCTATCTGCAAAGGAGGCTGCTGTGTCCGACTGCCAGGGCTGGATGAAAAGCCACAGCCCCGGAGCCTGCTTTGTTTATGGCAGCATCTTGGAAAGGAACACGGTGTGCTGCTGCCAACAGGGAGGCCGGTCTCCGTAGGGTGGAGGACCTGTCATGTCCCAGGCGTAGCAGTTACTGCCCTGACTCTCCCTTCCTCCTGGCAGCAGAAGCAGCAGCAGAGCCAGCCCTTGGGGGCTCGGTGTCTGGCTCTCCTTCCTTGCTCCATCCCTTCCCTCTACTCTCTGCTTGCTCTGCCAGCAGTGGTTCAGCATTAGCCTGGCACCAGTTTTCTGGGGGCAGCAACAGTAAATTTTATATACCTGAGAAACCTTGGAACTGGTTCTATGTTTCTAAAGAGCTGTTCACTTTAAAAAACTTATCGACACCTCTTTATTACTCCTAAGTAGTGCCTACAGTTTTAGCTGTCAAGCTAAGAAGAAACAGATCAAAAGCTGAAATCTAATTATACAGCTAAGGAAAAGTAAGTGGGAGAATACATGGAAACAATGAGACACTGCTGGTCAAAGTGCATAATGAAGGTATCACTTTCAAATCTTGATCCCCTACCAGCTTTGGCTGCACTGCGGGTTCTTTCCTGAGGCCTCTCTAACACATCCCCAACATGTGATGCCCTTTTTGTATTAACCACACTGGCTAATGCTGTGCCTGTAACTAACACATCCCATAGAGCATTCCTGACTTCATTGACAAGGTTTTCACCGTGTGTCCTCACACAACCCTTCCTCTTCTCACCAGCACACGAGCGATAAACATCTCCAGTGAGCTCTCGATGCCACCATCTGTTGCCCATGCATTGTCTTTTTCAGATGCACCACTACGTCTGCTTCTCTTGTGTTTGGGAGGATCCTCTTCCATCCCCAGAGCAAATTAATTTTTCTCTTTCGAATCCTTCCTTCAAGCACACTTATGCCCAGAAAGTACAAAGAACTTGTCAGCGAGTTGGCTGATGAGAACACAGCCAAGCGTGCTGATTAATAGCGCTTCATTATTTTCCGTCCACCTCAGTTTGGTAGACTCCAGTGCGATCTCTACCCTTGCGCTTGGACTGGGGATGGACATAGCCTTTCAGTGTGGCTCCTGCTTTGACACATTCTACAACAGGGCTGCGATACACAGATACTAACTTATGTGAGCAGCAAGAAATAATATTTGCCCTCTTCATGCACTGTTTGTCCAGGAAATAAGCAAAACTGCATTGAGGAACTTCCTAGTCTGAAGGTGGTGTTTGTAACCAGTCCTGCAATCAGACGATGGTTGCACGTGTGCAGGTATTAGATGTGGACTGTTTATCCAGCTGTAAGTCACACGGTTCAGAAGCGGCAGCAGGAAGTCAGGCATGGTTAATGTTTAAGATACATAATCTTCACAGTGCTGCTGCCAGGTGTCTTCTTTGGCTCCAATCTCCCTGTCTTCTCGCCTATTCTTTTGTCTATCTAGTGTTCAGGAAAAGGAAGTGGAGTGCGAAGTGCTCTGCCCTTGTAAGAGGCATGGTGAGACTCCAGGGCATGGTGGAAATAATCAAGACATAACCAACCACTGTGTGCTCTATTTGTTATATTTACCTTTTTGGTAACTATTTGAAGATTTTCCCTGTGTATTCTTTCTGGGTCCATCAACAGTTAAGTAAAGGCTGATAGTAAAAGCCTTACAGACACACATTTTCCTGTGGGTTACCTCCCAACTCTTAGTGGGCTTGACAATTTGTTTATTATTACATGCTTGTATATTCTGCCCTTGCACACCATATATTAACATTTAGTGAAGAAGCAGGGTGCTTCACTGAGTCTTAGTGTCATGTTAGTTACAAGGCACAGCAGTAGGGACATCTTTATTTACAGATCATTAAAAAGATGAGTTCTGCGGTAATAGAACAAGCAGATATACTTGTTTTTCTTGAGCATTTTCAGAGTATTTGGTCAAGTGAAAACTATGCACATGACTGCTGGCTGCAAAATGAAAAGGAGAAGAAAGAGCAGAGGGAAGTATGGAGTGGAGGGAAAAGAGAGATGAAACGAGAGGGACCACTGGACTGAAGCAGTAATACCAAGGAGAACACACAGAGGTGAGATCCAAAACAGCCATTCTTCAAGTAGAAATTTTAGATGTTAAGTATGAGAAATATTGTCACGCTCCCTAACCATTGTCTTTCTGTTCCCACTGTAGTTGAGTACCTGGATACAATGATGTCAGAAAATTTGCACATCCTGGAAACATCATCATCCTGGGGAAAGGGTCAAATCTTTAGCAAAAGTGGTGGCTGAAGGAAGGGAGGAAGGAGCAAACTATGAGGAACCAAAGCTATCTGTGGTGGTGGAAGTCACCAGCATGGTTGTTTGGCAGGCTATTGTAATGAGGTCAGCTCCAAGACTTGTCTAAAATGTCAGGAGAACAAACCAAGCTCTGGGCAGCGCGGGGACAGGATGTGTGTGAGGCACGAAGCTGTCTGTGCCTGACCTTCCACAGCCACCCTCCAGCAAGCTGCAACACAACCCACCAGGACTACCGTGGATGCTGGAAGGTTAGAGATGTGGCTGCCACTGAAGCAAGGGCACAAATGGATGGATAAAAACTCTCTTAATTTTCACTCTTAAGCACTTGTGCATTACAGGTCTCTTGACAACTCGGGATACAGGATACACACTAAATGAGTTCTAATTTTAAGTCCTGATTGCTTTACTTTCTTGAGCTACAAACTGATGGACATCATGTTTTCAGCTTGCCATGATGATAGCAGTATTCAGGAACTCCTTTTTCTTAATTCCCCATCCTCATCCAGCATGATTTCCATTTCAGTCACTCCCTCTTGTTCCTTTCTCCATTTTGTCCTGCAAGACTTTGGCAAATGTTATCTTTCCTGAGGAGGCACCCACTGTGCAGGAACTATTTTATTGTACGAGAGATGGACTGAGATTAACGTAAACTGCAGAGAGCATAGAATGAGAATAACGAAGCAACTCTAATAAGGTTTGCACAGCCCAGTTCACTTAAGGAGCAAATTTCATTATGCTTCCCCTTGGATTCAAAGGGGATGCTTTAATCTCACTACTATAAACATGACCTAAGAAAGGACCAGGGTGGAGCATGGGAAATATTGTCCTTTTAATTGTCTATTCTTTGGAGTAGCAATCTACTTATGATATAACAGCCTTTGCTGTCTGGCTCCAGGCAAGTCGTACTGCCTTTGAGAGGGCTCTGAGAAACGGTACTTGCAGTTGGTGCTCTGTGCCCAAATTCCAGCTCTTACCTTGGTTTCAGTGTGCGTGCAGTGAGAGGGACGCATAGCGGCAGCACCAGACAGCCTTTTCTCACATCTCATCAGCCAAATCACTTCTCAAGGTATATCTAGGGTTTTCTCAGGGTTGTATCAGCCTTCCCCCAGAATATCAATAATGCCTCTTGTAACAGCGTAGGTGGAGCTTGAGGCTGTTTGTGATCCCCAGGGAATTTCACTGGGTTCCTCATCTATCTATTCTGTATTTTCTTTATCCAAATTTTTCTATCACATCCTACAGAGTAGGAGTCCCTTTCATCACTTCATCAGATGTCTGAACAGCCCCTACGCAGTGCACGTTGGCTGTCTCTGCCACCTGAAGGCACCCAGCGTCAATAGATGGGACATGCTTCGTTACCCTGCCCCATCTCCGGGCCCTGCCGCCCTCCCAGCGGGACATGCCTGGGACACGTGTAATAAACGGGGTATTCTCCATCCTCTGGAGGCAACAGTCTGTCCATGCCAGAGGCCACGCTTTCAAGCTGGTTAGAGATACATAGCCGTCATTATCGCCCTTAACAATCAGCGTAGATACAATTATTGCTGGCTGAATTTAGGATTTCTAAAATTCCCATTGTTAGAAAAGCCAAAGGAAAGATTGATGTGGATGGGGGTTGGTCCTACTTCTGACATTCCAAAGACAAAGGAAGATCACGCATGACTGACTCTTTTGTATACAGGTTTTGAACTAACTTTCTCAAGAGTTGGCAAATGTTCCCACTGAAAGAGAAGCTTGTCTCAGGCT
Organism: Aramus guarauna; assembly: GCA_013400195.1. NCBI lineage: Eukaryota > Metazoa > Chordata > Aves > Gruiformes > Aramidae > Aramus > Aramus guarauna. The sequence continues at coordinate 3,193,248 of VXBL01000838.1, read as the reverse complement.
CGTCACTAATGAAATGACCTCAGCTCAATGTTCCCGGGTTTTCGGAACTTTGTTCCTCCTAGGCACGAAGTCAGGTCAGGGACATGCATGAGCAGAGCCCCGTGAAGGGGTGGGTGCCCGTGGGTCCCTGAAGTCAGGCACCGGCTGGATGTACATGACTTACACAAGAAGTACAGCTGCACAGGCAGAATTTTCCTTGTATTTTTCACTCGGGCTGGTGATAGCTAACGTTGCATTACAGGTTCTTTTCAGGAAGCACAGAATGTTACACGTAATATGGCCCATTGTCTTGTGCCCGCAATCTTGTTTTGTGCTCTCTGGGTTGACAGATGTCTTGGAGACGCAGCACCACGACCCCTGATTCATGGGTTCTGCCGTATGCCCTCAGTGATTTCTTACTGCATTCATTGATGTATTTGGGATATGGGTTATCAGCCTGATTTTCTACGGAAATGAGGCTTCTGCCAGTTGCACGGCATCTCGAAGCTCTGTGTGGGATCTCCTGAAACTGCTGACCAGTTTGAGCCACATCTCACACAGACACAGCGGCCTCCGTAACTTCCACCAGCACGTCCGACGCCAGGGGAGCGGAGCTCGGGATGCTCCAGCTCCACGCACGTTTCTGCACGGCTACACCGGCAATTCTCTGGGAGCCGGACCCAAGGCCGCCGCGCACCCCTCACCCCGACCAGCCTGCCAGCCTGCTGCGAGCGGGACAGCCGCCCGGGACCGGCCCCTGGGCCCGCCGTGCCCCGCTCTGAGGGAAGACCGCGGCCTCCGCGGCAAACAGCCCTTTTCTCAGGGTGACCCCAGCACGCCGGGGCCGGAGGACTCGGCAGCGGCGCCAGAGGACGCCGGGCGCTGCGGGAGGTCGGAGGGGCCGCCCCGGGGAGGGCAAAGCAGCGCCGGCAGCGAAGCCCGGGAGGCCCCGCACCCCCCGCCGCGCTCCCCGCGGGCGCCCCGCCTGCCCCCGGCCCCGCCGCGCATGCGCGAAAGGTGGGCGGTCGAGGAGCGGGCGCCAGCGCTCCCGCCGCACGTGACCGCGGCACGGTGGCGGGGGGGGCTCCCTTAAAGGGCNCCCTCCTCCTCCTCCTCTTTCTCCCGCTGCCGCTCGGACGCCGCCTGGGCCGGGGGCGGTAGCGCTGAGGGAGGCCCCTTGCCGCCTTGCGGGGGCCGGGCGTCCCCGGGGGCCGGGGCCGGTAGCGGGGTGGGGCCGGGCAGGCGCCGGGGGCCGCGTGTGGTGCCGTGAGGGGGAAGGGCCCTCGCCAGCTCTGGCTGCATGTTCCTGGGGGGGGCCGGCTCCGGCGCGGGGGGCCTCTGCTTTTAGTGCTGGAGTGCCGCGCCGGGCCGTGGGATCGGGGCATTCGTTGTATAAATGTGTACCTGGGATTTGTGTCCTTTGAGGGGATCTAGGGTGGCGGTTTAGAGGGTCGCGTTTACTGTAGCAGTAGTTGTGGGGGGTTTAAGGGCTGGCTGTACTCCGTTTATATTTTGTGGGGTTGTTTTGTTGTTGGGAGTTTTTTGTAAGCACGTTTTCAGGCTTTGAAGAGCTGCACTCTTCTTGCTGAACTGCAGTTCCCCCCGAGGTTGTAATTGTTTGCCCGTTGGAGGGCAGCTGGTAGCCTTGCGGGAAGGCGCGCAGGCTGCGTTGGAGGAGGGCGAGCTGTGGGTCGGTTCGGTTGGACTTCTTTCCAGTAGAGGTTAGTTTTTTCTCCGGTGTCTCTGATGCCAGAACAAGGCCCCAGAATGAACGGTTTCTCTCTGGGCGAGCTCTGCTGGCTGTTCTGCTGCCCGCCTTGCCCCAGCCGCATCGCTGCCAAGCTGGCCTTCCTGCCCCCGGAGCCCACCTATACCGTGCTGCAGCCCGAGCAGCAGCAGGAGGCTGGGGCGGCAGCCGGGGCAGGGACCCCGACGGGATCGGGCACCTGCAGTCTGCACTTGAGCGAGCGGGCGGACTGGCAGTATTCGCAGCGGGAACTGGATGCCGTGGAAGTGTTCTTCTCCCGCACGGCTCGAGATAACAGGCTGGGCTGCATGTTCGTACGTTGTGCCCCCACTGGCCGGTACACGCTGCTCTTCTCACATGGTAATGCTGTGGACCTGGGCCAGATGTGCAGCTTCTATATTGGCCTTGGCTCCCGCATCAACTGCAACGTCTTCTCTTATGACTACTCTGGCTATGGGGTGAGCACCGGCAAGCCCTCTGAGAAAAACCTGTACGCAGACATTGATGCAGCCTGGCAGGCCCTCAGGACAAGGTAAATGGTTATGGGGGACGAGGTATTTCTGTATCTCCATTTAATCCTAATAAGTCCAGTGTCTGCACAGTTAACCTGCTGAGAGGTGGGGAGGAAGGGTTTGTAGATGGTTTGAGTTATTTCAATGACCTCACCAGATGTGCCATCAACAGCCACAGTGCAATTTGGTGGATGGCTTCATTTGTTAAAAGAATGCATAAGCCTTCATCCTTGGGCTTTTTCTAGGTTTAGGGGTTCCGTCAGCTGTTTTATACGTTACCCGTTGCTTCGTCATTGAAAAGCTCCATCTTGAGCAGGAAGTACAGCACTGGTTGCAGTTTGAGCTTGCAGAGTGCAAAAAAAACTTTTGTTTGAGACTTACCCACCACTGCCTATGCTTAGAGGTAACCCAGGTGAATTTGGCAGTAGCCTAGGCTAGTGCTTACCAAGAAACTGCTGGTGTTCTGTGGTCCATCTGGGGTTTCACACAAGCTTGTGTGACATGGACGTCTTTCTCTTTTTGGCAACCAAACAACTGTTCTCAAATTTGATAAGGTAGTGGAGCGGAAGGAGAAGGCATTAACAGGTGGAAGTAGAGCTGGGGATCCTGCCAGGAGGAGATGCCGAAGTAGGTAGCATCCAAAGGCATGAAGCACTAATGAGAAGACTCTGGCAAGGCAGCATGGCCAGTAGCAACAGGGAGCTCTTGGCTTCTAGGAAATTCTGAGCAGAGCTGCTGCCTCTGGCTCCTTGCTACAACTGATTGTCATCCCTGGGCCTCTGTTGCTTCTTCCGTCCACCCAAACAATGAGCTGCTTCTGCTGTTGCACAAGTGATTCTTAAAAGTAGGACCTTGCAGAACGTATCCTGAATGGGAGAGCTTTAAAAAGCTTAAATTCTTGCAGTAGGACAAGAGAAAAGAACAATGAACGCTTTCTGTCCTGGCTCTGGAGTTGTGTAGATGAACTTGGCTTAGGTGAAATGAGTATTTAATGTCTTGGGGATACGTGCCAGCTTCAAAAATAGTGACAGGAGTTGTTACTAATTTAGATAATTGGCTTTTCAAGGATCTGGGGATTGGTCAGTTGTGGAGTCCAAATGGCTTTTGACATTGGTTTGCCCAAATCAGGTTAAGAGCATGGGGAGAAAGGTGTAGGGGGAAGGTACCCTTTCATAGCACATGTTCTGTTTGTTTGGTGAGTGAACCGGATTCTGGGTTTATTTTTCAGGGCTCAAAAGAAAAAAAAAAAAAAGTTGCTTGAATATAAATATTAGGGTTTTATGTAAAGAAGTAATTTTCATATGCTGTATGCAGAATAAATTATTAAATGCCACTGATATGCATATGGATTATGTAAATAAAGTTTAAGGGAGGAAAAGTGTTATGGGTAAGCCAAGCCTAGTTAATGTTTGTCCTTCACTTTTCTCTCTGTTTCTCTTAATGTTTAGTTGATGATATTTTTTTTGTGAAAGCCTTCTAGAGCTCTGAAAAAGTACTTTCACATCTTCCTGGAAGTACTCCTGTTTGACAGGCATTTAGCACGTGTTTAAGAATCTACATAGATCCAGAAACAAGGGGTTCTGTCACTTAAATCTTTTGAGAAGCCTGACTCAGTAGGTGATGCCAACACGTGCCCAGCTTGCCCTGAGAGGATTGCGCTCTTTCTGTTAAAGTGTGACCGGAGGAAGTTTATAGTTTTATATTGGAGACCTTTCTGTAGTTTATGCAAGATCTAGGTACTCTTTTTCTCCTTAAATTGAGACGTTGAAATTTGCCAACTCTTCAACTTTGCCATGTTTGCAAGTTCTTCATCTTAGTGCTACCTTGAGAATACTGTCAGAGTAGTTGTGTTATCATCAGTTAGGTTTTTTGGAGCCAAAGGAAATATTATGGTATTTTAGGTGCCCAGCAAAAAACCTGGTTACTGTAAAATGTAAGCTTAAAAAAAAAAAATTCATCAATTCTGTCTATTAACTGGTAACTGTCTTCATGACAGGTATGTGCCAAAACAATAGTCTTTCTGCTGAGGAATTCTCTGGGCAGTAGTGTGAACTTTGTGAGTCTGGTCATTTGTATCACTTTTTAATAAGTCCAAGTGGCTCACAATTAAGTAAAATATTCTACTGTAAAAATATAAGTCTGCATCTTGAGGTGAAATGTCATATTATGACATTTCCATTGGTAGCTTCCAAGAGTTTGTGTGTATTTTCATTCTTAATGTAAATTCCTAACGTTTGGCCTCTAGTCATCTGGTAGGGAACTGTAATGCGAAGTTAAAAGTGAAGACTTAAAATAGGCAAGGTTCACTCTGCCATCACAAGCATTTAGTCATCTGTGAGAAGCTGTTGCTCTTCTAATTCCACCAGACGTTCCACCTGGAAGCAGAAAGGAATCATTCAAATGTTGGAAGTATGGGGTTGTTTTTTTTTTTTAAATTGTGCCTAGGAAGTACCACTGATACTTAGCAAACATTAATTAATCAGTGTATTTTGAAAGTTGCCTTGAGTAAGGTGGGAATTAACCCTACACTTGGATGAAACAGATTGCTGCCAAATTTTAGAAATGGTGATGAGCTTGCTGTGGTTGCAAACATGGCTGCAAATTTTGACTGTACTTTGTTAAGGAATTGAAATGAGGATCTTGCTATCACATACACACTTGGTATCAAACCTTACATAACAAATGATTATAAAACTATCTTGTAAACAATGGATGAAAAATAAAATCATCAAGGGTTTTTTTAATTTGATTATCAGCCTGTCTTTGGAGGCTCAGTGTCAACTATTCTCCATTATTCTGGTCTTTGTAAAGAGTAACTTATTTTCCTTAATTCTAACTAAATGAGTATCTCTCCTCATGAATACAGTATACTCCTAAATGGTAATTTTTACTAATTATTAAGTTTGAATGCTAAACTGTCTTTCAGTGCAGTTAAAGATGTTGACATATAATTTTATTCCCTTGAAATGAATTTTTATAGATATTCATTCAGAGGTCTGACTCTAGCGTTGGTTGCTCTAGTTCCAATATCAAGTACTAATCAGTAATTAATTTGGGCTTTTTTATGTATTTATTTCCACTTGATTAACAAATTTCCATCTGGTATCTCAGGGTGTCTCAAAAAGAATCTTCTGTTTCGTTGCTTCAGATGACAGTTTTTGTGAGCGTTTTATTTTAGGCAGGTTGGTCTAGTTTTGTTCTGTTTGTTCCAGAACCAGGTTGAAGAGGAGCTCTATTGGACTCTGTCTTTCATGGTCTCTGTGGTTTTAAGTTGCTGGTTTCTACTGAAATGCGATTAACTCTTATCCTAATATCTGATTGACTTAGTGCAACATCTGCACAGAATGACTTGATTGTTGTCCTCCCCCCCCCTTTCCTGAATTCCACATGGGAAGGTTGAACTTTCTAACACTTTTACATTAAGACAATGTACAGTACTTAAAAACAGGATACACATATTTTGGGTACAGCGCTTAAGCACAAAACCATGGCTGCCTTGTTGATTGCATGCTATTTATATTAAAATAAATTTCTGTGGTCTCTAAAAATTTGGGGAAGATTTGTGAAATGTTTTAAAATCCCAGTTAAATGAAAGAAGGCACTGCTTCCCCACTCTCTGCTTCTGCAGTAGAGCATCAGAGGAGACCCTGTCGGTCAATCTTTTGGGTATTGAAAGGAGGGGAAGAAAATGTACTTAATAAATAGCTTAGAAGAGCTGTTCTTGTTGCATTTAACAAAGTATACCTTGATTTATTTTTTTTTCATGGTGCACAATATAAACTAGTATCTTCTGTTTCTATTTATCTCTATCAAGCTTTCTATTTAAGCTTGATAAATGATAAATGTTATTGTACATGTTTTGAGAATAAAGGATTTAAACGTTACGTTTAAGTTTGTCTTTAAGTCTGTAGGAGAGCATTGGTTCACTTCCATGTTTCCTTAAGCTTCTCAGTCAATATGGCATGGTGAAAGGAATTAAATTGTGAAATGGTATAGTAAAATGCAAGGGCTTTTGATCAATGAGCAGCAGATAGTTTGGAATGTTTAAGTAGTGTTTTTTAAACTCTTTCCTCAAATTTAATGTTAAAAACATCCCAAACCTTTTATTATATGGGAACTTTATTGGCGGTGCTGGTTATCAGTCTCTTCTCATTGTGGTTTCCTTTGCAGGAGTTGTTGGAAAAGTGTTAAGAGTTTTCATTTGAGTAAAATTAGGGAACACAGCTAATTGGATTAGACTAGAGTGATAACTGATCTTCTGAGGTTGTGTCAGTTTAGGTCGTCTCCATTCTGATTTGCTGAAGTGGTTACAGCTTTCTAGGTGAATAATAGCTTCAGGGGTTTTTTTACCTTGGTTTATCAAAATAGTTAATTTCTACTTCAATCTTCTTTGCAACAGAATCTTCTTTTGCTAGCACTGTGTTTCTGTGCGTGATCTACCCTGAGTACTTTAGATTGAATGCTTAGAGGTTTTAATAAAAAGTTACCAACTAAATTCCCGTCATGGCCAAAGGCAGTGCTTGGCAGAGTCGCTATAAACAGTCCTGGAGTAACAGGGTTCCCCTTGGTCCTGGTGCATCACCTGGAAGTTTTGTCTGTTGTCGACTTTGCTAGAGTATTTCCCACTGCAAGTGTTTGAATGATGTTGATACAGTGTCTGTTTAAAGAGACTGTTCTCTAGAACTGAACTTAGGTTACCTGCCGTCGTCAGTATTTCAAGAAAAAGATTGCATACAACTCTGCTCAAAAATAGAAGCACACAGAATAGTCTCCTCTCGTCTGTGTAGTGAGCAGAGATTAATTCAGATGGTGAGTGTCCCAGGGACAAATACCAACAACTGTTTAAAACAGGTGCTCTGATGTTTAAAGTTATTCAAAATGTTTACTGAGCTTTGGTGTTATATTACATAGTTACTTCAGTGACTAAACTAGTTTTGTTAAATATTTCCCTATTTCTGTCAGGACTGCAAGATCGAAGCTTGTTTTTTTTAAAAAAACCAAGTTTCACTCTCAAGAATGTTTTGCAACTAGTGTTATTTGGGAAAAGAAATGAGTTGCCAAAGAGCCTTTGGCTAACAATACTTGTTATCCTGGGTGTAGATAGTCCTGAAATTCAGCTGCTGAACTGGAGATGTTGGTTTACCCTGCTGTACAAAGGTTGTAGGACCTGGTTCTCAACGTCACCAGAGCATTGAACACAAAGGCTTCTAGAGGATCATGTTGTTAAATCCTACGTGCTGAAGTAACTAAAGATTTCTATCTGCTTTTAGTGGTGCTAAATTGCATGAAGTGTAGGAGAGAAAGGCAAGCTTTTTACCTTTCGTGCTCTGGATAGAGAAGTGTGTTACCTTTTGAGACTCAGCTGGTGGTTGTTAGAGGGTGGCTGTTTGACCTGTGCATGTTTCTGGTAGCACTTCAGATTTGTTCTTAACAGTGGAGTATGAGCTGGACTGCGTAAGCCTCTGGTTTTGCTCTGAAGCCAGGGTCAATCTCCAGTCCATAGCAATCTCAAAACCAAAAATCCGTCCAAAATTCAAGTTTTATCCTTCGTTGTTCTGCTGTCTTGGGGCGTTTGTAAGTGCTGGGCTAAGTTAACACTAGCTCGTTACTTGTGAACATAAAGCAAAAAGAATGAAGAAAAAAAATCAGCAGTTCTATGCAGGACTGTAGATACCTGTGGGTATAGGTGGAGAAGACTTCAAGCTACCAAAGTGGATTATCTACCAGCAGCTGGTTTTGTGGGGAAAACTGATGCTTCTTGAGCACATGGATATTTATATTTCCATGTTGAATGAAGAAAACGGGTTCTTTTGGTTTTCTGGATTTTTTTTGGTCCTGTGATGCTTCGTCACGTGGAGATAGACTAGTACAAAGGCAGTGCTGAGCAATTAGCTGTTTGGAGCCTAACTTCTGTAGCACATGTCTGAATTTCGTATTTTGGACAATGTCATAGTAACTTTTAAACCCTGCCCCAAAAATGCCTCTAAGCAAAACATTGAGAAATTAGTTACTCAGTTGGATTCTCTGTTGGCTTTAAAGACAGCAGTCTCAAAATTATGTAGCACTAATAAATTAAATGAACAAATAACATAGCCTTTTTTCCTAAAGCCAGTAATAAATTTAATTAATAACTAACACTCCCTTCTGCCCCCTCACAAATATAAAGCAATTATAAGGCTGCATTGGAAGCAGTTGAAATGAATCACAAAATAAGCTGTGAATATGTTGTACCTAACATGCTTGTGCACATACAGGCTTGCTTTTGCCAATTAGCCCCTAAAAAGCGCAGAAATCTTTCTCTTTTGATGAGGACGTAGTTTCAGTTGCCACTGCACTTCAGAGAAGTTGAAGGCACTTATGAGGGGTTCCTTGCGTTTTCTTGAATCTAGCAAAGGCACATCTTTACAATTTTTGAACACTGGTGGCTCTTAAGTGTCTCTTCATGTTCATTTCAGTATATGTCGTCTGTTTATATTGATAAGAAATAGAAATAATTCAGAATTGGGTTTTGTCTAACTCCAAAAACTTGAGTTTGTATGGGCTAAAATACAGTAGGTGGACAAACCTCTTGTATCTGTAAGAGTCGGTGCATAGCGGGTAACTGAGATCGCTAGAGACTGGTACTTGCGAGTTGAACAAGCAGTTTCAGTGACCCATTCGCTATGACTTCATCTTGACTGTCCTGCTTTCCAGTTTTTAGATGCATGACTTAGGCTGAGCATGCAAGATCAGTGTGACATCTGATGATGAAGCTGAATTTCATTCCTGCTCTCAAACTGTTTTGTTAGTATGGGTTTTTTTAATGTGTTAGGTTTTGTGAGCAGTGGAAGTATTGTAAACCCAGGAAAGGCTGTATGAACACAGAAGCATAAAGGTGCTTTTAATAGAAGACTAGGAATGTCGAATAGGATGAGTAGTGCGTGGCGTCAGCTTGAGGACTGAGGAGCATCTTTGCACTCTTTATTCCAATGGCTAATTTGAGAAAAATGGGTTATTGTGGCATCTTTGCACATGAAGCTTTGCTACCTACAAATAATCTCAGAAAGGTGCAAACATAGGCCAGTTGTATAATGACAGTGTTATGCTGACATTATCTATATCCATATCTTTATTCTAATTTTTTTAACCACGATGTCAGCTTTACAGAACAAAGCTTCTCCTGTTGGCATTAAACATTGTGGTTGGATTTGGTGACCCTGAGACCAACTAACACAAAGACACAAAACTGTGCTAAACAGTAGGATCCGGTTCAATGCCTACCCACCTTCCCGCTGTTGGTTTCATGTCTCCTGATGAACACATGCACATCTTTGGGAAAATCCCTACAATCCTGAAATAAATCTGTAACATCTCAACTTTCAAAAAGGGGAATTCCACGTGGGTTCACAAATGAAGAATGATGTTGATGTGGAAGATGAGGTTTTAAGTTAGTACACTTGCCTCAAAAGTCCAGAGGGAAACATTTAAATTAGAGGTAATCTCAAAGTATTGTCTCTGTTCTTCTTGTATTGCACATTTGCTAGAAAATCATCATGTATGCTTTTCCTGACAGTAATACTATTTATTGGTACAGTCTCTTGAAATTCTTTCTAGGTACACCTTTCAAGATGAAAATACTTTTTTTTTTTTTAAACTGTTAATTTGAAGTTAATTGTTGGTTTAGACAGTTTTGGGTATGATTTTAGGAAGATTTGTGTTACTGTGCCTGATTAAAGAATCCTGCTTACATACAGAAATGTTACTTTGACTCTTGTGAGCCTTGTTTATCAGCCAAGGCATGCTGCTGAAACAAGCTGTGTCTGGCAAATAACCCTTCTCAAGGCATGCAGTGTCAGCTAGTAGCTCAAAGACTTTTTTTTTTTTTTAACAGGATGCTGCCAAATTTCTTAAGATCTCAGTATCTTAGAACAGTTAAATTTAACTTTGTGACGTGGCATGGCCACTTTTTTGTGTGTGCAGCAAATGAACAACTATGGAGTAATGAATAATGAGATCCAACAAATCTGAAAATTCTGAGACCAACATGTTTTTCATGAAAGCACCCTTTAAATAGTATGGCTTGAAATGCTTCTCTTTAAATAAGGTTGTTTTAGAAGGGTTTTGCTCAGATGATAGCATCTTTCTGGACATTCTTCCTCTCTGCTGAAATTTAGTTAGCTTTGCTTTGGATGTTCTCATAGATCTTGGAAAGTGGTGTTCAGTATCAGCAAAGAAGCAAAACCAGCTATATATATATTTTTTTTTCCAATGTACAGATAAACTGAGAAGGTTCAGATTATTTTATCATTATTCCATTAATCTTAATGGCTATTTGTAATAAATTAAGGCACTTTGTCTTAACTGTTATACTATACAATAAATTGCAAGCCTTAATAATATGCAAAATAAGAGAAGCCAACAGTAATAGGGAGGTAGACTTCTGTTAAGCATTTTGCAGCCAAAATAGTATGTGGAATGACCTGCACTTTAAAGGAGATCTTGAGTAGTTAACTTGCCGCCTTAAGCATTGGACTGATTTGTTTGTACAGGTCTTAATCTTTGTCCCATCTCTGTTTAGTCTTTCCCAACATCTGATGAATTTATTTAAGTAGGATGTTGGCTGTATGACAGCTCGGGAAAAGTGGCATCTTTCAAGAAAATGGTCTGGTTTTGAAGCATGTTCTCTGGGGCAGACTTACACTAGTTGTCTTCCGCATGCTGTTTGTTCTTTATAGCTTCACTTCTCACAAAAGTGAGTGTGTGTTTTGGTGTGTTGTGGTGTTTGGGGTTTTTCTTTAATTGAAGTAGCTAATTCGGTATAATATTTATTTTGGAGGTGTTCCCTGGACAATTCTTACCTTCAGGCAGCTGGTCAAGGGCCAGTCATTCTCCTCCTTCCTCTAAGACTGGAATGTACCTCAACTTGCATATTAAATTGTATTACACATTCTCTTCATGATATCTTTTGTTGTTCCCGACTGTAAAAAGCTTGTCTATTTTACTAGTAAAGCCTGGTTTTTAATGTATGTTAATAATACTACAGAAAAAATTAGTGGTTCAGTCTGGGTATGAGCATCTTATCAAGTTTAACTGTACAAGTACCGGCGTTGTAGGAAGAGGTGGGGTAGTGTTTCAGCAATGGTTTTGCTATTTTTATGCATACTCGTTCATGAACATGTAACCTTTGCCTCAGACTGGTTAATAATTAGACTGTGACTTAGCATATATTGCAGGCGTCTCCTGGTGCAAGAAACACCCTTTGACAAGTCAGTGCAGTACTTTAAGATACTAAGTTGTGTGTTAACCTTAAGCCTGACCAGTAGGCCTAAAAGAATTTGACTTTTGCTGAATCTCTGCCAGCTTCCAAACTTACGTTTCTCTGATACAGAAACCTTCTGGCCTCTCCCATGAGCTCTTGCTAATTGTTCACGTAATGTGATGTTCACTTCTAAAGCCCCCTGTGCATAAAACCAGTACAACTTGTTCTTGAAATTTGTACTAAAAATTAATCTGATAATGCGGAAACTACTGTCTGTGAAGGAATACAGGCACAAATATAGTTGTCTTTTTAAAAAAAAGAAATTATTGTAATTTGTATTTGATTGAACAAAGGACGAAGATGACAGAATGTACTTGAATATAGCTGAGTTCTGAATTCTTTATGTTAAAGCTAAGATTGTCATAAATCCTTAATGTTTATCCAGTTTTGTAGAGGGCAAGAGGGTTGTAAAGTTTCCTTGGTTTATTGAGTTCTTTTCTATCCTCTATTATTCTGCTGAGACTAAACAAGCTGACGCCAAATACACTACCCTTCCAACTTGGTTGCCCTTCTGTCAAAGCTCATCTAAGATCTGTAGACCATTTTGTGTAGAGCATTAAACAGACACTATTGATATAAATAGGATCTGGCATCTTCCAATTATTTCAGGAAATTACCCTTTCCATCCAAAAATCCACATTAATAATATTCGTAATGAGGAATATCAAACCTAAGGATCTTGGATGTTTCTTACCTGGATGTAGTTCTAAACTTGTTGCATTTCAACAGCAGGAGAAACTGGACCAAAGATTATTAGTCTCTTTGGTTGGACATTCACAGCAATTTCCTATTTTTCTTTTTTTATTATGAAGTGAGAATTAATTTGAATAAAGGAAGCATTGTTAGCTTAAACTTAGTTTATTTTGTTACTGGGATTTTGAGGAGGAGAAGAGTGACTTGATTTAGAAAGTATTGCTTGTCATTTGTAACTCTTTTTCTTCCTTCCACTATTCCCAGTGCTTCTGGGCAATAATCTAGAACTATGAATTCTACAGTGAAGAGCAGGAAAGAGCATGAGACTTCCTTTTTAAATGTTTGGGTGGGTTTTTTTGGTGTGGGTTTGTTTTTGTTTGTTTTTTTTTTTAATTCTCATTAAATAGTTCTGGTTTGCCTCTGTCTTGGAAGCTTTGGGTGCTAAGAGAAAGGGAAACACTATTCACTTGTAAAGTGTAACTGTGTGGAGAGCTAAATATGAAAAATGTGTGTTGGGCAAGAACTCCACAGTAGCTTATAACTAAAGGTGCATGTGTCAGGAAACGAACTGCAGAAAACCTGTGTAGCCAAAACGTTACTGGCCAAATTGGCGTTTGGCCATAATGTAGACATTAATATACTTACTTTTCCAAGCACTGCACTGTTATCTCTTATTTCAAAAATAGAATCTCCAACAGTACAAGACTTTATGCTATGCTGGCTTATTGGTAGGCAGCTAAGTGCCAGTGTGGCACGTACTGGAATTGCTAATGTTTTTTTCCTGTATAACCAGTTGTTCTCTGGTGATACTGCAATCAAGTAGGGAGCCTGCTTGCTTTACAAGGACTGCATCATAGATAGAGGCAAATAAGATGCTGAATAGCGTCAGGAAGCTGCTTCTCTTTTCCCTTTTATTTTTACTTTTTTAGTTTCCTAAGATGCATCTGCAGGTCAGTTTCTACCTTTAGCATCAGCTGAAATAATGCACTTAAGTGATTACATTAACAGTTGTCCTTGATTCACTGCTAGGTACTTCTGCTACTTGAGGAGCAGCTAATTGGTAAGCATCCTTTGTTTTGAGGGGGGAAAAAATTGACTAGCAAGAAATTTTTCACCAAAAAGACTACAAAACCAGTTGGCCCCGTTGACTAGGTATATTGGCAGAAAACAAAGTATGCAAGTGGGCTGTTTGACCATTGTTAAAGCCTCTTGATTTGCACAATCTGGGTAAAATGTCTTTTACTCCATGGAAGCTCAGATCATGCCAAATGAGATAGCTGGATAAGCTGAGCAAGTACGTATGTCTCTGTTTCAGGACTGACTTTCTGATGTGAGTTTAAGAAAGTTGTAAGAGTGCTCTTCTAGATGCACGGAAGTACTGTTCCCATTTCTTAGATTAACATTTGTTGCTTTAAAATATGTAAAATTTACTGATACTCGATGGTTTTGCATATAATTAAATGCAATCATCTGTTTCTGTAATTTATTACTTTTTTGTGCTATGTTGTCAAGTTCCTAAAGAGCACCAGGCAGGTTTCCTGGGCACTTCAACTGAACAGAAGCGCACAGGAAAAACTTTGACTCTGTGCTAAATTTTATTGTTCTCATTTCTAAGTAGTATTTACTGGGAGAGGGGAGGAGGGATTTTGTCCTAGGTTTGTGATGATAAAGGCTTTGGCTAGGAAATTTGATTTTTAAGCTCTGAACTAGTTATCTGTGGTCTGCTGCTTTAGAACATCTGGTGCTGTTAATCCTGGTGATTGCTGTATATTTTTTTAATCATCTTAGCTTTATATTGACTGTTACTAGGGCCTGAACATTCAATGTGCTAAAAGTTTGTTGAAGGAACATGTATGAGAGGAAAATGAAGTGTAAAACAGTGCAGGTTAAATATTGGCTTGATAATGCATAGATTCTGTGCAGCAACAGATCTTTAATCCTGGTAGTGTCAAGTCAGCTCATCTTTGAGTGACAGGAATGGAAGAACTTGAGGATGCTTAGGAAGAGAGGAATTGATGAGTCTGATTTAAGTCAGAGTGCCAACATAAAAATGGCAGAGAATGAACACTGACGTTTTGCAGCATCTTTCTGAAGCAAGAAAATCTTTTCTAGTAGGAGATTGCTTTCATGAAATGACTGCCTTCTTCCATTTGGCAGTTATTGCTCTTGGTATATTTGTTAGAATATTTAACGAATCTAGCTGAAAATGGATAATTGAGAGAAGGCAGGAGAGACTCATCAAGAGAGTGGTGTTCTTCTGTGAGGCTGTGAATTTGCTACTTTGAAAGCAGATGCTTAAGTGCATACAGATTCACACTGTAATAAAGCTCAGTGTTTGGAGCAATTACAAAATTGGTATGTGTTTTCTCCACTTATCTGGGTGTGGGGGAAAAATAGAAGTTACAGTGTCACTTATCCAAGTAGGATTTCTTCCTATTTATGATTCATAAGACATGTCTGTGCATAGGAAATGCTGATTGTTTTGAGTTTTGAAGCAAAAGAAGATACTGCCTTTCTTCTTTAAATCTATGGAAATTATTAGAGTAACTCAAAGAAACATGAAATATTTCCAGAGAATTAAAGAGGACTATCCAAGCAGGATGTGTGGTCTCCCGGATAACACAGGCCATGACACTTAACTTGGCTTCTGCATTGAGCCCTTCAGTGTTCAAGATACTGTGTATCTTTGAGAGAAGCCCAGTCTTACTAAATAACATTTTTTTTTTGCTCTTCTACAGTGCTTGAGCATATTAATGTAAGTGTATAAGGGAAAGAAAAAATCCTACTGCCAGCTGAGTCATCTTCATATAATGCTGGCTGATAAAATATTCATATACCAGAGACAGATGCATTCATCTGCACTTGGGTCTTTTTAGGAATATTAGGCCAGTTCATTGGTACGGATCACTTTTTTTTTTTTTATCAGGACCTCTCTACTGTTCTTGTCCTCCATCCTGCCCTCTCATCCACCTTTTTGTCCGAGCCTCTCAAATCACAGCCAGAGCTATACTGATGCTTCTGGATGGGAAGAAATGATATATCCGGTTTGTCTTTGCATACTTGCACGGCCTTACACATTCCAGCTCCCATGTAATCCTCTCGGACTCTGGCTGTGGTGCTCGGTGGGAGAGACTGCATTCAGATTTCCAGGGATCTTTGAAGAATAGTGTGAAAATGGCTTCAACTTTGTCTGCTGTAATAGGATTATGAGACAAGCACCTGCTGTTTGTTGAGACTGTTCAACTTTTCCTTTGTTCTCCTCTGTTAACATTATGGGGATAATACCTGAATCTTTTTTTTTTTTTGTCAGCTTGTTTTCTGAATGTACTTATGAATGTCTGTAAGTGACAGAAGAAAAATGCTGTATCAATGCCACGTTTCACATTTTATGGTTTGTAAGCTGTATCAAAGAGTCGTAGCTCTAGTCATTTAATGCTATTAATCTTTGAAAACGTGAGGTTCTTTATAAAACCTGTAGATGAAGTAGCTTTTACTTAGAGCCTGAAGTGTAAATAAAATTGCAATAAATAGGTGGAAGAGGATGCAAAGGGAAAGCAAGAGTGGATAAAAAACCCAATAAAACCAAACAAAGACACACACACCCCAAAAAATTAAGTAGTTTCCTTTAATTCAGTGGTGGGACTAGTTACCTTAGTAGTTCCAGGGCCAAGCCCTATAGGTATCAACATTTTTAGTGGTCTGCTTTGAATTTGTTTTCATCCAGCTTTCCTAATACTAGTCTCCAAAGGATTAATTCCGCCTTAGCAAACCATTTAATTCTTCTACAGCATCTAGACAATTACCTTCAGCAGAATTTACATATACTTTTGTTTTAAGATTCTTAGGTTGGGAATACCCTTTTTACTAAGTTATAGTGTGTATTGCTAATCAGCTGTGCAAACCTCGAAATGTGAAATTTTAGGTGAGCTTTGCAGTTTGATTACAGTTTAGGGTTAGTCTTGTTTCGTTACATGCTTAGGCAGTGATAACTGTATTTTCAGAAACTACAACCTGATATATTTAAAGAAAAAAAATAACTGGTGCCATTTCTTTTTGTCTTGACTGTTCTGGTTTGTGCACTTTGGGAATTATTCCCTGCTTTGTGAGCAGCTGAGCTGTACCTGGCAAAAGGGTTGAAATGTCGGAGATGGGTGGAGCAGGCAGTAGGTCCGGTCAAAAGCCACTGCACTCCTTCTCCGGTAAGTAATCCTAACTTATGAGTCAGAGGCTCAAGCGTTGTATAGGTGCAACTCATGGCAATTAGTGCCGCGGCAGGACGGCCTTAAACTATTGCGCAGTGCTGTAGTTATGTAGAGGTAAAGGAAATACATCAGGAAGTTAATTTAGTGTTTGATGTGAAGAGGAGTTGAGATACGAGCGGTGCTCAAGATTGAGGTGTGAGAGGTATTCCAATAAACAGATGGGAGTACTAAAAGAGTAATACAGTGCTCCTGAACAAAAATGCTTTGAGAACTGTTGGAGAGCAGCAAGATTGCTTCCTCCAGGCTTGTAAACCCTCAGTCTCCCAGCACTGAGCCAAGGGTGGTGAGGAGGGTTATGTGATGGGCTTGGCAGGGGAGCCAGAATGCATTGGCTCACTCTGAATTTTCAGCCTCAGGAAGAAGGTAAAGCTCTCCAGTTTGGGAGTAACTGAAATCTAAGAAACAGCTATGAAAGCACAAAACTTGTGGGAAAGCATAACCAGTGTTAATATTTGCACTCTTTTTTTTTTTTTTTAACGTTTCCTAGGGAATAAGAGGAGACTTTTTTCAAGTACGGTTTCTGTGTTAGTTGACGCATACTTGATTTACCTGAAGTATTTTTATATAAAGATACTGTGTTTAGGTACATGGACATCATCAAATCTTTCTTGTTCTTTGTAACAGCCTTTATAGGAGTACAATTTTAGGGAGTAGCTTTTCTTCTTTCAGCTTTTGAGTGTAGGATATCCAAAGTGAAAGTACAGGCTTTTTGTAACAGTAAAAGGGTTGTCAAAGTTTTAATGTAATGTGAGGAGTATGCTTATCTGTCTTAAGCTCTGCTGTATTATAAAGCATAGAGTATGATGTCTGCAGCTGAAATAAAAATACCACAGCAGGATAGAAATGAGATAGAAGCTGGGGGTGAAGATAATGAATTCCTCACTCCAGAAGATACCATAGACTGAGCTTCTCTGGAAGTAACAGAATTTTCTCTACTGTCTTAGGTTATTTAAATGTACCTCAGAGACTGGCTATATAGATTTTGTACACCGGTTACAGTAAAGAGTATATAATAGAATGTAGCTGACTGAGTTTTTGTGAATTATTGATGCTGTGGTCAATAAAGATAGTTCTTAGTGGCCAGTAAAGGTTTCCTGTCTTTGATAAATAAAGCTTAAGACTTCTGTAGTCCACCTTTATTTGCTACGGAGCATCTTAATTAAATGCAAAATACTTCGTTAAAGTTAACTCCAGTGCTCTATTTTTTCAAAATGACTGGAGTAAGAGATTAATTTTAGTATACCATCTACCTGTTGTATCTTGGGACTAAATGGTGTAAATAAAGATTGCTTTAAGAAAGCAGTTTGAGAGAAGCAAGAAACTATGAAGAGTAGAGAGCATGTGTCTGTCTTCAAAACCATAACCTTGGGATATAGTGCTGGCTTCAGAACTCTAGCTGATTTCTAAGGTTGCTGAAGTAAAGAAAGTAAGGGGGGGGTGGGAATTATACTTTAACATATCTGTGTGTTTAATTCCTATTTCCACTGTTACTAAGTTCTTGCCTTTCAATTTACAGTGGGTTTTGGATTGCATTTACTCCTGTGATTAGGGAGATGAAAATAAACCCCAAACATTTAGGGAGGTTTATTTAGGATTTCATGTGGGAAAGTGCCCCCTTCTCATTGCATGAATGCACACTGAGTATTGAACTATTATTCACCTTCTGTCATAAAGTAGGGCAATGACAAAGGTTCAAACAGAAGGCTCAGCCACATCATTGCTCATTTTTGTTGGATATCCTGCAAGAATCTGGTTTTGCTTGCCAGTGGCCTTCTTGCTAACTTTCACTTGATATGAAATAATTAATGATTGTAGAGGCAAAGTTATTCTGTTCTCTTTATATCAGCGTGCCCATGGCACAAGTTCCTGCTTAAATTTCAATGCATGTTTAATGAAAACTCTGTTTCCTCATTCCCTGCTATCTAGGAGGAAAAGAAACAAAACCACAAACCCTCAGTCAGGCAGAAGCAACTGTTCCAAATCTGTTTGTTGTTTATACACACAACTGCTAGTTCATGTGGTCAGCAAACAAGCAACCTAACATAAGCCAAACACCAAAATTTAGTATTCTGGGTTATTGTGGTGGTGAAAAGTTATAATTAGTTGAGTTCACAGGGCAAGAGAAAACAAAGGAGGTTTTACTTTGTATGTAGCTCCGTTAAAAAAAAAAAAAAAAAAAAATTGTTCTGCAAGCACAGATTGCATGTTTTTTGCCCATTCTTTCTTTTGTATTGCAACATTTTGCTACTGTTCAGCTAGCTGGGAAGAGATGTCTTCCAGAATACAAGTATGCAGAAGTCATCTTTCCTGGCTGATGATGCATACTATCTAGTATTTTTTTTTATACTCTTATGATTCTCTTTTCTATTGACTCTATTTCTGAAAAATGCTTGAAAAATTAGAATGGATAGGTGCAGGCTGGCGGTAGGGTGGTGGTGAGTTAGCTCAAAAATGTGTTGTAACAAGATGAGCACATGGGAGTGCTGCTGTGGTGTGGCATGAAATTCTCCAGCAAAATGGGTCTTGAAGGGGGAGAAGGAGCTCCCTCGTAGTGGTGAAGCTTGGGGGCAAAAAGGAGGGGAGCAGGTTTACTGTTCGAGAGTGCTTGAGTTTGCTCTGAGTCCTGAGCAGATTTACTTTGGTTAGGGAAGATGTTTCCCACTTTGAAACATGACGTCTTCAGGAGCCTATTTTTAAGGCAAATGAACACAAGGCAATTTAAGGTCGTATTTGAAAAAGGAGCAATTCTTTTAGAGGAACTAGCATTATATCTAGTATATTAAAAAAAAAAACAAACAAAAAACAAAACAAAAACAAAACCCAACCAAACCCAAACTAAAGGCACCCAACCCCCATCTTTAAAGCTACTTAATGTAGATTAGCATAATTCAGTTAATTTAAAATGTGGTTTCATTACAGTTTGTACTGGTGAATGCCATGAAATAGCCTTCCTTTACCTACCTTGGTTGTTCAAGGCAGACTTGAAGTGACTTCACTACTCAGCAGTATGTAGGTCACCTGCTTTTGTCATGGCTGCTTGAGCTCACCAGTGATATTTAATATCCTTGTTAGGACTTGGTTGAACTTTGAGCACAGTTCTCAAGATTTGATAACAGATCGCTGCTTATCACAAGATGGTAATTGAGAAGCAGTTGTGGTGATTCATGCTTCGGTATAATGAAGCTACTGCAATGCAAATGATCATCCCGAGAAGTGCCTAGAAGTTGCTTCCACTTGATCCATTTATTTCTATGAAAAGAAGACCTGGTACATCACTGGATTAGTCCAGCAAGCCTGTAGTATTGTGATAATTGCAAATAATGAACTGCCAAAATAGCCTTTAAGAGGGCATTTTCAGGAGTCATAGGTTCATTCTGTAACTCCGATATTAGTTAGCCTATATTGATTAGCACTGGGGTTTCTCCATAGCATAACCAAATGACTATCTGGTGTGGCAGTAGAATAATAGTGATATAAAACTGTGGCAGATTCCTTGACTAAACTTCTCTGGCAGCTGTTGAAATTATTTTGCGTGTGAACACGTTTGTGGCATTACTTCTCTGCTCCTGTGACAGTGTGCTGGGATATATGCCAAAAAAATTTCTCTCTTTTGTGCAGCTTCGTAAGCCAGAATACTATGCAAACTGCTTTTGGCTCTTTCTTTGACTTTACATTTTCGTTGTAGGGAGTCTGCTGTACCTGAACTTGAATCACACAGTACTTGTAGATTTGGACAGGAAGGAGATAGAGGGGGAAGAAAATATTGTATAATTTAAAGAATCAGTGTCAAAATCTATTGTGCTCAGTAAAACAGCAAAGAATTTTAGACCTGTTTGGAAACTGGAGTGAGAAACTGGCACAGGGACTCTTGCTGTGTGCCAGGGTTTCCTGTGAATCTTGAAATTATTCTGATTTTTCTCATTTGACAGTTGGTGTTATGGTTAACACCAAAAATCCTTAATCTAATGCCTTGCTCTCAATTTAGTGTTGGCATTTAGGCTGAAAGTCTGCTGTGATTTCTGTGGTGTTTTGGCTGACATGCTGGAGTGGTACTTGCTGAAGCACAATGTGAAATTCAGTGTTTTGTTCTGATACTGTAAATTACTTGCAATAATCCAATAATTAAGGTCCTACAACATAAACTCTTGTTCAAGATACGCAATCTACATGCGGGATTTTTACTTGGGGATTTTTGTTCTTCCTTTCTACCCCCAAAATCAGATTTTTAGATTCATACCAGATTAAACGCAGATGCATATCTTCTGGAAGAGTATAATGATGCTATAGAAAAACCTGTTTCTTAAAAAGCAATCTAAATTTCTCTGGATTAGAGATAATGCATTTTGAAAGAACAAATAGTGTGTTGTGACAAATGGGTTTGTATAAACAGGAAGAAACAGACTTGAAGCCTATGAAGATCTTGTTATAACTGAGCACATGTGACTTCCCGAGTATTTTTACTAGAACATACTGTTTCTTCCAAATGTGGCATGATTTGTGTCACTCCTGATATATGCTGGATTTTCTTTGTGTCTTCAAAATGAATTATTTCGTGGTGGTGTTTCCCTTGAGAGAGGAGTGCACGGTTTCAGACTCGGTCTCCTTGCACGAACACATGAGCTAGCAACTTCTTTTCCTGGCTATCTCTCTTTATGTATTTGCTGCAAGGAGGAACTTGACCACCAGTAGTTGCTTTAGTACAGTAGCAGCTAAAGAGTAGGTCTGGACAGCATTTTGAATTGGGGTTTGTGCAGTCAGAACGCTCTGCCTAGGTAGTTACTGTGACGTTTGCTATATGCTTTCCAGTTTAGGTAAGGGTTATTGGGAGAGCAAATAGCTTAAAACTTCAAGACTGAAAATATAAGATGTGGTTAACTTCACTGATTCAGTAAGCCTGAAAAAAGAACTGGCCTCGTTAATGAATATGTATTTAGCACCTTTGAGGATCGGCATAGATGCTGTAGCTTTGGCTGTGAATGTTGCAGGGCTTCAGCTGTGGAACATGTCCGGAATCCCTACAGCAGCATTCCACTAGGGCTTTAACTGAGTAAGGAGAGAGTAAAAATAGTATGGTAAACTTTCCATCTGTATCACTCAAAGCTGAAGCCCGGGGGGTGAGGGAGGAGGGAATCAGTATCTTCTGCTCATAATTAAAGATGTTTTATGTACATAGTTTGTACATAGTGCTGTCAGCCAGAAAGCTTTAAGTACTTTACGAAGGCAATTGATACCATCATCTGTGTTATACAAGAAAACTGATGAGGGACGTAGCCCAAGCCACAACCATACAGCCAAGCAGACTGAACTAGGAGTAATTGTGTCCCATCCTCCTCTGCTATACTTGCTGTCAGTGATATTCCCACTCTCCTCTGTCCCACTGACCTGTTGGGGTGACTGAGGTCTTGTTACTCTGTGCAGCAGTAAGCAGAAAAGTCTGGGATATGGGTTCATAATGGGCAGCTTCGGTGCACGTAGCTCGTGCTAGCATAAGGAGACCAGAATTGCTGGTAAACCTAATTTCTATAAATAGAGGCAGTAACACAGGGGAAAAAAACCCCAACAAACTGTTGTTAACTGTGGAGTGTGTTGACCTAGCTAGACCTGCCCTGAATTCGTAAGTTGTAGGTGCAGATAGCTGTACTGCTTGTGAAGGTGCCTGAGGTTTTTCTGCACATAGAAGAATTCTAATCCATAATCCAGGTCATCTGCTCATGGGTTATGGAGAGTAGACTAGGCTGGAGAACTTTGCCACCTGATAAGCATTTGTGGGTAGGGGGTAGTAGAAATGCTTGTGTCATTTTAAATGGCAGTAGCTTTGCACTTCTTGGTAATTGATTTCCCTTGGGGGGAAAAAGCATGCCTGCCTTCTTTCTTTTATTTTTTTTTCCCTCTTCCTTGTCAAACCAATGTTTTACATACGCCCACGGAAACTGAATTGCTTCCTCCTCTGCTTTTGCTGAAGGCTGGTTTCTACATTGCAGTGCTGCCCTGCTTGTTTTGAACTCTCTGATGGGCTCCACAGGAGAAGTGCAGGAGCATACCCATAAATTTAACTTGGGTCTCCTGCTCTGTTGGATGGAGCTCTGTTTCCACAGAGACCAAAGCTTGTGTGTTTCAAGGAAGATATTTTTAGGAGCTGCTCTTTAGCTGGTGGAAGGACTTTCTTCCTTAATAGGAAAGCAGATTGTAACAGGATTCTTCTTTTCTCAGGAAGTGTTTTGCCTTTTTCTATCTCATTCCTTTTTTGCGCATCACTTAGTTTCCCTTTCATTTGCCACCTTCTTATCCATGTCTCCCCTTCCTCTCCTGCCGTTTCACTTTCTGTATCACTATTCCCGTTGCACAAGAATCTAATATCACAAGGGAGTTTGCAGAGAGTGGGAAAGGGGCCCAGCCTTTGCTTAAATGGTACTGTATATTAAAGATTAAAATCTCCAGGTCATTTTGTACCTCAGTTGAACAGCGATTGCTGAGTCACCAGCTGGGCAGTGTTTGTGAAGATGTGGAATACCATGGAGCCAAGCCCTCGCCTTCAGCTCCAAAAACTTCGTTCATGTCAGTTATTCATGGACCTTGCTTATGAGTTGTCGTATGTCCTTTGGCCTTGCAATAAATAAATTTTATAAGTAGCTGCTTCTGCTGATGTTCACGGTAAGCTTGATGTCTCACCTGATTAATGGTCTAATGGTGAAGGCTTAAAAAGATAAATCTGTTACATTAACTCTTCTGTCTTGGAAAGTCCGTGAGGAAAAGGCTTTGCTCTGAGATCCTGTTAACATGCATACTAAAATCAGCTAGGCTCTATTTACTGTGTGTTGGACTATTTCTAACAGTAAGGGATAAAAAATTCTCCTAGAAGAGCTTCACAGCATCTCTTTAAAAACATCAGGCCATGGCTGCGGTGATAGACCACCAACGTGAGCTGCTGCTTGGTTACCAAGAGGATAAAATTTTACTCCAGGGAGATATTTTTATACAGTTGCTTATTCATATTACAGAAGATGCCAAAAGCACCCTTATGCTCAGCAGTATAGAAATATTAAGAAAATTCCAGTTTCGCAGAGGCTAAAATCCAGTCTAGTTTTTATAAAACCAGGCAATCTTGACAGCCTGTAGTTGGATGATTAGTACTGATAATTAAAATTACAATAGAAGAATAATTAATGTATTATTCTTCCTTTGTAATTTTCTCTCTTGCACAAGTACTATCCAGGCCTGTCATACACCTCGCTATCAGCTGGGCGGGGAAGTTGAAACCTTCCAAGTGTACTTTGGTATAGCCTAAACTGTTGGTTTTGATTTTTGTTGTAATAGCAGTGACAGCAGGACTGTAGACAGTGTAGACTGGCAAAAAGACACGTTATGCACAAATAATTTGCTACTAGAAATGTGTTCTCTTCTGCACTTGATTATTCTTTATACAGCTTGCAATAGGAAGTAGAGTTATACAGAGAAATCTTCTGGGTATATGTTTTATAATTAACAGCTTTGATATGCAGCTTTCCTAACAAGTTGTGATGACCAAATACTATTGTACTCTTCAATTCTTGCTGGCTACTGTTGCCTCCTCCTGTACACCTTCCAAATTCCTTTTGTATTTTGCATACTTTAAGTAAACTGAATTAGTATCATCCTCGACTCTTGCAGCTATGAAACAGCACACAAGCTAGGACAGTTTTGTCGACTGGGAGCCATCCAAGACTCCCTGTGAATCCTGAATTCTATGGAATGATGTATCTTTATAGTTACAAAATAAGCTTGACGTATTTAAACTGGAAAAGAAAGGAGGAGCAACTTACACTGATCAGAAATGGACAAAATGAACAGAACCATGCTCTCAGATTCTTCTCCTCCTAAGTGTTTTTAGCTACACTAACAAGGCAGTTTGGTCTTTTGTTCCAGCTGCATGGAAAGAAAGGTGGACAGAGGAGTAACTATCTTGTTTAATGGTAGAAAGGTTGTTAGCCTCCAGAATATCTAATTGAAATTCCCGAGAGTGACTCTGGGTGGGGGGGGATGTCTAATTTATAATTTGCTCTGTTATGGAGTGAAAGATAAGAGGTGTTCATGAAGATGGTGAAGATTAACAAACTGACACTCCTTCTTTGAGGAAGTGTAATATTTCGATTATTTACCTTACTGGACTGTTTTCAATTTTAGACTTGTAAATTCAGGTCTCCTAGGAACAGATTGTAAAGAGCTGCCATGGGTAGGAGGGATGCTTTGGGTTTTATCCCCCTCTCCTTCTGTTTGTTTGGGTTTTGCCGTTGTGATGCAAGATGTGTTGTGTGTTTGTGGGGGTTTTCTTTGTTTTTTTGGGTTGTTTTTTTTTGTTTTGTTTTTTAAAGAGACGTTTCTTTTCTCTACAGGTATGGTGTTAGTCCTGAGAACATCATTCTGTATGGTCAGAGTATTGGTACTGTCCCTACAGTAGACCTGGCATCTCGGTACGAGTGTGCAGCAGTAATCCTTCATTCTCCCTTGATGTCTGGATTACGGGTAGCTTTTCCTGACACGAGGAAAACCTACTGCTTTGATGCTTTTCCAAGGTATGTATAAACACTGCAAAGAAGGTTATTCTATGCTCAACGTGCTCTTCAGGTGTTTAAAAGGGACTAGTTGTGTGACTTTCCAGGGAACTTTATTGAATTGTCACCTGCATTTTAAACTTCAGGTACGCACACCTAAATCCGAGCAGAGATTCACCATGTAAGAAACAGGCTGATGTCAGTCTCAAACTGACATGATAGTCAATGAACAAATAAAGTCTCAGTGTTTATGACTAATTTTTCTCCTGTCTTTTGTGTTACGAGTTGTTAGTATCAGAATTTTTATGCTGTCAAGTTTGGAGTAGTAGCTTAACAACTGATAAAATGCTATTAAGTCCTTCAGGCTAGTGGCTAACAAATTAGTAATTGTACACTCTTAACATCTCAGCTTTGATTTAGAAGGTAATATAGCATCATGAAATGGATGTGCTGTTTTCAAGCTGCTTGTTAAAATATTGCTATAGTTTTAGCAGATCAGCAGAGAAAAAGGTCTAGATAATTGCTGCTTTTAAAAGGAGAAAACGAGAGGGTCAGAAGCTAGAGTATTAGACTGGTGTGGCTCACTTTTCCGCTTGGTTCTGCATTTCATGTAGAGTCTTGAGGGAATGCATTTAGTATTTCTTTGCCTTTTGGTTCTTGTCAGTAAAAACACACAGCTTTGGAATGCTGTCCATATAAAATCACTCAACATACTGAGACTTGTATTTGTTCCTCTCTGATGGAAATCATGTAAGTTGCTAATGTCTGTGACCAAAATAAAGTAAGTTACCGTCCCTCTTTGGGAAGATTTTGACCTTGTTTTAAGAAGCTCTAGCATGCTTTACATACAGAAAGCTATGTAAAACTGGTTTCAAGATAAAACAGTTGGCTTTATAGCCTCGTGTTTCATTTGAAAAGCAGTTGCAACAGACCTAAATTAGAGTATCCAAATATTTGGGAATAGCAGATGTTTTAAAAGATTCCTAGAACTTCTTATTTGACCCAGTTTAAATTATGGGAGAATATGAGAGGGGAAGCCAGTCTCTTTATAGCAGTGTATATAGACCTGTGGAGGGTGAGGGCAGGCACAGATAAAAAAGCAAAGCAGTTGTGGAAGGGAGAAGACAAAGCAGAGACCCACTGAAGCTTTGTGTAAATTTGGCTTTGCTTCAGAAGGTCATGTTTGCAGTAAGTGTAGTAGGGGATATTCATAGCATTTGTTGTGTTTGTTTTATTTTGGTTACAACAGAATAAAATTAGAAGGTGGGGGAGAGTGTTGATATAAATCTGTGTGCCAAAACAGCTAGAAATTACAGTGACCAAGTGATCAAGCAATAGTTGCTCTTATAATATCTATGTCTAGTCCCCATGTTTAGAATTCTTCTGAATAACTTAAGTAATTAAATTGTTGAAGGTGCAGTCAGAATTTGAAACACTTGTATTCCAACTCATTCATCATGCTCAAACCTTAAATCTAATATTTACAAATGCTTCTGCTAGAGGGGAGAAAAACAAAGCCTTAAAAATAGCTCTGATTACAGAAGTAACAGCAATTAGCTGCTATCAGCCAAATCAAATAACAATTTAAAAAAAAAAAGTAGTAGGAGGAATAGTGACAACAGATGTACTGTAGCACTTGAGTATTTTGTTCTTACCCTACTGAGCTGTTCACTGCTGTCAGTCTGACTTCACTTGTACTGTAAGCACTGAAAATAAACAGCAGTGTACTTTTATGAATGTGTGCAGCTCAACTGTCTGTCTTCACGGTGGGAAACAAATAGTTCTGTGTGCACCTACAGTGAATTGCTATTTCGTGCATTTTATGTTGGGACTCCATGAGAGTTTGATCTCTGTAGATTTTTCTAGCCGCAGAGCGGTATGGCTAAGAATACTAAGTAAATCTCATGCGCAGTTTAAATGCGGCCTTAGGAGTCGCTGAGTTGGCAATGGGACGCTTTCCAATTTTCTGCAAAATACAAATATTACCTAGCTTAATGGCCTGTGAATATATGTGAAAAAAATAGTTTCATTATCTGAATACTGAAGTGAAAGGGTTTTCCTACAATAAATGTGAACTTTCACATTGAGCCACTAAAATTATATGTAAACACCTTTGTAGCTGTGTGTAGCTGATATGTCTGTTGCATCGTGGAACTCAGGGACAGACCCTTCATGGGTTAAAGACTTCAGTTTATATAGCATGTGAATTATAAAGTATTTACATTTGCCTAGGATATTAATTTAGGGATGAAAATTATGGAGAAAATTATTCTGCATTATACTAATGTCTCTTATGTTCCTGGGATGTTTTTCCGTATTCAGCATAGTTGCACACAACTCAAGTTCCAGACAGGAAAAGTGAAATAGGCTGCATTTTAATTTTAAATAGCACTTTTCCTCTTTAAGTGACATGAAGCCTGGGGTTTTTTTGAGAAGTATTGAGACAGAGACAGAAATGTGTTTATACTCAGCTGTTTACTGGAATACCAATGATGGTTCTGTAGAATACTAAATGCTGAGATTTATATGCGCGAGGTTTAGTGCTTCAGTCTACATCTCAATTTTTAATTAACTTTATATTTTCATAAAGCTTCTTTAAACCTGTTTTAAGTCAGTGTATGTTGGCATCAGTATTTTTTAATCATTTTAAGCAGTCTTGATCACTTTGTAAAATCTCTGGTCTTACCAAAATGGCATGCTTGCTTGTTCTTCAGAAGCAAGAAAATCCAAACACCTTTTTATTTCTTTACGCTATCTGATAGACTTGTCCTTCTGTCAAATCTAATGTTACTGATACTCATTTTTCCACCCACTTCATCCCATGCTCTGCGTAATGTCCTGAGCCAATTCCTCCATTTGTTGATGTAAGTGGAGCTGGTAGGAAGCTGAGAGTTTGTTACCACTCTGTGCCTATGTACTCACTTGGAATTACTGGTTAACTACCAATGCGAATTGGCTGGCTGGAAACAGAAGTTGGTGCCCGCATGAAGGCGGTCAGAGAAAGCTGCTGTTTACTACTTTGAAGTTCATGTGCTACCTGTATGATTTGGAACTGGGATTTTCTGGCTGGAACTCATAGGTGTGAAGGTGCCTTTGCCGCGTTTCCCTTTCCTCTGAACCCGTTTTCCTGTGGGAAGTGGTCAGTAGCTACATCGGTTTGGTAAGAGCATAGCCGGAACAAAAGGGAAAAATTACTTTAAGGCCACTGCAGAAGCAGCTAGGTGCATGACATCAAATCCTGTATGTTCCTTCTGGTTTGCAGTTAAATATCCTTGTGTAATGCTTTTCTCCCAGTTTTCTTTCTTGCCATTTGAACGTAGGCAATCACTGCAAAGAACAGATCATTTTTCTTTAGCTGAATCTGCTTTAATTTGGGGGTTTAAAGACAGGTTCAAACCTCATGAGCTGAGGCTTTTTTTTTACTCTTGTGATTGGAATGTAGTTAATTAGTTCCTAATCTGTTAAATTGGAAGGTGATAATGTGTAATGTGAAGAGTCCACACTGGCAGCATGTCCCGTGAAATCTTTTTTGCCTCTCAATGGTTTTTGTAATATACCCAATCTTTTGGGGGGTTTTGTGCCAAACATTATTTGCGGCCTGCCCGTTTGAGCTTCTTGTTGTTAGAACTGGTGGGATGATGGTGCTGGCATTGCAGGCTCCTGTATACACATGTGTTTTGGGAGTGAGCCTTGTTCTCTATCACTTGGTCACAATTCCAACATTTTGCAGCCATTTAAAAAACACGCAGTAGTAACTGGATCATGTGTTGATAGTTAAGCTTGCTTTCTTTAATGGAATGAGACTTAAAGCCCCAACCTGAGCCATGTTTTTCTTTTCCATCCCCCAGCATTGACAAGATATCTAAAGTAACCTCTCCTGTGTTGGTGATCCATGGTACCGAAGATGAGGTAATTGATTTCTCCCACGGCCTGGCCATGTACGAGCGATGTCCACGAGCGGTAGAGCCCCTCTGGGTGGAAGGGGCTGGCCATAACGACATAGAGCTTTATGCACAGTACTTGGAGAGACTAAAACAGTTCATATCTCATGAACTTCCCAACTCCTGAAGAAGCCTACCTGATTTTACCTCAGTTACTGTGAACGGAAGAAATTACCTGGTTTTGCACATGCTTTAACTGGATAGCTGTAATAGCTTTATACTATGAAGAAATACCCTGTCTTCAGGGTGTTCTAATCAAACATCTGATGAAATTTGTCTTTTTTATCTGGAAATTATTCTACTAATGCACACAAATATGGTCAACTACTGTAATTCCAACAATTTTTAGCTTCATTGCCCTGAAGGAAGTGGGAATACTAGCTGCTTATGGGGACACTTTTTACCTAGTGCTGTATTAATCAAAGATCAGTTTTCTCTGTCTCACTTCAGATCGTTTATAATTGTGTCCTACAAAGACTTTTTTTCCTGGTGTTCCCAAGGTGGAGAACACAACTGTTATGAGCTACAGCTTGTTCTGAACAATCAGTCATGGGTTCAATCTAAGGGAGTACTTTCTCTGTAAAGTTTCTAGCTGTGGTATTGTAACTGGAAAGTTATTGTGATGAAGTTCCCCCTCCTCCCTTCTAGTGTTCTTTTGTTAACTTACTGATCTTCCCGAGTAAATTATTTAAATATACTTTTTCCTGAAAATAAGCAAACTACTATATGGGGCTAAACTCTGTAACAACCTCTCCATTACCTGTATAAACATAACTGGAATATTCTTAAAGGAACTAGGGACAAAATTGCTTTTGTTTAAAAATAAATGTGTAAATTTACTACTAGAAAACTCATTTTAATATTCAGATGGTCTGAATAATAGCCATAACAGATATTTCCTTCTGTAAAGCATTCCTGTAGACTTTTTAAAAGTACTGTACATATTTGAATTTACATTGTGCATAGATTCTTAATTGGTAGTTTTAATTTAAGTCTAGTTACAATAAACTGCAAAATTCTGGTTTGTATATGATTGAATACATTTTGTTAAAATATGTTTTTATCCCTATATTATTTTGCTATTAAAGTTTTATAAAGTTTCCAGGACAAAAAAAATTTACACATTTATGTTTTGATGAATTTATGTAACTAAATTTTCATTGAGCTGATCTTTTTAGTTTAGAAGTAATTTGATTCTTTGACACTGGAATCGCACAGATTATGCATCAGAAATGCAAGACACTTAAAAATTGTTACACTACTAGCATAGGTCTAATTTTTCCAAATTTAAAGGCCTTAAATGTACTGTAAGCCTCAGATTGTTGTATAAATTGATCGCGATTGATTGCAGTTTGTGTCCTGTTGCTAGAATGCAACACAGTGATTGTAATGGAATAAAGGATGCATGGATTAGAGCTTGCTGAATTTTTGAATCTTATTTGGTGCATAATTTTTATACACAAGGGAAGTGTAAAGTACAGCTTGCTTGATAGAGTAACTTGAATTTCATTATTTCATTCCTTCCTTCAAGGAAAACTCTCCTAAAGTACAAAGCCACATTTCCATGAAGCTTGGTATGTAAATCAAATGTAAAAGAGATTACTTTTAAATGGTGTTCAGCTGGTTTCAAGTAATGAAAAATCATGATTCATTGCCTAGAAGAAATGTTTGAACGTAGTTGTCATGAGTTCTTCGAACAGGCCTGCAGTTAATTCTCAGCGCTGCAAGTATGTCTCCTGTCTTTGATTATTGACTTGGCCCTATTATTGTAAGAGGAGGAAAAACATATTTTCCCTTACTGCAGGGGGAAATGAGGACACCTGTACTGCTCCACGGCATCTGGATCCTCACAATTTGGATCTGGGCATCTGTGTTGTGCAGGCTTGAGTTTTACATGTCCCAAGCAGCAGGGCGCCCAGCTCTGCTCTTGGTGACTGTTCCAGCCAAAATTGCCAGGTTTTGCTTAATCACCACCTCAAGCTTGCCGCTTCCCTCCTGTATTTTAAATAAATATTTAGGTATGCGTCTCATTTATTTTGCACCTTGATAAATCTGCAGTGGAATTTCTTCCATTTCTACATGTGTTGTTCCTGAGACTATAGCCCTGTGGAAACAAAGCCGATGTCTGTGGTACAGGTATTCAAGATTACGTCTGAAAGCGTAAGCCTTTCCCGGTAGTGACTGGGGGAATTTTTACTTAATTATGCAGTGTTTTTTGATACCTACATTGAACTTTGTGTTGCTCTGAAAAGTTCAGCCTCCACTGTTTCTCCTCATGACCCCTTTTGTGTAGCTACCCTTTTATATAACAAATTGGTAATGGTAACTTTTTCCCTATAAAGTGATTTTTTTTTTTTTTTAATTACTCCTGTTCTAACTCCTGCAGTGATTTTTGTGACTTGCCTTTGCATTTGGTTTTTGTCAGCATTCCTCTGAGAATGAGAACCCCAAATCTGAATTCACTATTGTCATGTACACGCAGCCTGAGTTCACAGTATTCTGGCTGATCACAAATTTCCACTTGTACCATCTTTTATTTCTCCAAATTCCTGCCTAATTCTCAGAGGAGCCTTGCTGCTGTTCTGGCTTCTGCGCTGTTTGGCTTTGCAAAGTTCATCTACTTTTAACTAACACAAATGTTTTCCTGTTAATTAAAATGTTAATGATCTATCAGTGATATACTGGTATGGATCATCTTCCCTCTCTTTTAATTTAATAATTTGTTTACTTGTTCGGTCCCTTAAATAATTTTCCTTGTAGCCCCATTTCCTTCCAGTAGTTCTTAAATGAATTCTGAAATTTTTATCATTTTCTGGCATATCCTTTACACAAAATAAACAGTAGTAGTGAGGTAGTAGAGAGCTTCTTTATATTGTAAGCTTGTATCAAAGCATCACTATTTCAGGCATTTCAAAACACTATGGCTAGAATTATTAGTTGAAGAAAAAAAAACCAACCAACCCTGTGGCCAACTCATGAAACAACTTGTAAGAGGGTGGATTTCAGGTCTCCATTTGTTTAAAAAAAAAAAAAAAAAAGGGGGGGGGGATAGAATAGAATTTTTAAATTATGGGAGAGGGGATGATGTGAGGTTATGAAAGAGAAACTTTGGATTAATCTAAAAAAATAGTCAGTTCCAGCAAACTGCTAACACTCTCTCATTTAAATGTATAATGTGGGCCTTTACAAGGACTTGTTATGCATATTTTAGAGCTACCAAGGTGTCACTGTAAAAATGGCTGGCTGTGCCTGGATAAATTATGCAACGGGTCTTCTGAGGGTGTAAATGATCGCTAACATTTTTTCTTGATGTGGATGCTCTATCCATCTCTCCTGTGTGAGTTAC
Source organism: Aramus guarauna (assembly GCA_013400195.1). Lineage (NCBI taxonomy): Eukaryota > Metazoa > Chordata > Aves > Gruiformes > Aramidae > Aramus > Aramus guarauna. Next base: position 3,160,942 of record VXBL01000838.1, on the reverse strand, counting down.
CATCTTTGTTCGTACAGCGCAGCCATATGTGAAGTACAGCTTTTTTTTCAGGAAGGTAAGATGTGGTGCATCTGTTTTTTCTGTTAGTGGTTGTCTCATGTTTGTACTTTGACAAAAACACTAAAATATTTGTTACAACTTTAAAGGTAGCATTTTTCAAGGAGTTTGATATGCATCCTTTTTAAATTTATGTAACTGTTACAGTTTAACTTGTATTGACATGGGACCTGTTATCCTGTGTTCTCTCTGCTGCATTTTTCTTCCTCGTTCTTCCATGTCATTCCTGTAGCTTGTGGCAGCTGTGCTGGACATTGACCCAAATGCCCAAACCTGTATTTACACTTAGTGTTGTACACATCTTTTATAGACTCTGCACCGTATTTGCTTTTTCTAAATGATGCTAGACATAGAAGTAGGGAACGAATGCACTCTCTTCCACTGGTTATTCGTTCAGCAGCAAACCTTGATTGTTCTCATTTGGAGAATGTTTTCTTCCCTAGGTCTATTCTCATGAATGTAAATTAATGATCTCATTTAAGTCCATTGAACTCATTTCTCTATATCCTTCCTTGTGGAACTCGCCAGCCATTTTAGCTCTGAGATTTCCTGTCTTGCAAATGCAGTTGCTTTGTACTCCCAGCACTGGTTAAGGGTTGGGTGGCACTTGATAGTGGGTGCTCCATAAAGGTTCAGCTTAAGAAGCTACCTGCTTAGTATTTATTGCTTTCAAAGTCCAGCGGTAATTCTTGGATCAGATTGGGATGGATTTCAAAGCGGGAGTTTGTATTTCAACTGTGCAATATTTGGGTCTCATAACTTTATTACAACAGTAAGAAGGACAAGCTGGTCCTTGCGCCAGGAGAGCGGGCACTGCTCCTTTGACGCTTTGCCTCTGGCAACATCTGGTTTTGTAGCTGGGTTCCTGCGGTAACCAAATTAATTTTGCAGAAAGTGTTAGAGTAACATGCCTGTGCATTAAAAAACCCAACAAACCCAAGACAACCCCCACACCTTCAGCATGTTAACTGTAAATTGTCTTCTGGATCCTGCAGAGGTAAACATGCTCTGTTCTGGTTTTCTGTACGACCCAGCGGTGCGGTAGGCTGTGAGCAGACGGGGGGCAAGTTCTGGTCTGGGCCGCTGTGTCCCCTGTGCTTGTAGCGTTACCTGGGGGCTGCTGCACACGGAGGTGTGCTCGCTCTTCCCTGCGTGGGACGTGGCCGAAGTTTTTTCCATTCGGCAGAGACCAGCACATCTCTGCTCCCCGCCGTGCCACGGGGCAGCGCTGGTAAGTGCCGGCTGGCGGCAGCTCTCGACATAACCAGCCCTTGTGTCCAGGTGGGGGGGGGAAAAAAATAAAAATCCCTCCTGCCGCAGCCCGGGCAGCCTCCCAGCCGCCTGGGCCCCGCGCCGAGGGGGAAGCTGGGCTTGCGGCGGTGCCGGGCTGCGCTCCGCCGGGGCTCCCGGG